>CM059433.1:103505322-103885322 GCA_030390025.1 Squalus acanthias
GGGAGTCTTGGCAGCTATTATCCCTCAACCAACATCACTAAAACAGATTATCTGGTCATGTATCTCATTGCTGTTGCTGGGACCTTGCTGTGTGGAAAATGACTGCCACGTTCCCGACATTACAACAGTGACTTCAAAAAGTACTTCATTGGCTTTGGGATGTCCCAACATATAAATGCAAGCCCTTTTCCTTCAGAAGTGGTGCCTGGGATATGGAAAGAGCAGATGGTATTACAAGGACTCGAAGTAAGAGCTTATAATCTATTAAGTACTCATTTCTGCTTTCAGGACTAGCGGGAGCTAAATTAAGACTGATTATTGTCCAAACTGCACAATAATCACAAAGGCCCATTGCTACCTATTGTTGTGGCACCTGCTGTTGCTCGAGTTGGACTCGACAGAAGTTTCCATAGTAACAGAATGGTTTCAGTTTTTAAATAATCAGGTGATGAAAAATTAGGACACAAAATTTGGAATGATAAAAACAGTATTTCTGTCTCCAGAAATGTAAACTAATCAATAACTGTTGGAAATGTAAAGAATTCTTACATAAAAACCTAACACTTTGTCTTTCCCACCCAAAGTATCCTTTATAATCTGTAATGATTTCATCTGTTTGTTAGCCTCTGTGTAATAAACAGAAAAGTACAAATAGAAACAGGATTCTCGAGCCGTGAAGTATTGGCACCTTCAGACTGGGCAGATAGTTAAATTTCCTTGCTCCCATCGAATGAGTTTCACCAATTCTTGTGCCAAACTGTCTGGCAATGGACCACACCAGCTTGGGGGAGAAGAATAATTGGCAAGAGTAATTGCGGTCTGTAGAAGCACTCTTCCCGTCAGCTGATCCAGGAGCAGCATTAGTGAAGGTTAAGGGTCAGACCAGAGCTCATTCTCAGCTTTAACATAACAGCAGGAGGCAGCAGTGAGAAGATAATGGAGAGGGAGTGAAATCTGGAGAATTAAAGGGCCATCGCGCCTTTACGAAACATTTCCTTTCCAACTTGTTTACAAGCACATGGCATAACAACGTAATTCACATCAGAACCTATTGCGTTACTTGTGTGACACGATGATGGAAATGGCACGTAACCCGTTCGCCTCCTTTCCCTCCCAAAACAAGAGGAATTTTGCCAGAAAGTACTTCTTTAATACTAAATTATTTGTTGTAGTTAGAGGTACAGTGCAGTATGAACATTTTTTATGCTCAACATTGGTTTTCCTTATACCTCTCAAACACTTTGGGATGTTTTCTCTGCATTTAAAGCTCTATATTATTGCAAGTTGTGAAGCAAAATCCAGAGGAGAAAGGGTATTCCTGGCAGTTATACAAATGTCACAAAACTCAGTAACTTACAAGTCTAGACTTATAGATTGGCACTGATAATATATTTCATACAAATCATGATAGGTGATTTAATTCACCCAGAGACATGTCTATGCTCTTATTAAGAGAACTCACTTGCAATACAAGCATTTTGTTTTTCTTTCCGTGTGGGAGTAGCCAGTTAAGTAAATAAAGTTTACCACTTTCCAATTCTGCGATCAGTCACATGCAAAGGTCTCAGCAAAACCTTGACTAAAGACCTCAATGAAAAATATTCATGACCTGTCTCAAATTTTAGGAATTGTTTTTACACAGAACGGCAAGGCAGACTGCATTTTGGGTAGGTACGCAAATAATCACCCGATTCATCTGGGAAAGGCTATTTGATCATAATGTAGTTCATAAACATTAAGGTTATGCAAAGTAACCAAAAATATTGTGCCTCAGTGAGAGTGATTTGGTCAGAGATCAAAGTTCATGAGCAACAGAGGCCCTCTCACTATTATTACAGTAGGTCCTGTCATCAGCTCTTCAGGGTCATAAATGAAGTGGATCCTTGCATATGACAGCCTCAAGCCGAGCAGACTTGAGGGTCACAAAGCTGCTCGATTCAGCAATCTCTTCAACGAGACACATGGAATGAAACCATGGAAACAGGAGAATCCCATGGGAGCCCTGGACTGTTCCGATGCTTATGAAGGGGATTGTTCTGTATTAACAATGCCCTGTCCCTTAACTGGCTTATTAACGTTTAGTAAAACTGCAAAAAAAAAAGATGCATGGCAGGAAATAAGAGTCAAACATTTCTATGAAAAGATTTTAAATGGGAACCACCAAGCTTCAGCAGTTTGTAACTTTGTACTTCATTGGCTGTGAAGCTCTTTGGGACGCGCTGAGGATGTGAAAGAGGCTATATAAATGCAAGTTATTTTGTTTTCTTTCTTTACAATCTCCAGCTAACAGCTACATTACGTTTTAGTCAAAATAAGCAAGTATTCCTCACAAAAAAACACCCTGCCCTTGCCTCGGGGCCCCACAATCTCTACGAAATTTGAGATCACACAGCAATCAGTCATCGAAAGGCACATCGACTGCAATTAAAGTCAGTCGAAAGGAACAGCATCAAAGATACACACACTAGAAAAAAAAAAATTAGAAACAGGAGGAATCCTCAGAAAAATACTAATGATTAACACCGCCTTTCCTGACATTTTCAGCTGAGGAAAGGTTCTGAACAATGTCAGAATCTGAAGAAAAAAAAGGAGGCAAACTAAAATATAACCTGGAAGTGGGAGGAGAGAAGTGAACAAGAGTCTGATAAGAAAAAAAATAGTTAACAAGATTTGGTGAAAAACAATGTAACTAAGGTATTGATGTGGTAATCTGGGGCAGTGGTACAGAATCTTTACAGAGATATAGTCGGACACATTTTTGGCTCCTCTTGTGTTTTTCTCTAACTTCCTGATTTTGTCCCTTACTCCTCTCCTGAAGGCTGTTACTCGTGATTGGGTGTGCTTCCTCCCAAGTGGCCATTCCTTATGTGTAAACTGGGAGTTAGTAAGCTAGTCAACTGCGGAGGGTATCACAGTTGAGCCTGATCTTGTCCTCGCAGGACATCCACACGTACTCTTCCCAGCAGGGGCACCGATAGTGATCAGGACTCAATTCCTATGGAGCCTGAGGCAAATTGAAGCCCTGGCTGGGTTCAGCTTGTTTAACAAAGGCTAAGGGGTTGAATTTTCATGGGGATTCTCCTAATCGTCCTCTGTAACTTTGGCAGAAGATGCACAGACACCCCAGAGAAATGAATCAAACCCCAGGGCCTGTGTGGACTGTCGGCATCGCTTTGTGTAAAATAAAATACAAGTTTTTCCTTTTATCATATGGAGAATGTAGGGTAATGTGTGAAATCCAGTGGAGGGCAGCTTTTGTAACATTCCTGCTGGCACAAGAGCTCTGTAATGGGCCAATTCCTACTGTCCACATCACGAGCGTCAGCAGCAGAGGTCTGGGAGCAGACAGGCAGCTGCCTCTCAGCTATGTGAAGGCGGGAGATGTTTGTTAAGATGTTAGCTGGACTGAGAATAATCAAATAGGCAAATGGAATGTTAGCTTTTATAACTAGAGGGCTAGAATATAAAGGGGAGGAAATTTTGCTACAACTATCGAAGCCCTGGTTAGACCACATCTGGAGTACTGTGTACAGTTCTGGGCACCGCACCTTAGAAAGGATATATTGGGCTTGGAAGGAGTGCAGTGCAGATTCACCAGAATGTTCCCAGGGCTCCAAGAGTTACATTATGAGGAAAGATTACATAAACTAGGCTTGTATTCCCTGGAATATAGAAGGTTAAGGGGTGATTTGATTGAGGGTTTTTAGGATTTTGAAAGGAATTGATAGGGTAGATAGAGAGAAAAGTTCTCTGCTGGTGGGGAAGTCTACGACAAGGGGACATAACCTTAAAATCAGAGCCAGGCCATTCAGGAGTGAAGTTAGGAAACACTTCTTCACGCAAAGGGTGGCAGAAGTGTGGAACTCTCTCCCATAAAAAGTAGATGCTAGCTCAATTAATAATTTTAAATCTGAGATTGACAGATTTTTGCTAGACAAGGGTATAAAAGGATATGGAGCCAAGGCAGGTGGATGGAGTTAAGAAACAGATTAGCAATCATCTCACTGAATGGTGGGACAGGCTTGAGGGGCTAAATGGCCTACTCCTATTCCTCTGAAAGAAAAGGGCAGCAAAAAGAGGATTTCACAAAAAAAGTCCCCTCTCTGAAACAGAGCTCAGCTAAATGCTACAAAGTTAGCAAACTCTGACACCGTGACTGCAAATAACACAACAGGTGGCAAGAGAAGAGCCTGTATTTCAAAACTGGACATTGTGAAAGACTAAAGAAAGAAAGAACTTGCATTTAGGACATCAGGACATCCCATAGCTCTTTACAGCCAATGAAGCACTTTTAAATTGTAGTCACTGTTGTAATGTGGAAAATGCGGCAGCCAATTTGCGCACAGCAAGCTCCCACAAACGGCAATGTGATAATGACCAGATAATCTGTTTTTGTAATGTTGGTTGAGGGATAAATATTGGCCAGGATACCAGGGAGAACTCCCTAGCTCTTCTTTGAAATAGAGCCGTGGGATCTTTTACATCCATCCGAGAGGGCAGACAGGGCCTCGATTTAATGTTTCATCCGCAAGATGGCACCTCCGACAAGGCAGCACTGCACTGGAGTGTCAGCCTAGTTTGTGTGCTCAAGTCTCTGGAATAGGACCTGAACCCTTCTGATCCAGAGGCGAGAGTGTTACTCACTGAGCTGCAGCTATCACCTCAATTTGGAAGTGGTTAATACACTGCTAAGTAAGAGAAAAAGGTCCTACAAGAGTTCAGCTGGTGTTAAAAATGTGAAAACTGAGATTTTATTCATCAAGAGAGAGAAACACTGGGGGGGAAAGGCAGCTTTTCTAAACACTGGGGGGGAAAGGCAGCTTTTCTAAACACTGGGGGGAAAGGCAGCTTTTCCAAACACTGGGGGGAAAGGCAGCTTTTCCAAACACTGGGGGGGAAAGGCAGCTTTTCCAAACACTGGGGGGGAAAGGCAGCTTTTCCAAACACTGGGGGGAAAGGCAGCTTTTCCAAACACTGGGGGGGAAAGGCAGCTTTTCCAAACACTGGGGGGAAAGGCAGCTTTTCCAAACACTGGGGGGGAAAGGCAGCTTTTCCAAACACTGGGGGGGAAGGCAGCTTTTCCAAACACTGGGGGGGAAAGGCAGCTTTTCCAAACACTGGGGGGGAAGGCAGCTTTTCCAAACACTGGGGGGAAAGGCAGCTTTTCCAAACACTGGGGGGAAAGGCAGCTTTTCCAAACACTGGGGGGAAAGGCAGCTTTTCCAAACACTGGGGGGGAAAGGCAGCTTTTCCAAACACTGGGGGGGAAAGGCAGCTTTTCCAAACACTGGGGGGGAAGGCAGCTTTTCCAAAAGAAAGGCTCCAGCAACCAAGCCACTCATTAAATCTTGCGCACATTAAGGACAGAAAACACGAATTATGGATTTAAGTATTTTTTTGAAGCCCATTAAATTTGTAAATACAATTTGTTTGTTGAAATATCATTACAACTGTGTTCTAAATACAGAAGATAATGGACAAAATCAAACAAAATCATCAAAAATACAACTCAAGGTGGGCAGCAGTTGATTCTCGTGACCACAGAGCAGAGTTGTATATACAGATATATCTATCTATATCTATACCTGTATAATGTTTTCAAAAGATACATATTGGAGAGGAGCAGGAAAGGCAGTACCTGGGGCTTTAATACACGTCCCATAGGCTAATACGATGTAGGTTCATGGTTACAATTCACCAAACACAGAGGCCAAGTGGTTGAAAATTCTCCGTATAGTATTTTAATGTTCACATTAAATTCCCACGTGTGGTATTTTAACAAAGATGTCAACCTGTTTAAAATATATGGGTTAGTGGTTGTTAAAATAGTGCACACAGGAATTTGACGTGAATTTCAACTTACCGGCCTATTTTGTGTTATGAACCAGGCACACAGGGAGGGAAGAAAAAAAAGCCATTGAATCAGCCTGGACGATTGGCAACATACTACTGATCGGGCATTGGTGCAGGCTTAAGAACAAACCACCCTGCCCACCAAGGAAAGGTGCTCAGGCATTTGGGGAGGGGTCCATGAATAAGACCAAAAATACATTTACAAATGGAAGGTGATTAATAAAAAAAGGTAAACTTTTCCATTTCCAAAATTGCTTGCAGACATAACATACATGTCTAGGAATCAGCAAAAACGGACAGCTGTCTAAAATACTGTATTGACAGATTGGTTATACATGTCTGGACAACAGAACATTTCAAATCCTGTTTATTCCTGTCCTGGCACATTCTGGTTCTCAAGTTATACTTCAGGGCTCTGATAGTAAGCAAGATTCCTGAACGTCACATTTAGTAGCAGCGGGGAAAAGTTTATAGGTGTCAAATAAATAAATGTTAATGTATTATTGCAGTTCATGTGATACTCAAGTTTGTACATGTGAATACTGAGAATATCCTTACAACAACAACTTGCATTTATATAGCACCTTTAACATAGGAAAACATCCCAAAGCGCTTCACAGGAATGGCATCAGACAAAGACTGACACGGAGCCAAAGGAGGAGATATTTGGATGGGCGGCCAAAAGCTTCGTTAAAGAGGTAGGTTTTAAGGAGGGTGTAAAAGGAGCAGGAGAGAGAGGTGGAAAGGCAGAGAGGTTTAGGAAGGGAGCTCCAGAGCTTACAGCGTATACAGCTGAAGGCAGGACCACCAATGGTGGGGCGAAGGGAGTGGGAGATGCACAAGAGGCCAGAGCTGGAGAAACGCAGAGTTCTTGGATATAGCATCAGAAACCCAGCTCGGGGCCAAATAGAACACCAAGGTTACAAAGAAACAGTCTGGTTCAGTCTCAGACATTGGCCAGGGAGGCGGATGGAATCGGTGGTGAGAGAACGGAGTTTGTGGTGGGGCCAGAGACAATTTTCTCAATATTTAATTCGGGAAAATTGCAGCTCATCCAGAACTGGATGTCAGACAAGCAGTCTGGCAACACAAAGGCAGTGGAGGGGTCGACAGAGGTGGTGGTGAGGTAGAGCTGGGTGCCATCAGCATACATGTGGAACCTGATATCATGTCTTCGGATGATGTCGCCGAGGGGCAGTGTGTGTCAATGAGAAACAGGAGGGGGCCAAGGGTTGATACCTGGGAGACTACGGGGTTTACAGTTTACTCCAAACCTGTATGAAGCCAAATGTAGTCAAAGAATGAGGTAAACTAGCACAGAGAGTTTCTGCTGAATCTTCTTATTAAAATTACTGTGGATCTGACCTGGAAATTATATAATGAAGGCTTTCTGGATTGTTTGTGTTACGTCCTGTAGCACACATCTGTTTCCTCTTTATTGGACCTACGTTCTACAGAATCAAACCGGCACATTCGACATTTCTGCCAGCACCATTTGTTACACCAGCCAGCACTTCTTCCTCCACGTTTATATTTCATGTCTTGTATTTATGGAAGCACCTGGTTTCTCTAAACCCACACCACTCAAAGTCAATTCCAGACTAAACTCACTTGTACTGTGCACTTACAAGATGATAAATGGAAAGACTCTTCTATTCTATTCAAAAAAAAATTAAAGTTTCTCCCAGGCAGTTCACACGAACAGGGTTCTGCTGTATTTCATTATACTAACTCGTAACAAACTGCCATTCGTCGTGAGTGACAATGAAAGTGAGCAGTAACGACTATTCTGTCAAGTTACATTCTAACTGGGATTCAACACTATTGCTCCACCGTGTTATTAACATAGCATTCCAAAGATCAGATGGCTTATATACTCTTCCTAAAGCCCGAGTGTAACGTGGTTTGTAAATTCTGTTCCTGTATGAATTGTTAGCCCAAAATATTTTCATGCCCTGCAGTGAAGGATGAGCTTCATCCCACATTCCTGGCACAGGACCCAAACTCCTGAGGTCAAAAACCATTCCAGGAGACTCAGTTATACATTCTGCAAAGAGGAAGCCACAGTGCAATAATAACAAAAATTGTGGTGATGCGTTTTGGCCCGCCTCCAAAAACATTACTAGCAGTTTACCTTCAACCACCGTTTGTTTCCTAGACAACAACAAAAGGAAAAGAAAAATTGACCCATTTTGTATGGAAACAAAAACAGTTGGCACCAGATTCTGCATTCACTTGATTAATGGGGGGGGGGGGGGGGGGGGCGGGGGAATTGGCTGCCAGCGGTGTACAGGAAAACAAAAGCAAAAAAAATGTTCTAAATTGTTTTTGATCAAAAAATTAAACAATTCTTACCAACAGGGTGTTGGGATATCTTGGTAACACTGCAAGGCAGCACAAACATGCAATCCTGATACCCCATTCTCTTGCGATTGTGACTGGGAATCCTAGGAGATCAGTCAGCTTCCTTATTGCTTCATGTTACTATCTGACGACAGCCGCTGTCTAATACAGGCCAAATAGCTTGCTGCCAGTGAATAATGTTAATACTTACATTTACATAGTGTATTCACAGACAAACTTCTCAAAACATTGTTACACAATTCATTTTTTTTTGAAGTGCAGTGATGATTATGTGGGCAAACAACCAGAGCTGAATAAATGGAAAATCTCAAATATATTCCAGCAATTTAACTGGGTCTCCTTGCATTGTTAAGAATTTTTCTCAAGGAGATTACATACAGTTTCTGTAACATGGAATTTGTGCTTGCTTAGAAGTCCACTGCTCATTATCGCTGCTCTTGATTAAGGGATTAACCAGACAACTTCTTTGAGAGATGTAAATATTTGAGCTTTCAAATGTTTCTAAAATGGTGGGATTATCATTGGCTAAATTTATCATGTCTGAGAGGGGCAATAACAGCAATGGGTTTTCATTTCAATGCATCAGATTGGTCCTTAAGGTCTTGCCACAGAGAATCAGATCAATAAAGTGCCTGATTGCTAGTCAGAGTGAGCTGATCGCACCCCGGGACACTACATTTGCCCCTCAGTGGCCCTGGATTAGGACCAGGAAGGGAAGAACAAACATCAGCCAGTGTCCCTGCTGGTAAGTGTAGGCATGTGGACTTTGGGCAAGGGGCAGAATCAAGCTCCACTGTGAGCTCCAAAGCTAGAACAGTCTGCCAACATGCACCATCACACATTAAGAATGGCCACTTGGATAGGGTACCACGGAGGGGCTGGAGTCTGTGAAACCATAATCCAACACGAATCACTGCCATGGGGGAAGGGGGGCACAAGGGAAACCAACAGAATAAAAAAAATCTCCTACCTTTTCCATCCCACAGACATCTTTAGTACTGCCACCATCAACACCACTCCATATCAGGCAATGAGAGGTGCACCTTGCATTTGCAATCATTTATCCCTTTCTTTCAATCCCTCCTAAAAACAGAAGTACTCCACTGTTGGGAGATGCTTCAATAAGTGACTAGGTGGAGAACTGGCAACATTTACCCACTGTGTATAGTTAAATTCAAGTAAGGTCGAGGTTGGGCCCTGTGAACAGGAGGTGAATGTTGCACTGTATCTCCCTGAGATTTCATACATTCAATGCAGCAAAGAAACATTAGTTCAGTATATTTGTGTAGGCTGTCCAGCTGTACTCTAGAACTCTGTGCTTAATAGATCATCATTGAATGGAACACATTCCAATTTTGAGAACCTACTGTCAGCATAAAGTACTCTCGGGTCAGGTAGAGCACAGTTAGACTAAATAAACCTCTCTCTACGCTCACCCAACACTGTTCATTAGCTCCAACCTCTAAACCCTACTACACACCAGTGTGACATTTCTACTCCCACACCATGCCCATCTTGCATCTCACATGAAGCACATGGCCAAGATGAGTTTAGGTAGGCAAGTGAAAATTCCATTAATCTCATCTCGGGCAACCAATGGCAACCTAAAGCAAACTTAATGGGTCTTCTGGGCTGCAGGCTTCAGCAAATCCAGCAGAGTTACCCTGGAGTCACTGCTGGTTGTTCGAGACCCGAGTGTCGACAGCCAGGGACTCTATCCCAATAACACCCAATGTAAAGAAAGCTGGGCGCCGCGGCTTCTCCAAGAGAGGACGACATCTGAGGAGAAGCAGATCTGTGCTGTTGTGTCACACCTCCTAGTAACTGATTTTCAAAAGAGTACTGGCAGGGACCTAGGGGGAGTGAGGTGCGGTTGCCGGTCTATCCTCTCAGACAGAGAACAATATATTCCACGGGAAAGGGGGCCTAAAGAGGAGAAAATAATTTAAGTGGGGAAAGGAGGAAAATAATAGAAAGCACATAAAAATAGAGGGGGAGGGAACTGCTCAATCAGTTGAGAGAATTTGCCTCCAACAGCTTTTCTTCATGCTCCCTGCTGATTTTCATATAACCCATTACAATACTATTTTAGTGAAACACGAGATTGTTTTCTTACAAATTGTTGTCATTTTCCCCCTCAAATATGAGTGGCCAGTGTTCACCTTTTAAAAAAAAAGAAACCCTCCCTATTTCTACACCAATATCAGTGTGAAACTTTAAACTACCAATGCACTCAAAAAAGTCCATTGAAAGCAGCAAGTCAAAGCTATGCTTTTATGCTTTTCCTCATCCAACTATGATTGCCAAAATTAACTGGTAACTTTCTTCTCCCCCAAAAGGCTGTGGGTGCTGGGGGTCAATTCAAATTTTCAAGATTCGGATTGATAGATTTTTCTTGGGTAAGGGTATTAAGGGATATGGAACAAAGGAAGGTAAACGGAGTTGAGGTACAAATAAGCCAGGATTTAACTGAATGGTGGAACAGGCTCGAGGGGCTGAATGGCCGACTCCTGTTCCTATATTCAAATAAGACGACACGATTGAGTGCGGAGTTATATTTTACCGGTCTGCTTGCTGCGGTATGCCAAGATTCTTAATCAGCGAGCATCACTCAATCTTATCTCACCGACCCGCCCCTTTTAAAAGTTCCTTTCTCCTTGCTTAACAGTAAATATGTTGACCAGATGCCACAGAACACCATGACTGACCTACTGCATTGTGGTCAGCTGTAATAGTACAGGAACATTTAGAAACTGCACTCACTTTGAAGCATTATGTAAAATCAATCATTATAGAAACTGGGCGCTTCATTGTGATTTTTGACAGCATTGTCAAACTAGTTTAAGAGAGTTATTAAGGGGAAAACGCTTCACAAGACAGCCTAGCTAAACTTTCGTTTTCAAACACAAGATACAATGACAATGAAATGCATCTGTCACTTCCCATAGTGTCAGTCTGATGAAAGTGACCTGTGGGACTTTGCACTGTCCAAATACGTTTCCATGAATGCAGTACCTCTCGAATCCCCTATGAACTGTGAATGTGTATCATCTGAAGATATTTTGTATCTCGTTCTGGCTTTGACAGGCTTATGGCTCTCGTATCAGCGAGCAGGCTATGGTTTGGAAGTCCGGCTCAAGCGACTGGAAAGCACGGCGCCCTTCGGAGAGGTCAGTCAGTCAGGTTCGCAGAAATATCTGGATAATGGGAAATATGTCTGCTGCAGCAGAGTTCAGTACAATGTGAATTTTCAATTAACACAGCACAAGCTGCTTTGATACTGGTTTTTTAAAAATTCAGATTCCAGGATCTTGGCATTCACCAGCTGGCTCCCAGCACTTACGCTGCTAAATCAGCTTCCCATAGTCTGACAGGAAAACCAGTAGGCACAGGAAATGACTCGGAATTTAAAACTGAGAGACGTATAATGGGCGGCTGATCCGATATCTCCCGTTTCACTATTGCTCAAAGTCACAATTACTCCCCCGGTGTTACCATTGGGTGCTTCCACGTTGGGCAGAGCACAGGTTGAACAGAAAAAAGACAGATTTGGATTTATATTTCACGACCACCGGACGTCTCAAAGCGCTTTACAGCCATTGAAGTACTTTTGGAGTGTAGTCACTGAGGATGCCGGTACCCCTAATATCTACAGTCGGCCATCAATAAATCAAAGAGACTCTCGGCTCCTGCAGACGGTGGAATCACAAGCATTCCTTCGCACCATGCCCCAGATGCAGTGACCACTTCTAACCAGAGTCCTGATGCTACTGCTTCTATCTGTACCGGAGTCCCCTTTGCCTCTAACTCAACCACACACCTGAGCCCAACCTGTTGCCTCTCACCACCCAGTTAGAGAGAGAGAGAGAGAGAGAACACAAGGGGAAAAATTGAGTCGCGCCCCCTTTGGGGCACTAACTTCGCCGGGGCGCTAAAAATTAGCACCCCCGCAACCGAAATTCATCGGTAGCGCCCCAAGAGGGAGCGGGGCACTACTAAAAGCGCCCCGCCTCCCTCGTGGGGCGCTGCGAGGGAATATTGCGGCGCTACGTGCCGCAGCGCCACACCGTGGCATGTCGCACCGCGGTACTGCAGCCCTTCCTCACTTCTTAAAGGGGATGGGCCTTGCGCAGCGCAACCAGGGGCCCAGCTGGGTCACCAGGGATCGGAGTGCCGGCAAAAGAGCAGGGGGGGGGGGGCTGCAGAGGAGGCCGGGGACAGCAAGAGGGGCAGGTGCTGGCAGGTGGCCAGCAACAAAAATGGCCGCCCGGCACCTCGCCTTTAATTAGCGCCACCCCGGCCGCAGGTAGGCCCCCCCCTGACCCCGACGGACATAGCGTCCGGCGGTAAGTCAGGGGGGGCTACCGAAGATCACGGCCGGGGCGCGAGCGGAACGCTGCGCACAGCGATGACGTCATCGCCGCGACGCAGCTCCATGGGGCGCTAATGGTTACTGCCGCCGCTAACCTCCTGCTGAATTTCGCGGGAGGCGTTGGCGGCGCCGCGCTCGGGCGTTAGTTGCTTTGCCCTCTTAGGGCGCTAACCAGGCGCAAAGCAACCAAATTTCTCCCCCCCCCCCAAGAGATTAAACAAAGTAAAGGGGAAGAGACAGAAACAAATGCAGCGAGAGGAAGGGAGAGAAGAGGCGGAGGTGGAGGAAGAGAGACAGCAGTGAAGGAAACAGTAATTCAGACTGCATTTACAATACAACTTTAGCATGAGGGCAAAGCCATTCCTGCTTCACACCCCAGTAAAGGTATAATGTACAGCCCGTTAATGTACAGCCCATTTCTGCTTCACACCCCACTAAAGGTATAATGTACAGCCCGTTAATGTACAGCCCATTCCTGCTTCACACCCCACTAAAGGTATAATGTACAGCCTTAATCCGATGAAGTTTACTCAAGGATCTCCAAAACATTGGGACTTCTGGCCTAAATCATGCTCCAACAACTCTGTCTCATCAATTATTATTGCATTAATGCAGACAAAACACTACATTCCAGGCAGTTACAATTTCTGTAAGGCAGTTTCACAACTACAAGATGGTGACATGAATATGCATGGGATAGTGATTTCAGCAATAATGTGGGATTGTGCCTGCCAGTGAACTCCACGGTTGACCCTGTAGGAGTCTGCCGTGTCAAGGGGAAATCACCCAATTTATGTATCCCAAATGGGAACGCGCACCACTACGGCACATCGGGGGCACCTGCCTACCCCAGGAGATATTGGTGGCCGGATCTTGGGGGCAGGGGGGGGAAACAGGCCAACCCTGTAGCCAGAAACCTCCTGGTTGTGGCCCCAGCGGCTCCCTCACTGCACAGCCACTGGAGTTAGGGAAGTGTGCTGCAAGGATCAAGGATTTTCAACCCCGATACATGACACTTCCCACCGGTTTTCTACAATTATTTTTTTAGGCTAAAACAGGATGTTACGGTACAACTGTAACAACTCGTGGCTCCTAACTTGATCATGTGACATTTTTTCCTTCTGGATTCTCATGGAGCTGCGCCATCTACCACTGGCTCAGTACTTGGTGCGTACACACTGCTGTGTTCACAAAGCTCCCATGTTTGGTGTGACCGGAAGCGTCATGGAGGAGAGCCAGGACGATCATAAAGCAGGACAGCTTAGTAAACAGATCGAATGGATGGAGGAGTTTTGATTTGATCTGTGCAGGGGTGGATTAACACACGGGCCTACAGGACCTGTGCTCAGGGGCCCTCGTCAAATATGGGGGCCCCCCCTCGGTAAAACTCGATGTAATGCAGAAAAAAAACTGCATAAAGCCACTGGATCAAAATATCCGAGCATTTAAAACACTGTCAGAAGGAGGTGAGGCACACGTGGCAGATTTGTTACAATATAAATACTGACAGCAGGGTGTAAACATTGGTGCCCAGGTTTACAAGAATTCTTAATCTGGCACTGGCTCAGTGGTGTGGCTGCAGCTAGACGCATGGGCTGGGACATAAACGTTAAGTTGTAGTTTGTTGATGTGAATTGGGTGGATTATATTAGGTTTCAAGACCAAACTATTTACACACAAGGTCCCACAAACAACAAATGAATGAATAACCAGCTAATCTATCATTGTTGGATGATGATTAAGGGAGGAATGTTGGCCAGGGCACTGGCAAAACTTCATGCTCCTCTTCAAAATTGTGCCACTTCATCTTTTACATCCACCTGAACATAGAGAAGGGGCCTCAGTTTAATGTCTCACCTGAAAGATGGCATCTCTGACAAAGCAGCACTTCCTCTGAACTGCACTGAACTGCCAACCCAGATTTTGTGCGCAAGTCCTGGGATGGGACTGGTACCATCCCTACCACTAACCCAGCGGAGAATAGTAATGCAACCTGAGTCCTTCCTAGTCTAAATCTAGGCAATAGTGACCATAATATAATACGGTTTAGGATAATAATTGAACAGGACATAAGCATGATGAAGACCAGGGTAATAGATTGGAGAAAATCTGATTTTGAGGGGCTGAGAATAGAACTTGGGAAACTAAAATGGACAACAATACTGGCAAACAATGAAGTAGAACAGCAATGGGAAACGTTTAAAAATGGTGTTCAACAGAGCCCAGGAAAAATATATTCCACTAAAAAACAAGAACAAGCTAAACACTAATGAGGAACCATGGATGAATAAAGAAACAAGGGAAAAATTGAGGGTAAGGAAAGGGACATACACCAAGTACACGGACAGCAGAGGAGAGCAAGGCAAGGGAGAATATGAAGAAACTAGGAGAGAAGTCAAAAAAACAATTAGGAAGGCAAAGAGGAACTATGAAATTAAATTATCAAGAACATAAAAACAATAGTAAAATATTCTATAGGCACAAATAAAAAAAGGAAAGTCAGGATGGGAATAGGGCCATTAAGAGACTGTCAGGATAAAATCACAGGCTGCGATAGCGAAATGGCAGAAATATTAAATACTTTTGCTTCAATATTTACCAGGGAGACGGATCAAATGGACATGGAAGAGGAGATTAAAAATGATATAACCGCTGTCAACCCACCTCCAATCAATCTTCCCAAGTGTCGGGTCCCCGATTCGTGCATGGACCCGACACCTAGCGGCGGGAAAAGGATTATAGCCACTTAACTGCTTGTTAACAGGTTGTTAACAGGCAGTTAACAGGCAGTTAACAGGCAGTTAACAGGCTTTTTCCAATTTTGACACTTCTACCGTGGGCTTCCCGACGTCCGGACACCACGCCAGGTAAGTGTGGCGTGTTGTGAGTCTGCTGTAATGTTTATGCATTGATGACAGTTGCAGAAGTGGTGTGAAAGATCCAATGGTGCACTGGTAAGTTTCAGAGGTAAGAAAATGTTGGGAAATTCATTTTTAATGCATTTAGACTTTTATGTAGGTAACAAGTTTTGATTTGTATGTGTAGTCCCACATCATTGGGAGAACCTCTCTCACCAGTGACAGCTGCCATCTGTTCTAGTCTCAGGAGGGAGTCACTGGTGAGCCTGGGTGCAAGAGCTAACCTTTGTACAGTGATTGTCAGTGTTTGCAGCACCTCAATGCTGTCAAACGCTAAGAAATCAGCTGTAAAAAAAAAAATGTGCTTGGCCCCTTTAAGAAAACCGGCAGATGACATGTCATCAAATGACGTCATCTGACACTGGCTTCCTCCTAATTGGCCGGCAAGCCCGCAGGGCGGGCTTAACAAGGCCAATTGACGCAAAATCACGTCTGTGGGCCGGATCTGAAACCCGGAAGCCACCTGACCCGCTCCCAAGCCGCATCGATCAATACAATCGCGGCCAGAGAGTGTGTTTACACTTCTGGGGAAGAGCATAACTAGAGGTCATCAATATCAAGAAATCAAATAGGGAATTCAGAAGATACTTCTTTACCCAGAGAGTGGCGAGAATGTGGAACTCGCTACCATAGGGAGTGGTTGAAGCGAATAGTATAGATGCATTTAAGGGGAGGCTAGATAAGCATATGAGGGAGAAGGGAATAGAGGGTTATGCTGATAGAGTCAGATGAGGAAAGACGGGAGGAGGCTCGAGCGGAGCATAAACGCCGCATGGACTGATTGGGCCGAATGGCCTGTTTCTGTGCAATTGGCTCAGTACCACACCAAGCAGCACATTTATTCAGTCAAGTGCTTGGGACTATCTGCTACCATGCATTTCATTGAAATGAAATAATGTAAAAACTCTTTACAAAAGTAAAAAACCTTCAGGAGATTTGTAAACATATACTTTCTCCTTAGTTTGAGAAAATGGCAGCAGGTGGCTTTCAGCCCATACAGAACAGATTTATTTAGTTTTGATGCAGCTGACTTGCCATAGGTTTAGCAATAAATTCTCCAGTCCTCGGATGGCAGTAGCACAGCTCTATTGCACAAGCTGCCCTCTATGTTATTTCAATGTGCGGTAGCCTGGTTCACGGGCCTCCCTGCACACTGGCTGCCAGGAAGGAGGTGGTCTGCCTTTAGTTGCTAGCCCTTCCCCCACCCCTTCCCCCACCCAATAAAACAGAAGATCTCGCATACACAAAACATTCAGTTTAGCAGATTTGCAAGAACAAACTCACTAAACTTTAGAAAGCAAATTCAAAAGGCCCCAATAATTGGTCTGGCTACCTCCTGTATAATGTTAAGTGTCCCAATAGACCATTCAGATTTGTACATCTGAATGGTTAATTCTGACATTTAGCATTACATATTTGCAATAAAATCCAGAACTTAACCTTGTAGGTCAATGTGCACACGAAGAGATTTTCAGCACCTAGCTGATATTAATTCTGGCAGCAGTTTGAACTCATAGTAGTGCATTGTTCGCTGGTCTTTACTGCTTTCTTTGTGCTGAAATTGTTCCCTGCTACCAGGCACATACCTCCGATTCCTAGATTTGGCCCAGGAAAAATTATTAAACAAAGTTTATAAATGGAATTTCCTTTTTAGAATCTATTCCTAGCAATGAATAGATTCTATACAAAATGTTCTGATGCCTTATACCTAAAATAACAAAGTGTATGTGTGTGTTGTGTGCACATGTGTGTTTATTTTGACTATAAACCGCTGAAATGCAGCTAATTTATTTTTAAATTGTTAACACTGTTGAAATACATGTGGACTGAAATAACACCCTACCTAAACATGAGGTCAAGTATTTGTTTAGCAAAAGGAGCAGGGACTGTGAAGAAAGACTTTTTTTTTCTTTTGTCATTGTTCTCCGAGCTGAACATACTCGCAATCATCAATTCAACATGACTGGAAAGGGTAAAGTACAGCTTAATACTTACAGTTACAGCTTCCCCAGCATAGCGCAAAACCATTCATATCCTCATGTCCAGGCTTAGACTAAAGCGATTGCAAGGAAGAGACCTATATGATCAAAGACTTCAATCTAAAATGTCTCATTCACAGCCGACAGCCACAATGCACTGCTTGCTACGAGCTCTCACTGGGATAACTGTCACATCAATTTACATATCAATAGCAACTTCAGCGGAGCCCATCATAATTAAGAATGAAGGCTGCCCAAACAGCTTTAACCAACCAAGTCTACTTAAGACTACTTTTTAGCACGCTCTGTTACTTACTGAAGTGTGTTTCTGCACACCGCAATGATGCTTATTGAAATTCCTTGCTTGTGCTCACTTATGATCTATCAGCTTCTCATGAGTGAGTCAGGAAGTGTTTAAAAATGGAGTTAGAAAACAGTGTGAATAGCCAAAGGGAGTGGGTTGGAGTGGGGAACCCCCACCCCCACCCCACCCCCTGTCAGAGCTGTGTGCTGTGGGACAATCTGCATCCGTGGTATCGACCTGCCCTTCTCCTCCACTAGACTCCTGGGCCATTGGAGCTTGCCCCGCATTGCCAGTTTTTTGTGCTTCCCATTCTACTTACTTACCCCCTTTAGCTAATCAAACACTCGGTGTCTAGTGCATTTCTTTTATTTCTCTCATTAAGCCTCCTTTCGTCTCATGCGCATCTCACTTGACGTTTAACCATCTGCTAAGCATGTTATAAGTCATGGTGGGTTTCTTTTGATGTCTCGACAGATGCTGTCTGACTTGCTGAGTGTTGTCACCGTTTACTGGTTTTGTTTCAGATTTCCAGTATTTGCAGCATTTTGCTTTTCGTAAGATTGGAATAACTACTATTATTTGTCACTCAGACATCAATTCCCCTCCTTATGAGGTAAACATGATGCGGCCAAACTAATAAATCACTGCACGCAGGGGCAGCTACTACCATTTGGAATAGTTCCAGAACTTTGCTGGGGAAGTTTCTGGAGTTGTGTCCTTTCCTAAAGTTTAAAATTCAAAAATCTGGAGGTCTCTCGCCTTCCTCAGGTACAGATGGCTTGGCATCTCAAGAAGGGAATGAAGTAATGTAAAAAAAAAATGAATGTACAAAGGACTTTGGGACAAGTGGCCTCTTATAACCAAAGTTTTGCAATATTTTTTCCCATTTTATTTATTTTTATTCTATATTCTTGGGGGGGGGGGAGGGGGGAGAGAAGTGGGCACTTACTGAATTAGCTTGAAATTGATATGGGCATTTTGATTGTTCCTCATTTCTTTGTTATTTCCAAGTTTAATTTTCAAAAAATAAAACCTATTTTTTTTTTAAATTACATATCTAGACATTCAACTCAGCTTTTTGTCTCTGCTTAACACAAGTGGCATCTACAATGATTCTAATAAAAAAAACAACTTGCATTTAGATTGCATCAGGTTGTCACAAATACTTCACAGCCAATTACTTATTTTGAAGTGTAGTTACTGTTGCTATGTAAGCAAACACAGCAGCCAATTTATGCACAGCAAGGTTCCACAAACAGCAATGAGATAAACGACCATTTAATTTGTTTTGATGGGGTTAAGGGTATCTACTGCAATAATTTTCAATAAAAGTTTGATTTAAAGTTTTTGAACATTTCTATTTCTTCTTTCTGCTCCATTATGTATATTTACCAAATTATTATATTCTTCCAACTAACAACAATAAGCCAATCTACAAAGTGATTAATATAGGTTTAAGAGGATGGTCATCACTCACATTAGATGAACCTCACCCATTTTAACCTTTACTGCACTACAGCCAAGTAATCTCATCCAGACACAAGCCTGAACATGTTGACACTTTGGTGAGTGACAATCACCCTTAAATACAAGAGGAAATGTATATGAAATGAGTAGAACAGCAGAGACACTTAGGGCTTCAGATTACAGATCTTTAAAAGTGGGAGGACAGGTTGATGAAGCGGTTAGAAAAAATAGAATATGGGATCCTAGATTTTAGAAATTGTTGATTGGGCTGGAGATAGAATAATGGGCTGGATTTTGCCGCTTCTGGCTCGGGTTCCCCGACGTCGGGACACCACGCCAGGTAAGTGTGGTGTGTTGTGAGTCTGCTGTAATGTTTCTGGATTGACGACAGCTGCAGAAGTGGTGTGAAGGATCCAATGGTGCACTGGTGAGTCTCAGAGGAAAGAAAATGTTGGGAACTGCATTTTTAAAACATTTACACTTTTCTTTAGGTTACAAGTTTTTAAATCCATGTCCAGTGCCACCTCATTGGGAGAACCTCTCTCACCAATGGCAGATCGCTTCTGTCACCTCACCTGCAGCTGCCATCTATTCCAGCCTATGGAGGGAGTCACTGGAGAGCCTGGGTGCAAGAGGTCACCTTTGTGCAGCGATTGTCAGTGTTTGCAGCACCTCAATGCTGTCGAACACTGAGAAATAAACTGTCAAAAAAAAAATTGTGCGTGGTCCCTTTAAGGAAACTGGCAGATGACGTGTCATCAAATTACGTCATCTGACCGGCTTCCTCTTAATTGGCCGGCAAGCACGCAGGGCGGGCTTAACAAGGCGAATCAAGGCAAAATCACGTCTGTGGGCCGGATGCAGTTGGGGGCGGGACTGGAAGCCGGAAACCACCTGACCCGCTCCCAATGTGTTCAGTTTTGAGCGACTTACTTTAACAAAGATGTCAGGGCCATGGACAGGAAGCAGAAGAGATGCACTAAGATGATACCAGGATGCTAGATCCAAGTTATGATGAGAGACTACAGCAAATTAGTACATGAGGGAGAAAGGATAAGAAGGATATGGTGATAGGGTGAGATGAAGTAAGGTGGGAGGAAGACCGGCATAGACCTGTTGGGCCGAATGGCCTGTTTCTGTGCTATAAATCAACAACAACAACTTGTATTTATATAGCGCCATTAATGTAGTAAAACGTCCCAAGGCACTTCACAGGAGCGTTATAAACCAAAATTTGGTACTGACCCACATAAGGAGATATTAGGGCAGATGACCAAAAGCTTGGTCAAAGAAAGAGCATCTTAAAGGAGGGAAGAGGGGTAGAGAAGGTGGAGAGGTTTAGGGAGGGAATTCCAGAGCTTAGGGCCTTGGCAGCTGAAGGCACGACCACCAATGGTGGAGCGATTAAAATCAGATGTAATTCTGTGAAAAAATTGGGGCTCTTTTCATGTAAACAGTTGTTCGGCTATGGAATTCCTACCAAAACAATAGCGGAAGTCAACATTTTTAAACGGGAAGTTGTCAAATAATTTGAGAAGAAAAATTTAAAAGGGTATGGGGAAAGGACAGGGGAATGGGTCGAGGCAGAAAGCTGGTTCATGCACTATAGGTCGAAATACCTCTTTCTACGCAGTGAGATTCAATCTTTCCAAGGCTAATTAGCTATTAGGATAACCCATGCACTCCTGATGTAAATGTCAGCAACAGCTTAAAATGGCATTTTGAACATTTCCATTAGATCTTCCATCAACCTTCTCTGTCCCCTTAAATGCAGCCCCAATTTTTTAAGCATATCATAAGAATATTCTCTCATCCCTAGTATAATCTAATGAATCTTCATTGCACCTTTTCCGTAACTCTAATATCCTTTCTGTAATGTGGTGATCAAAACTGCACACAATTTTCCAGCGGAGGTATAACCAATATGCAGAGGGATTTAAACACAGTGTTCAGAGTTTGAGGTGTTGGGGGACTGGGAGCCAATGTAGGTCAGTGATTACAAGAGTGATGGGATGCTACTATCTCAATGTGCCTGGTTCACAGGCCTCTCCACACTGCACTCTATTCCACTGGCTGCCAGGATAGAATAGGCACCAATCCATCCTGAAATTGAGCTATTAATTTAAGCCACTGAGTTATGTGTCAGCGAAACCATGTGTAAAATATCCCAATCAAAAAAAATAATAAAATTACATCGTAAAATTAATACAGGTTGAGCATCCCAAATCCGGAGTTCCGGAATCCGGACTCCGGGACGATTGGTGGCAGGGGTCCGGAATCCGTAAAATGTTCCGGAATCCGGACACCCTGAGGGAGGCTTACCAAAAACCGGAACCTGGGCCCAGGCATTTCCGGACTCGGCACGTGTTTCTGATGTCCGAAGTCCGGAAATATTGCAACCTGGGCTCAGGCGTTTCCAGACTTTGGACATCAGAAACACGTTCCGAAGTCCGGAAAAACCCGAAAACCGGCTCGGCCTCGGTCCCGAGGTTGCTGGATTCAGGATGTTCTACTTGTACTGGCACAAAATCAGTTTAGCAACACTGCATTCCAATACCAACATTTTTTAGCAGTCTGCCCTCATTCATGTCAACTATTTATCAGGGTTACAGCACAAGGATGTCCAACACATTTTTCATTTTAAATTAAAATAAACATCTAGATATGATAAGGATGCCATGCACGTATTTTTTGAATGTGATTATTTTCTACTAACAGTCTGGGCTGTCATCAAAGTGATGGAGCACAAAAGGAATCCATGATAGCCTGAGGATTAAAACAAGAACAATTTCAAAAATGCCAAAGCTACACGTGAGGTTTGAGAAGCAAAGAACAAGTATGATGCTGGATTATGATTTATATATTCTATAAAGTTATAATCTTTACAAACCCAAAAGCAGCCCAAGTGAAATTTGTCAAAATTGTGTAGAGTGTTTTAACTTTAGAAAAGTTAGCCTGAAATCATATGTTTTCATCGTTACTACCTGCCATTTACAGCAATCTAAAAACTTCAAGCATCAATTTGAATATTGCTCTGATACACAAGGCAATCTCAATCAGAGGGCTGGATTTTCATTGACCCGTGGAGGTGGGTTTGGAGGCGTGTGGGGGGGTTAAAATTGCGAAAACTGGCGGGCGGGCAGAAGCCCACCTCCATCCAATTTTCATTAAATCATGTCTGCTGGTCCCGACTCCGTCCCGTAAGAGGCGGGATAGGCTGTTAAGGCCCTTAACAAGCACTAAATTGCCTTTATAATGCCATTTTGAAAGGCCTTTGTGATTTTAACCCTTTTTCTACGTGAAGCACGCCTGTTCTGAACCACGAATGTGAAACCTGGCAGGAGCACGGACGGATGGATGGAGACATATCTAGGAGTGGTGGTGTAAAAATATCTGGGAGCAGACTTAGGGCTGCTGCTGCTCATTTTGCAGGTCCTCTCACAGCAAAGGCCAGGCAGTCTCTGAAGACCTTCAATGCAGCAGCAATGATGACATCATCAGAGGCGACTTTCAGACTGAAAACACTAATTGGTTCATGGGTTCCCACATGCTGGAACTCAATTGCCCAATTAGGTGAAAATTGCATCAATCTCCCACATCCAATTGCAGTCGGGTGGATAACATGAAAAGTGGATGACACAACCCCAACCCGCCCCAGTATCAAAATCCAGCCCAGAGTCTCTGCTCATGCCAACACAGGGTAATCTCAATCATTGCCTGTGCTAATGCCAACACTGGGCAATCTCAATCATTGTCAGTGCTAATGCCAACCCTGGGCAATCGCTACAGAACTACCCTGCTCTTCTTTGAAGAGAGCCATGGGACCTTGTACACCCACCTAAGAGTGCAGATGGGGCCTTGGTTTAACATCTCATCCAAAAGAAAAGTTAGAAAACTACTGCTCCAGATCATTGTAGCTGGCTTTTATTTTTAGAAAAATTGTGTAACAATTATAATTAAGTGTGACCTGACAACAATTGCCATCTCCTGGTGACCACCCAACTCAAATCATTCCCCAAGGACTAGTTTTTCTAATCTCCTCCTCATCCCTCATTTCCTTCCTTGCCCTATTCCCACCAACCCTGTTGATGGTTCAACGTTTACTGTCTCACTCATGTCTCACCGAGCAGACACCTTTTAGCACAGTTTGATAGACAGTGAATAGCTACAGGAACTCTGGCTGATTTTTCTCGTCCCAGCCCAGGAGCGCTGACACCCAACAGCAGTCCCAGCCGAGATCAGCTGTTTCATTTTTTAATTGAGTGAAGATTACAGTTTAATAATAAGCCATAAAAAAAGGTAGATTATTCAACATCAGATTGTGCAAAGAAGTAGTATCTCACCAATAGAAAACCCACTACTCTATAACAAAGAGAGTTTATTGTTCAGCTGGCAAGAAATTCTGGAAGAAAGCATTATTCCTCATTAATACTTACCAAAGTCTATATCCCCCTTTTGAATTCTATTAACTAGTCATTCAAGTGAGAAAAAAAATGATGATGATTATAGCCTTCAAACTGACAACCCTTTATCACATTCCTGTAGTTTGAATTAATAACACCGTGCCTTTTCATTCCTGGATAATCTCTTTCCACAAGATGTCAAGATTGGTGTTTGAAGTGCTTACATGCATGATACTCATTTATTTACTGTGCTTCTGTATACACTTACAACGATGAACAGCAGAGCAACATCACTGCACAAATAGGCTGCCGTGTTTGCCTACATGACAACAGTGAGTTGTGACTGCACTTAAAAAGAATTCATTGGTTGTGAAGCGCTTTGAGGCATCCTGAGGATATGAGAGGCGCTGTTTAAATGCAAATCCTTTACTTCCTTTTCCTTTATTGAAGGGGGACTTCTTGTCCCGCTGCGAAGGCTGGCTAGGCTTAGGCTTTAGCAATCAATCACAACCGTCTACTATTGGCAATGGCAGTGTACTCGTTGGTTCACAGTTGCCTGCCCATTAAACTTTTTGTTTTGGAAGCGTTTCCAAACCGGAATCTTCATACAGAATGTGTCCTGTGAAGATCACAACTCTTGGAAGATACAAAAACCAGTTCCATCAAAAGGAAAGACGATGGCAGGTTCACAGTGCAACCTTTTTGATTTTTGTCCACACAGTAAATTCTCTAGCTTTTGAGGAAGACATGAGTCAATTCCAGTAATATAAGCTCTTCATTCTCGGCTCAACATTATCTTTGTGTCCCATATCTAACTGTTACTCAAGTCTCTTCACTCCAATTTAATTAACTTAGTTCCAAACAGGCGTAAATCTATGCCCAAAATTCTAGGCCCTGAAGTCACTATTTTAGGTGTTCTTTAGCGATAAAAAAAAATTCTCCTTACCGAGACCTGCAATGTATTTTCTATATCTTTGAATGCATTTTATGGCATCAGAATATGTTACATTAAAAAAAGAAAAGCTTCCAGAATTTAATTTGTTTAAAACATGCTGTGCTTAATGTACATAAATGATGGTTTGCTGGCTTCAAATTTAAACTTTCATAACATCAAGATGATAAAGAGGGGCTTAAAGCTGATAGATGTATGCTCCACACTTTCCTCAGGCCTCGATTATGTATGCTGATTTCCACTTGTTTTACGCCGGTATTTACATTCTGACGTATGGTCATGACATTCTCTGGCATACGTTGGCATCGGTCAGAGCAGCGTAGAAACCGGTGTCAATTTTGGCATAAGCCAGATCGAGAAAATTCCGGCCCTATTCTTAATACGAAGTTTGGTCCAGTATCGTCACTTTTTGTCCTTTCAAACCCTGATCTCCCTCATAAAAAATACAGGCACGGGCCTTTCGTACAGAAGCAGTCTGATCACAGTCTGATTACCAGAGCTTGAAAAGGAAACACTATTTATTTTTTTAAAATCACACCTTGTGATGGCATATTGATGCTTCCATGCATTACACCATGCAGGATCTTCCTAAGAGGAAGAGATTTAAAAAAAAACACGTATTGGAGGTAAGTACCCGTGGCCTATGCCATTCAAGAGCATCACTTGGTGCTGGGCCATGTTGCCTGGCCATTACCATCTCCCTTTGCCTTGCACCATCTCTTAATGTCTCTCAATCTCTCCTGCCTTCCATCCTATCACAGACCTTCCCTTTTGTTCTTTCCTCTCCTCCCCTCCCCCCCTTTCCCTGCCCCTGCACTTGCTTAAAAACCTGTTCAATCTCCAGCTTTTTCCAGTTCTGACGAAGGGTCATCGACCTGAAACGTTAACTCTGTTTCTCTCTCCACAGATGCTGCCTGACCTGCTGAGTATTTCCAGCATTTTCTGTTTTTATTTCAGATTTCCAGCATCTGCAGTATTTTGCTTTTGTATTGCCTGGCCATCTACTTGGCATAGAAAAAATAAGAAGTCGCACAGCACCAGGTTATAGTCCAACAGTTTTATTTGAAATTACGAGCTTTCGGAGCTCTGCTCCTTCGACAGGTACAGTGAGGGAATACAAATCGGTTAGAAAAAAATAGTGCATAGAAAGGAACTGTGCGCAGGAAGGAATAGCACATGACATTTTAAACTATATTAACAGAGGAAAAATATAATTAAAAATTTTTTTTTTTTTAGCTTTTTAAATTTTCAATTGAAATATTTACTGGCTTGGTCAGAAATGACATACAGTAATAAAGAAAGAATAAGCTGTACCAGTTTGCAGGAAGCATTAAAAAATGTATGTGTTGCTAAAATAGATTCCAAGTTTATATCTTGATGGAACTGGGTGTGTCAGGCCAGTGAAATTTCTGAATACACTCACAAAGTTATCCCTAAAATTAATAAATTAGGGAACAGCCAAGAGGAGCAGGCGAGCACATCCGGGCCCCATAAGAAATGTTGCCCCATTCCCCCCTCTTTCCTCCTGAAACCCCCTCCCCTCCCCCGCCACCTAGCTTTTTGCCGGTGATTGTTCCTTTGGTGCCGGCTGGTGTCCAGCTGCCACCCCGGAACCCGCAGGGTTGATGCCACAGAATAAATTAATGATTGTTGCAACAACAATCAAAGGCCTCAACAGACTTACTGCGAGACACGTGGCTCTGCCAGGCTGTTTCAGTTGCCAAAGCACGTCAATGTGGCTCGCCCTCCTCCTTTACAGATCAAAACATTTCACACCTACAACCCCTTTCTTGCAGCCACACGTCGACGAGTCTTCACAAGAAACAGGAGCAGGAGTCGGCCGTACGGCCCCTCGAGCCTGCTCCAATGACGGGAGACAGATTAGATTTTCTTCAGAAAAAATAAAGAACGCTGGAAAAGGTTACGCAGGCCAACAAGGAAAAATGGATGTATTTCTCCCTCCTTCAATCCCACAAAAAGAAAAACAAACACGTCAGAAGAAATTGCTAAATAAATTAATACTGCGATGCAATAAAGCTTCAATTGATGGTTTGCAAATTAGTCACTGAGGCATGTGCTTCAGGGCTTCCGAAACAGAAACAAATAATCCGATTAACTACCGTGTCTCTGCAGCCGACACACCTCAGATGTGGCAGCAGCTTAATATTATGAAACTCATTATGTGCTTCTCATGTGTCACCACCATACCTCATCTGCGGCTAGCACACTGGCTGCAGTGATTGGCAACTTGCCTCCTATTGCAATTTTCTTTGTTTTTAAAATCTGATTTTCTTTGCTCCTCTCCTCTAGATACCGAAAGGACCAGTTGTCTTCTGGCTCCTCGCCCACATGACAGTTCTTCAGGCGTGAGCCTAGACAGCGAGTATTGGCAAGCTATTCAACCGTGGAGAGCATTGTGACCAAATCCAATCCAGTTCTCACGTGGTGGCGACACATTCAAGGAGGCATCGCTGGGAGATTTTCCCTCCCCTCACTCAGCGACACTGAGGGCAATTGTACTGCTCACCCCACTTAGATCAGCTAACTTAGCACAGACTACCATCAATTGACTGTCACTTAAAATCAGGCCACTAAATGAAGTACCTCAAGTTGGCATTGGGGTAGGGGAGGAAGTAGAAATTAAATAATCCCTTCACCTCCTGCAAAGCTAAGCCATTGTAAAGGACTACTGACTAATGGGGGAAATCCAGAGCCTGCACTGACCTGTCCTTTTGGCTGACTGAATGTTAACAGCCAGCTTGTGTGGGAGATTAAAAAAAAAAATTTACACTTCTTCACCCAATCAAGGGCACCTTAACAACTGCCCGCACAAATAGGCATTTCATAATATTGTTGTATCCAATGTTAGGAAGGACATTACTCTTCTAATTCTAATAGTGCATTGTCAAACGCAATTTTCAACTGAGTTTTACATTTGACTAACAACTGGAAACCAAAGGCCTAATTTTAACCCTGCTCACCTGGCAGAAACCGGGCCAGGCAGGCACTTAAAAATCGGGGGCAGCAACTTGCCCCTTCCCTTCGATCCCAGGAAGCAGTTTTAACCTGCAGGTTTTAGCAGGCGAGCGGGGCACCCGCTGGAAGGCAGCAGGGTCTTGCTTTAAATATTCAGATCGGGCTCTGAAAAGGTCATCGGGACCAGACTGCAATTTTAACCCCAGGCCTGCTGGGTGTTGTCAGCATACAAGTGGAAAATGACGCTGTGTTTTTGGATGATGTCCCGCCAAGGGGCAGCAGGTAGATGAGAAATAGGAGGGGGGTCAAGGATAGATCCTTGGGGGACACCAGCGGTTAAGATGCGGGAGGAGAAGCCATTGCAGGTGCTTCTCTGGCTATGATTAGATAGATAAGAATAGAACCAGGCGAGTGCAGTCCCACCCAGCTGGACAATGGTGGAGAGGCGTTGGAGGAGGATGGAGTGGTCAACCGTGTCAAAGGCTGCAGACAAGTCGAGAAGGACTTGTCACAGTCACAAAGGATCTAATTTGTAACACTGCTGAACTCCGCCCCTGCTTCAGCCCATCTGCTGCTGAAACTCTCCTCTGTGCCTTTGTCACCTCCAAACTTGACTATTCCAATTTCTCCTAGCCAGCCTCCCATCCTCCACTGTCCACAAACTTTAGCTCACAAACTCCGATGCCCGTATCTGATCCCACACCAAATTCTTTTCGCCCATCACCCCTGTGCTCGCAGCCCTACGTTGGCTCTTGGTGATTTAAAATTCTCATCCTCATGTTTAAATTCCTCCATCGCCTCACCTTTCTCCATCTCTGTAATCTCCTCCAGCTTGACAACTCTCTGAAAACTCGGCCTTCCTGTGACTCTGGCCTCTTCTGCATCCCACAGCCTTCACCCCACCTCTGGCAGCTGTGTCTTCAGTCACCTAGGCCCCATGCACTGAAATCCCCTTTTTAAATCCTTCCATCTCTCTCTCTCCTCCTTGAAGACCACCTCTTTGACTAAGGTTTTGGTCACCCCCTCCTAATATCTCCTTTGTCTTGATGTCCAGTTTTGTCTGATTACACTTCTGTGAAGCGCCTTGGCAGGTTTTTCTACGTTAAAGGCAGTACATAAATGCAACTTGTCTTTGTTGTTGTTTTGTGTTGAAACTAAGGGGGGAAAATTTAGTGCCCCCGCGGCCGAAATTAATCGGTAGCGCCCCAAGAGAGAAGCAGGGTGCTACTGGAAGCGCCCCACTTCCCTCTTGGGGCGCTGCAAGTGAATATCGCGGCGCGACGTGCCGCAGCGCATTACGCCGCGGTACTGCAGGCCTTCCTCCCCTTCTTAAAGGGAGAGGGCCTTGCGCAACGTGACCCGGGGCCCAGATGGGCCACTAGAGATCGGAGTGCCGGCAAAAGAGCCCAGCACTCAAGAGAAGTGCCGGGCACAGGGAGCGCAGCCGGCACTCCACGGGGGGGGGGCTTCAGAGGAGGCCGGGGACGGCAGAGGGGGCAGGCGGCCAGCAACAAAAATGGCCGCCCGGCACCTTCCCTTTAATTAGCGCCGCCCTAGCCGCAGGTAGGCCTCCCTGACCCTGTCGGACATGGCATCTGGCACTAAGTCAGGGGGCGCTACCTAAGATCGTGGTCGGGGCGCTGCACACGGCGATGATGTCATCGCCGGCAGCGCAGCGTCACAGGGTGCTAATGGTGACCACCACCGCTAACCTCCCGCTGAATTTCGCGGGAGGTGTTGGCGGCGCTGCGCCCGGGCGCTAGTTGCTTTGCGCCCTGTTAGCGCCCCCTTAGCGAATTGTTAGGCCTTTAAAACTCTTTGCACCGTCTCCTATTCTAATTCACTGTTTCCAGAACTTTCTAACTGTGAAAGTTCCCCGAGTCTCCCCTTCCTTACAGTCTATAGGGTTTTAAACCTGAAGCTTATTGTAATCATATCGTTACTTCTTGGTTTACCTCAACTTCTCTCTGCTTCATCCCAATTTTTGTAGATCTTGGCCCTTTACCTGTGCTTATCAATGAAAATCATTAATGACAAGCATAGAAAAACAGATATCCATCATTAGTAATTTTAAATAACAACAGAAAACGCTGGAAAAACTCAGCAGGCCAGGCAGCATCCGTGGAGAGAGAAAGAGAGTTGACGTTTCAGGTCGATGACCTTTCATCAGAACTGGGAAGAGCTGGAAATCAAATAGATTTAAGGCCAGGGTAAAGCTGGGAAAAGGGGGAGGGGATAAAGGAACAAAGGAGGAGATGAAGAGACATTAAGAGACATTAAGAGATATGCAAGGCTAGAGGTGGTGTTAATGTGACAGATTAAGGCTGAATGAAGTGTGAAATCTACTGGCAGAATGAAGGACAGCTGCCAGCTTCTAGGAGGAAAAAAAAGGTGGGGGGGACAAATAAAAGGGTGGATAAAATAAAATATAAATGTGATTGGAGCTGAGGTTATGATCTAAAATTGTTGAACTCGATATTGAGTCCAGAGGGCTGTAGCGTGCCTAAACGAAAGATGAGGTGCTGTTCCTCGAGCTTACGCTGAGCTTCCGTGGAACAGTGTATTAGGCCGAGGACGGTGAGGTCAGAGTGGGAGTGAAGCGGTGAATTAAAGTGACAGGCCACCGGGAGCTCGGGGTCCCCCTTACGGACTGAACGGAGGTGTTCCGCAAAGCGGTCACCCAATCTGCGTTTGGTCTCCCCAATGTAGAGGAGTCCACATCGTGAGCAGCGAATACAGTATACTAAATTGCAGGAAGTACAAGTAAATCGCTGTTTCACCTGGAAGGGGTGTTTGGGGCCCTGGACAGTGGGAAGAGGGGAGGTATAAGGGCATGTGTTGCATCTCCTGCGCGTGCACGGGAAGGTGCCGGGCGAAGGGGAAGGGGTGCTGGGGGTGGTAGAGGAGTGGACTAGGGTGTCGCGGAGGGAGCGGTCCCTGCGGAATGCTGAAAGGGGAGGTGAGGGGAAGATGTGTTTGGTGGTGGGATCACGCTGGAGGTGGCGGAAATGGCGGAGGATGATCCGTTGAATGTGGAGGCTGGTGGGGTGAAAGGTGAGGACAAGGGGAACCCTATCGTGGTTCCGGGAGGGAGGGGCAGGGGTGAGGGCAGATGTGCGGGAGATAGAACGGACACGGTCGAGGGCCGTGTCGACCACGGTAGAGGGGAATCCTCGGTTGAGGAAAAAGGAAGACATGTCGGAAGCACTGGTATGGAAGGTGGCATCATCAGAGCAGATGCGGCGGAGACGGAGAAACTGGGAGAATGGAATAGAGTCCTTAAACTGGGAGAATGGAATAGAGTCCTTTAGTAATTTTAAAATTGGTCACCTTCACCCATATAGGTCCTAAAGTGAACAATGTCAATTTGCATTCGTTTAGCACCTTCAATGCCAAAAATCGTCTGGAGTCGTTTCACAGAGGAAGAATGAATGAATGCTGAGTCTTTGTGGGAGAGGAAAGAGAGGTGATCAAAAGCTTCATTAAAGGAATTAACTTTATGAAGGCTTGTAAAGGTGACAGGAGAGGTGAAGCAGTTGGAGGGGGTGAGGGAGGGATTTCCAGAGAACAGAGCAGACACTCAGGGGGAAATGAATTCAACAACCTTTCCAAGAAACTCAAACAAAGGCAAAGTACAACAGAAACAACTTGCATTTATATATCACCTTTAATGTAGAAAAACGTCTCGAGGCACAATCAAGTATAGTGGTTTCATTTCATTCCTGCTCCCTCGTTAGCTGTCAGAAATAACCTACAACCATCTGGAAACAGCACAGGCAGCACAACCAGTCAGCTGCAGGCAAGATCAATCAAGTATGAATACAGTCATCAGACAGCTTACAACAAAGACGAGGAAAAGAACGGAATTTAAAAAAATTTTAAATCACAGTTTTAAGGCCATTCACTGGAGGATACAACAGTGTTTAATACTCTGCTGAACCATTTGGTATATGGGAACAATGACATTGTACCATTCGCCTACACCTCCTCCGTCACTGCCATCATGTTTATTGCCCTTTTGTCATTCTTGCTGCCTACAGGCAGCCCCATGAAAAGGATTTTCTTTCGAACTGCAGGGGGGAAAATCTTGTTGGTTTGTTGAAAGCAGTGGTTCCATCTTGCAGTTCTGATGAAGAGTCCCACCTGAAATGCCAACTTAGCTTTCTTTTTCAGATGCTAAATGGTCTGTCGCATAATTCCAGAGGATTGGACGTCATCCTTGAATGCTGCCGATACCCATAAGCACCTCAAGCTATACATTGTTTATGACATCTTAGAACCACTCAACTGAATCACTGCCAGCCGTGAACTATCCTCGCTACACACATCCCAACAACTAAACCAATAGTTACTTGCACTTTTATAGCACCGTTGACATAAAATATCGCAAAGCTTCAGAGGTGAAAATAACCGAGACTAAGCAGTGGTGGCAGAAGGGTTAATGGTGATTACCAGGTAGGTTTTGAGGAGGCGAAAGAAATAAAGAGACAGAGACAGACTTGCATTTATATAGCACCTTTCACGACCACTGGACGTCCCAAAGCGTTTACAGCCAATGAAGTACTTTTGAAGTGTAGTCACTGTTGTAATGTGGGAAACACGGCAGCCAATTTGCGCACAGCAAGCTCCCACAAACAGCAATGTGATAATGACCAGATAATCTGTTTTAGTGATGTTGATTGAAGGATAAATATTAGCCAGGGCACCGGGGATAACTCCCCTGCTCTTCTTTGGAATAGTGCCAGGGGATCTTTTACGCCCACCTGAGAGAGCAGATGGGGCCTCGGTTTAAGGTCATATCCGAAAGACGGCACCTCCGACAGTGCAGCGCTCCCTCAGCATTGCACTGGAGTGTCAGCCTAGCTTTATGTGCTCAAGTCTCTGGAGTGCGACTTGAACCCACAACCTTCTAACTCAGAAGCAAGGGTGCTACCCACTGAGCCATGGCTCAGTTGAGGGAGGAAAGGGAGATAGCGATGTGAAAGGGCTTAGGTAGAGCATTGCAGAATATGAAGCTGAGATGGTGTGCACTGGAGCCAAAGGTAGTGCACAGAGACTGGGAGCCAAGGAGACAGCCCAGAACTTGAAAAGGAGAGGAAAAGAATTGGATTGGTGCTTGGAGTGGGGACCCCCACCTCTCCCTGTTGAAATATTATGTTGGTGAGGCGATCTGCACCCTTGGTGTCGACCTGCTTTTTTTAATTCTACCCGGCTACTGGAACACTGGAGCCCACTCTCTTGGCCAGTTTTTCATGCTACCCATCCTCCAACCCTTGAGCTATTCAAACACTCTCTGCGTCTAATATATGCCTTTTATTTCTTTGATTTCTCTCTTCGGAGCAGAGAAACAGGAGAAGGCCATTCAGCCCCTCGAGCCTGTTCAGCCATTCAATGAGATCATGGCTGATCTGTGATCTAACTCCATATACCCGCCTTTGGCCCATATCCCTTAATACCTTTAGTTAACAAAAATCTATCAATCTCTGATTTAAAATTAACAATTGATCTAGCATCAAGTGCCATTTGCGGAAGTGAGTTCCAAACTTCTACCACCCTTTGTGTGTAGAAGTGTTTCCTAATTTCACTCCTGAAAGGTCTGGCTCTAATTTTTAGACTATGCCCCCTAGTCCTAGAATCCCCAACCAGTGGAAATAGTTTCTCTCTATCTACCCTATCTGTTCCCCTTAATATCCTGAAAACTTCAATCAGATCACCCCTTAACCTTCTAAATTCTAGGGAATATAACCCTAATTTGTGTAATCTTTCCTCATAACTTAACCCTTGAAGTCCAGGTATCATTCTGGTAAACCTACGCTGCACTCCCTCCAACGCCAATATATCCTTCCTAAGGTGTGGTGCCCAGAACTGCTCACAGTACTCCAGGTGTGGTCTAACCAGGGTTTTGTACACCTGCAGCATAACTTCTACCCCCTTGTACTCTGGTCCTCCAGATACAAAGGCCAGCATGCCATTAGCCTTTTTAATTATTTTCTGTACCTGTTCATGACATTTTAATGATCTATGTACAGGAAACTCTTTATTAACCGGCACCGACGGGACCGGCGTGGTGCCGGTTAATCAAAAAGTCCGGATAACGGAGAGTTATATCTCCCAACGTACGAGAGCCCCGTACACACTGACATGCGCCTGCATTCGGAGCTCCGTCTCCCCGGGGACCGCCAGCTGACCATCTGTCGTGTCCGTTGCCTACCCGGGCTGCACATTCCCCTCCCAATCTACATGCTCCGATACAAGGCAAACGCCTCGGGGTTTTTTAAAAAGTTATTTTTAAAGGAGAGATGAAGGAAAACCCCGGTTACCTACTCAAGAATTTTGCCGGTTAAGAGAGATTTCCGGTTATTTGGGTGCCGGTTAAAAGAGAGTTTCCTGTACCTGAACCCCCAAGTCTCTTTGGACATCCACTGTTTTTAGCTTTTCACCATTTAGAATGTACCCTGTTATATTGTTTTTAGATCCAAAGTGAATGACTTCACATTTGCCTACATTGAAATCTATTTGCCACAGTTTTGCCCATTCACTTAATCTATTGATATCTCTTTGTAATTTTATGCTTTTATCTACACTGCCTACAACGCCGCCTATCTTTGTGTCATCAGCAAATTTGGATATATGACTTTCTATACCATCTAAGTCGTTAATAAATATTGTGAATAGTTGAGGCCCCAACACAGATCCCTGCAGGACACCATTAGTCACATCCTGTCAATTTGAGTACCTGCCCATTATCCCTACTGCCTGTCTCCTGCCGCTCAGCCATTTTCCAAACCAGGTCAATAAATTGCCCTCAATTCCGTGAGCTTCTACCTTAGATAACAGTCTCTTACGCGGGACTTTATCAAATGCCTTCTTTAAGTCCATTTAAATAACATCCATAGACATTCCCCTGTCCACTACTTTAGTCACCTCTTCAAAAATTTAAATCAGGTTTGTCAGGCAAATCCTTTCACAAATCCATGCTGGCTCTCTCTGATCAACTGAAAATTTTCAAGGTGTTCAGTCACCCTATCTTTAATTATAAACTCTAGCAATTTCCCGACAACAGATGTTAGGCTAACTGTTCAAAAATTCCCTGGTTTCCCTCTCTTGCCATTCTTAAAATGCTTCTTATTGTATACCATGCTAACATCACTTCTGCCATGTAGCCATCTCCCCTTTTCCACTTAAGCACATTACAGGCCATTTTAGACCCAATCTTAACCCAAAGCAGGAAATTGCAGCGGGGGGGGGGGGGGGGGGGCGCATGGTGAGAGTTAAACCTCCCCTGACCTCGACAGGGCGACACCCTGGGAGATTTTAACAAGCGGGCTTACCAGCATGCCCTCAGTTAGTTGGCTGCTTGAAACTGGCGGGAAGCGGTAGCTGGCTGGCGGGCGAGAGCGAAATGTCGAGTGGCAGGAGGCCGACAGCAGGGACTAAAGGAACGGTCAGCGCCACTATTGTAAGTCACGGGGAGGGCATTTAGGTAGCATCTCGCATCGGGAGAGGGGGGTTCGGCGACAGGACCAGTTGGGGAGGGAGCCTTGGGCAGGGAAGGCATCCTGCTCCTCCTGGCCCCACAAGGAAGGAAAAAAAAAAAAGTTGAAAAAGTACCTGTTTGGGCCTCTTGGCTCTTCTTTCCACTAGCTTCACCCGGCTGAGAAGGCACCAGTTGAAATTGCAATCAGAACCCAATTATATCATCGGTGCCCGATCTTCATATTTAAAAAGGACCTGATGGTTTCAAGCGGGTTTCCTTGCCATCTGCTGAGAAGAGCGAGTTGAAATCGGAGACAGCGGGAACAGAGCAGGATGTGGGCGCTCAGTCCCCCAGATGATTTTAACTACCTGCCTGCCTGGTTTCAGCCAGGCGGGCAGAGTTAAAATTACCCTTCTATTTATTTCCTGTCGGTGTGTTTGTGTGTGGGGTTTTTAAAAAATGTTGTTCTGGTGAAATGTCAACTTATCTGTTTTGTCCACAGATGCTGCCTGACCTGCCGCGTGGCTCATGGTGATTTTCTCACTCTCCTAGTCTTAAACTATTCGGACAAAATTACAATTAAAGATGCATGAAAGTGTTCACGTTACTGGAATTACCTTGTGACAGAAATAGTTGAGCTAATCTGGCTTTGCAGATCACTTTTTCCAAGAGTGAGCAATGGTCTGGCGGGGTGGGGGTGGGGGGGGCAGCAGGTCAAAGTGACACAGTGCTTCAATCCTCCAGTAAACAGCTGCTCCAACCTCTTTGTGCAAACGGCACAAAGTTAGACAATAAAAAGGGATCCCAGGCCTCGCCACAATGGGACGACACATGTAGCAGCACATGTCTACAGTTGCAGGGAATGACCTGCTGCGCATCGTTTCAGGAGCAGGTTTAGCAGAAGCTGCAGCGCAGATAATCTTACCAGGTGGCAATAAAACGAGGAAACACAAGTACTACATGCTGCGGGATCATAATGCGCCAGATGTAACTTAGCCCTTGACTCACAGTGGTAGTGGATTTAGACAAACTCAGGCGTGGACTACAGGAGCTAAAAAGGTTGATTTAAAGGAAAGAGATGATATTCTCTCCAATTCAGTGAAGATCTACAAACAACATTCTGGTTAGCTGCCATTGGAAAGTCATCCATCTTACAACTAGCTCTGTCCTCTCTTGGGTCCTGCCTTTCTGCAGCAAATATCTTCCTCATGGAATAGTGCATACCAGGCACAACAACAACAACTTGTATTTATATAGCGCCTTTAACATAGTAAAACGTCCCAAGGCGCTTCACAGGAGTGTTATAAACCAGAATTTGACACCGAGTCACATCTTGAGACATTAGGGCAGGTCTTGGTCAAAGAGGTAGGTTTTAAGGAGCGTCTTAAAGGTGGAAAGAGAGGTAGAGAGGTGGAGAGGTTTAGGCAGGGAATTCCAGAGCTTAGAGCCTAGGCAACAGAAGGCACGGCCACCAATGGTGGAATGATTAATATCGGGATTGCTCAAGAGGCCAGAATTGGAACAGCGCAGATATCTTGGAGGGCTGTGGGGCTAGAAGAAGAGATTACAGAGCTAGTCACGTAACAAGATAAATCAAATCCCAGTTAGGGGAAAAGAAAAAAGGTATTTTCTAAAGTACTTCATTGGCTGTAAAGCGCTTTGAGACGTCCGGTGGTCGTGAAAGGCACTATATTAATGTAAGTCTTTCTTTCAGCCTACATACTGAAATGGTGTTTGGTCCAGAGGTTACTATGATAACAGGATGAAAACCCATCAATCAATCAATTTGTTTGACTGTTTCCATTTAGTACAATCTGTATGCAGGATTCAACTGAATACACTTGCATTATTTGTTAGCAAGATGTTATACTCAAGCAGCAAATTGTTGAATGAGAAGCACCTCAATGCATTATATAGTACACAGGCTGGGGCAAAAGTTTTAGACCAGAAGGCTTGTAGCATGGGTACACCAGAGCAGGAAAGTGAGGAAAGGAAGGGCTGGGAGATGGTGATAAGGAGAGGAGAGGCATCCAGAAGCTAATGTCAGGAGGAAGACAGTCTGAGTGAGGGAGTCCAGCAAGACTGAAGCTACCCAACTCCTTCTTTCAGCCTGGAATGAGAAGAATGGTTTCCAGACAGGCTAATTCTGAAGCAAACAAGAATTTTGGTCGACAACATGTGGGAATCGGACTTGTTAAGTAGGGTACTACCCAGGAGTGGTGGCCGCTAGTTAGATAGGAGGAGACAAGTGTTAGTAGCGGGAGATTCAGTGATTTGGGGGATAGACAGGTAAGTCTGTGGGCCTGGCCTGGAGTCCCGAATGGTGTCAGGGTGAAGGACATCAAGGTGCATGCGGACAGACCTTTGGGAGGGGGTGGGTGAGTAGTTCATATGGGAAGAAATGTTGTTTGTAGGACGAAGGAAAGAATGTAATTAGGTATGATAGTGTAGTGGTTAAATTACCGAACTCGTAATCCAGAGGCCTGGACTAATAATCCAGAGAAATCCACCCATGGCTGTTTGAGAATTTGAATTCAGTTTTAAAAAATCTGGAAATAAAAAGCTGGCGTCAGTAAAAGTGACCACGGAACTGTCGGATTGTTGTAAAAACCCAACTGGTTCACCAACGTCCTTTATGGAAGGAATTCTGCCATCGTTACCTGGTCTTGCCTGTATAGATGACTCCAGTCCCACACTGACATGGTTGACTCTTAACTGCCCTCTAAAAAGATGCCCAGCAAACCATTCCGTTGCATCACACTGCTGCCAGCAGTTCAAGAAGCAGCCCACCATCACCTTCTCAGGGCAACCAGGGATGGGCACTAAATGCCGGCCTTGCCGGTGACGACCACATCCCGAGAATGAGAAAAGGAAAAAAATCCTGCATCGGGAATGTGACGAATCAGGAAGGATGTGAAAAGACAAGACCTTAAGGCAATATTCTCAGGAGTACTATGAACCCAAGTAGGCAGAGTAATATTAGGCAGCCCAATGTATGATTGGAAGAATGGTATAGGAGAGAGGTTTTAGATTTGTGCGGCATTTGTAACAGTTTTAGAACAGGAGCTGGCTGTACAGGAGGGATGGATTGCACTTGAACTGCCCCAACACCATTGTCTTGGCACCAAGAATAGACAGAGGGATGGCTGTGAGGTTAAACTAAAACCCCCAAGAGTGGGATGAAGCAAATTACTTTCGAGCAGATGCAGGAGGAGCTAAGACTACGTGGACACGTGCAAAGATGACTTTACCAACATGACGGCTCCCGTAACTCAGGTGCAGATCGGGCATGGGACGTTGCACCCTGAAATTGCCCTTTTCACCCCCATTTTCTCCCTGGAAATCGGGCACAACGAGGATCAATTTCTATCCCTTCGAGGCAATGAGAGATTCAGTTCCAGAGAGTGAAAAGCAGGCATTTTGTTTTAGTAGCTTTGTTTAAATTTGAATTGAAAAAAAAAAGTCAAAAGCCAAAAAGAAATTGGATGCCACGCCGTATTCATGCCCACAGGTTATTCACAAGTTGGAAGAGCCATTTTTGTTCACTGCTTGGTTCAGTTTCCTTTTAATTCAGACTAATTGTCTGCTCTGATCTCTCTTGGCAGGACCGTTAAAGGTATGCCACTGTGTTGGCTTCTCCACGGATTCTCATTCTTTTATGTTTACATATTATTAGTTTTAATGCAAACATGAAATTTTAATTTTTGGGATGAGCAATAGAAATAAAGGTGGCCCGACCAGTTCTGTAGGAAATTGGCATCCTGTTCATTTAAATGACAAGAAGTGAGCAGCTTAAAACCAGCTCGGCTGAAGGCTGAAACACATTTATCTTTGTGGCCAGTCTTGTCCCTTCCTTTCTCCCAAGGTGGGTGACTGTTATTGGATAAAGTTCCATGGATGCTGGAAGCCATGGAGTAACTTGCTTCTTGTGTGACAAGGAGCGACAGCAGCCTATTATACCACAGGGGTCAAGCTAAGCCCAGTGCCTGCATTCATCCACAAGTGCACTTTCAGGAGCAGGTACCGGTTAGTGACGAGGATCAGGAACCCCAGCAGGCTTTTTCCCCCTTCTCCAGCCAGTGGTGCTAAGGCCAACCGTAGCTTCTGCATGACTCCACCACGCCAAATGGTGGAGTTACCTACAGAGTAGGCCTAGTTTAGAACAATGAGAGGTGATCTCATTGAAATGTATAAAATTAATAGACTTAAGAGGCTGGGAGGAAGATTCCCCTGGCTCGGGAGTATAGAACGAAGGGTCACAGTCTCAGGATAAGGGGTCACCCATTTAGGACCGAGATGAGGAGGAATTTCCTCACTCAGAGGGTTGTGAATCTTTGGAATTCTCTACCCCAGAGGGCTGTGGATACTCAGTCGTTCAGTACATTTAAGACAGAGATCGGTAGATTTTTTAGATATTAAGGGAATCAAGGAATATGGAGATAGGGCGGGAAAGTGGAGTTGAGGTAGAAGATCAGCCATGATCTTATTGAATGGTGGAGCAGGCTCGAAGGGCCGAATGGCCGACTCCTGCTCCTAATTCTTATGTTCTTAAGCACGCTTAATGGTGGATCAGGGTGTTTCTAGGTGCTGACCACTAAGTGATGCACTAGAGTGGACCAGGGTGTTACATTCTCCAATTATTTTTTCCCCAAAGCGAGTTGAGACTCTGGCTCCACATCGTGTCAATCTCGATGGCCCAACTGTGTGAGGAATCATGGCCACAATCCCTTGTCCTATCATTCATGGCACAACATACTGGCTCAGCAACCTGCCGTGCCATCAGACAAACCCATCTGCAGTACTTTAGAATTTCTACAAAATCTTTAACAGCAAGCACTATTTCTCTCAAGCTGCATAGCATTTAAAAGGCTGGAAACCCACGGAAAATTTCCTGGAAAGCATGCCCTTAGATCCCCTCCAGAAAATAAATCTTGTACCTTCAGTGCACACCCCCCCTAAAAACAGATGCCATGTAAGAGAGTTATTGCAGAAAATTAAGGTGTTAGTTATTAAAGGGATAACAAAAAGATTTGTCGAACTTTTTGTGAAGAGTGCGCCCCTTTAATGTTTACCCAGAACAGTCAAATACTCAAAACAGCAACTACATTTGAGAAAATAGTTTTTGAACTAAAAGTTACTCCCTGCAAAGAAAGTATGCTTTTATTTCAAGTGAGTAACTTTAAATTAATCGACAAAAGGCAGCAAATACCATAAATCGGGAATAAAAAGATTGGAAATGCAGTTGGTCCAACAGCACCTGAAGCAGAAATGTATGTTAAAATATATTAGGTGTAACTTTCTATCAGCCCCTTTATCAGTTCTGGTGAAGAGTTTCAAGCCGATCATTCTCTTTCAGGCCTGCTGTGTATTTCCAGCATTACTGCTTTGATCATTGAATCAATACACGACAGCCTCTGCTTTGGATAGCTGAAATAATCTGGTGAATATTTTATCAAATTGTTCAGACAACATTTAAATAAAAACAAGAGACATTATCAGTGTGTATGCAATCAGATTCCACATGGATTACCATCAACCCGTACAAGAAATTACTTGTTTTTAAAGCAGTATTTGTCTTCCATATTCACCAAGTGACAATATTAGGTGAACTGTTTCCCTCCCCGCCCCACTTTTGTCCAGCTACTAATCCTGCAGATTGTTCACAGACACCCATTAATTTGTAGCCAAAGGACGTTACAATGAGTGTTTGTCAGTCTCACTTAGATGAAACTTGTAGCCATTCTTGTGGTTAAACTTGATGTCTGATTTAATGAAACATCTGGATAATGCTTTCTGTGACTATAATTTACTGCTGGGAGGTACATTACAGCTTCGCTGACAGTTTAAATATTTTTCAACAGATACGCATTTTTTCTGTAACCTAGAGGCAAAAGAATATTCAGACTTCCAACAAGAGTTTCGAGCTTTATGTTGTATTTATATTACATTAATAAAAGTAGTATAAACATATCAGGCCCGTTAGAAACAACACAGGAGACCATGGAATGAGAAAAGGCCATTCCGTCTACATGTCTGTTTTTTCCACAGATGATATACACGCTGCATCATGACTCTACAGTATTTAATCTTTGAGAAAGCTCTGCAATAAATACTCTCTAATCCCTAAAACGAAAATCAAGTAGAACTGCAGAATTTCTATGCATTATTCGCCTCTCCACCATTAGCCCTGGCTCATGGAGTTATCCATATGAGGTCTTCTTTCGCCAAAGCTGCCTTCTCTCTCAACAACTTTAACTCTCTTTCAAGTCCTAGGTTATCAAATACTCGAATACTGCTTCCATATATGGGGAGTTTCTTCCAACCCCTCTTTTCACTCCTGAACAGGACGCAAGAGAACTGACGAACAATCCTGTCCTCACCTTCAAACCCTGTCCAATGAAACTTTTATTGTCTTTTTTTCTTTCTTTATTGATTCATTTCATTCAGTTCTGATAAAAGGTCATTGACCAGAAAATCTACCTGTTTCTCTCTCTCTCCACAGACGCCGCTTGACCTGCCGAGTGTTTCCAGCATTTTCTGTTTTTATTAAAAGTTACAAGAAGGGCTGACAGGCCCAGAATTCAAATTTGCTGTTTGCCCAGCAGCAATCGATTGCTGCACAGAAATTGACTCTAAAAACGCAGGGCCCCACCTCCACCAGAACTAAATCCCGGCTTCAGGCGGTGCACTGGAGCAACATGAGACAGAACTGTCAGATTCGGGGCGTCTGGCATCATCCCACCAGTCCTGCCTCTTTCAGTATCGTCACCATAGAAGCAGGCGGGTGCAAGAAATGCCTGCATTTCCCCGCCCCCCCCCCCCCATCATAATTTAGAATAGTAAGCAGAAAAGGGGTGGAGATCCAGATTCAATCCCCAATCTGTGCCCCCCCCCCACCCCCCGCCCACTAATTGCACAATAATTGTGGCCCAAACAAGAGAGAATTTTTAGAGCTGTACTCTCCTCCAGTTTGAATAGTGTGAAGAACAGCTGGCCCAGAATAGACTGCAGAAGTTCACTAGCAACTGGTCGCGAGCTTCATGCGCGCAGGTATGTATAGTTCTATCACAGCACATATTCCTGTAAACATTTTAAATTATGGTACGTCATCAAAGTTAAAAATGGGTTTCAAATACCAAAATACAATCGGCCCTTCTTATCAAAGACTGCAATTACTGACTATACCCCACCTGTAGGTTTAGTTATAAATTGTCTTTCCAGTCTCATTACTTGAGGATAAAATGAAGTAAACTATCTATTTTCATTGCACTAGCTGGTAATCAGTTTTCCTCAAATCACTGACCTATTGTAATAAACACTGGTAAATCTACAGTGACAACTGTGAACTATGCTTCAGATTGTAGTGAACGTGCTGCGTCCTCCTTTAGCGATCCTTCAGACGTCAAGAACTTGCATTTATATAGAATTTTAATATAACATTTTTAAATGTAAAGAAATATTCCGAAATGTTTCACAGAGGCATATGAAAAAAAGATGGACACCAAGCAATGGAAGGAAATATTAAGAGGGGTAATCAAAACCTTGGTCAAAGAGGTGGGTTTTAAGGAGGGTTTTCAAAGTGGAGAAGGAAGTAGACAAGCAGAGGGGTTTAAGGAGGGAATTTTAGTATGTGGGGCCGAGGCAGCTGAAGGCACAGCACCAACGGTGGGGTGAACAGGGAGATATACAAGAGGCTGGAATCACGAGAGAGTTAGAGAGATGGGTGGGGGGCGAGGCCATGGAGGGATTTAGACACAAGATGACAATTTTATGGTGTTGAGGGACCGAAAGCCAGTGTAGGTCAGTGAGGATACAGGTGATGGGCGAGCGAGACTGGGTGCAGGGCGAGCGAGACTGGGTGCAGGGCGAGCGAGACTGGGTGCAGGGCGAGTGAGGGAGACTGGGTGCAGGGCGAGTGAGGGAGACTGGGTGCAGGGCGAGTGAGGGAGACTGGGTGCAGGGCGAGTGAGGGAGACTGGGTGCAGGGCGAGTGAGGGAGACTGGGTGCAGGGCGAGTGAGGGAGACTGGGTGCAGGGCGAGTGAGGGAGACTGGGTGCAGGGCGAGTGAGGGAGACTGGGTGCAGGGCGAGTGAGGGAGACTGGGTGCAGGGCGAGTGAGGGAGACTGGGTGCAGGGCGAGTGAGGGAGACTGGGTGCAGGGCGAGTGAGGGAGACTGGGTGCAGGGCGAGTGAGGGAGACTGGGTGCAGGGCGAGTGAGGGAGACTGGGTGCAGGGCGAGTGAGGGAGACTGGGTGCAGGGCGAGTGAGGGAGACTGGGTGCAGGGCGAGTGAGGGAGACTGGGTGCAGGCGAGTGAGGGAGACTGGGTGCAGGCGAGTGAGGGAGACTGGGTGCAGGGCGAGTGAGGGAGACTGGGTGCAGGGCGAGTGAGGGAGACTGGGTGCAGGGCGAGTGAGGGAGACTGGGTGCAGGGCGAGTGAGGGAGACTGGGTGCAGGGCGAGTGAGGAGACTGGGTGCAGGGCGAGTGAGGGAGACTGGGTGCAGGGCGAGTGAGGGGAGACTGGGTGCAGGCGAGTGAGGGAGAGCTGGGTGCAGGGCGAGGGAGGGAGACTGGGTGCAGGGCGAGTGAGGGAGACTGGGTGCAGGGCGAGGGAGGGAGACTGGGTGCAGGGCGAGGGAGACTGGGTGCAGGGCGAGGGAGACTGGGTGGCAGGGCGAGGGAGACTTGGGTGCAGGGGCGAGGGCGAGGGAGACTGGGTGCAGGGCGAGGGAGACTGGGTGCAGGGCGAGGGAGACTGGGTGCAGGGCGAGGGAGACTGGGTGCAGGGCGAGGGAGACTGGGTGCAGGGCGAGGGAGACTGGGTGCAGGGCGAGGGAGACTGGGTGCAGGGCGAGGGAGACTGGGTGCAGGGCGAGGGAGACTGGGTGCAGGGCGAGGGAGACTGGGTGCAGGGCGAGGGAGACTGGGTGCAGGGCGAGGGAGACTGGGTGCAGGGCGAGGGAGACTGGGTGCAGGGCGAGGGAGACTGGGTGCAGGGCGAGGGAGACTGGGTGCAGGGCGAGGGAGACTGGGTGCAGGGCGAGGGAGACTGGGTGCAGGGCGAGGGAGACTGGGTGCAGGGCGAGGGAGACTGGGTGCAGGGCGAGGGAGACTGGGTGCAGGGCGAGGGAGACTGGGTGCAGGGCGAGGGAGACTGGGTGCAGGGCGAGGGAGACTGGGTGCAGGGCGAGGGAGACTGGGTGCAGGGCGAGGGAGACTGGGTGCAGGGCGAGGGAGACTGGGTGCAGGGCGAGGGAGACTGGGTGCAGGGCGAGGGAGACTGGGTGCAGGGCGAGGGAGACTGGGTGCAGGGCGAGGGAGACTGGGTGCAGGGCGAGGGAGACTGGGTGCAGGGCGAGGGAGACTGGGTGCAGGGCGAGGGAGACTGGGTGCAGGGCGAGGGAGACTGGGTGCAGAGCGAGGGAGACTGGGTGCAGAGCGAGGGAGACTGGGTGCAGAGCGAGGGAGACTGGGTGCAGAGCGAGGGAGACTGGGTGCAGAGCGAGGGAGACTGGGTGCAGAGCGAGGGAGACTGGGTGCAGGATAAGATGCAGATGGCAGAGTTTTGGATGAGCTGAATCGTATGGAGAGTGAAGGATGGGAACTCAGGCGGAAGAGCGTTGGAATAATTGAATGTGGAAGTGAGAAAGGCATGGTTGAGGGTTACAGGGGCAGGTGGGTGAAGGTAGGAGCGGTGCTTTGTGATGTTATGGGAGGTAGATGTAGGCAGTCTTTTTGATGAAGAGAATATGGGGTTGGAAGCCTGCAAACAATCTGGCTCAGCCTGAGGCAGTATCCAGGGAGAGGGATGGAATCAGTAATGAAGGTATAGAGCTTGTGATGGGGGCCACAGATGATAGCTGGAGTGTATGTCGGAGAAGCAGTCTGACAGCACAGAGGCTGTTGAAGAGGCCGTGGAAAGGTCGAGCTGGGAATCGTCAGCGTACACATGGAAGCTGACCCCATGTCTGCAGATAATGTCACCAAGAGGCAGCGTGTAGCTGAGGACGAGGAAGTGGCCAAGGATAGATCCTTGTGGGACTCCTAAGGTGATGCTGTGAAGATGGGAAAAGAAGTCATTGGTAGAGATGCTTGGATAGGCAAGAGTGGAACTAAGCAACAACAGTCCCAACACACCGGAAAATGGAGGAGAGGCTTTGGAGGAGGATGGTGTGGTCGATCGTGTTAGGGCAATTCTGGCACTATAGAAAGGACATAAACCTGATTGGAGAAATTCAAACAGCAAGTTGTGGGAAAGAGAGGCACAGATCTGGAAGGCAACAGCATGTGCAAGGACTTTGGAGGTTGGAGATGGAGTTGGTAGGTTCCAAGGACAAATGGGTCCAGGGTGAGATTTTTTGAGGGGGTGTTGACAGCGGTTTTTGAAAGAGTGGGAGAGGAAACGATTGACAATGGCAGCTAGCATGGAAGAACAGGAAGGAAAGTTGGTTGGTCAATAATTTAGTTGGAATGAGTTTGAGGGAGCAGGAGGTCGCTCTCAGGGATGAGATTGGAAAAGGGCATGAGGTGGTGATGGGAGAGAAACTACAAATAGTTCAGGGCTAGAGAAGATGTCTGGCGGCGGGGGGGGAAAGAGAGAAAGAGTTTGGCTCGGTGAGCAAGGAACAGAAGGTAGCAGCAGAGGCAGCTGAACAAATGGTCTCAATCCTGGTGACCAAGAGGTCTTGCACGTGTTGTTAGAGGTGAAGTTGGAGGGGGCAGGGGAGAAGGACCTATGAAGCTGGGGATTATGTTTGCTCACTAGGATGATCCTAAAATATTGGGCAGTTTTGGTAGAGAAACTTGAGGCCTGGTAGATCAGTTTTTTTAATTCATCAGAAGCCAGTTTTCAGGTAACCCTGTTTTCATAAGACTTGTTTTTCTTTTTCCTAGACTACAGCCTATCGCCTATGTCAATACATCAGTCGATCAGCATGGCAGCAAACATTAAAATACTCCCCTCACCACAAAATAATATTCTCTGTAAGGGAAGTCTGCATTATCAGAAACACTTGGAAGTATTTCTTCAAGCAGTCAAGTAAAACGTTCTTTTACAGCACTGCGGAATGGAGAGCAAGCTGGATGATCAAAGAATAAAATGAAAACATATTGCTCAGTCCTTCAGTCAACCAGGCTAGCTGCAGTTCTCTGCTATGGTACACACATTACTGGTAATCATTTAAGGGGATTGTTGTCCTTTTAGGGGAAGGAATCGTACTTGCTTATGATGGCATTTTGTGCAGATGATGCAAAAGTACAAATATAACATTTTTGCACAACAGGAATAATGTGATTGGCACCAGTTGAAAAAAGAGCTCAAACGGCCCGACATTACTCCAAGAGCAAAAAAGTGTCCTTTCATATTTTTCCAGCATCCATTTACACTATGAGTGGAGGCTTGGAAAACAGCTGATTTTAGGTTCATCGAGGTCATTCCACAATCCAGTGGCTCAACTTCATCCACATATACATGTGACGTTTCAGCACGAGAAGAGCTGAGCTATAGTAGATTAAAGGATGACCTCAGCGAGACCGAAATCGGATGGAAAAACCCACATCACTCTGCAGCTCAACAAACCCCAAATATATCAATGTTATTTGAGGTACTTAGAGAATTAAATACATTTGGCAACTAGAAGGGGGTCTGTGTGTATCATGCCAAAGTGGCATTCTGCTGTAGGGACAGGCTGTACATGTGCAAAATAACTGGTTGGCATGTACCTGAGCAGCCTCCAGCAAACATACCAGAGACTTGGCAGCAGGGAATGTCAGCCTGCCTCAGTTACAAATACTCTCGCCTCTGAATCAGAAGGTTGTGGGTTCAAGTCCCACCCCAGGACCTATGCACATAATCTAGGCTGACACTTCAACACCAACAAAACAGCAACAATAAAACAACTTCCATTTATATAACGCATTAACGTAGTAAAACGTCCCAAGGCGCTTCACAGGAGTGTTATCAGACAAAATTTGACACCGAGCCACATAAGGAGAAATTATGGCAGATGACCAAAAGCTTGGTCAAAGAGGTAGGTTTTAAGGAGCGTCCTAAAGGAGGAAAGAGAGGTTTAAGGAGGGAATTCCAGAGATTAGTGCCTAGGCAACAGAAGGCAGGGCACCAATGGTCGAGCGATTATAAATCAGGGATGCTCAAGGGGGCAGAATTAGAGGAGCGCAGATATCTCGGGGGTTGTGGGGCTGGAGGAGATTACAGGGATAGGGAGGGGCAAGGCCATGGGGGGGAATTTAAAAGTAGAATGAGAATTTAAAAAAAATATCGAGGCGTTGCTTAACCGGGAGCCAATATAGGTCAGCGAGCACAGGGGTGATGGGTGAACGGGACTTGGTGTGAGTTAGGACATGGGCAGCCGAGTTTTGGATCACCTCAAGTTTAGGAAGGGTAGAACGGGGAGTAGGGGGCTGCCAGGAGTACATTGGAATAGGCAAGTCTAAAGGTAACAAAGGCATGGATGAGGGTTTCAGCAGCGGATGAGCCGAGGCTGTACAGTGCAAATCTACCACATCGGCTGCAACCCTTTCCTCACCACAGCATTATCGGATATCAGTGAGTGTCAGTAGAGAGAGCCTGTCAACGATGGGAGCTACTGGGACGATCCAGCACTCCCTGCATCACCTTCATCTACTTCATGTAAAGTGTTTCATTCGAGCTCGCAGTTCTCAGATGGTTGAAAGGTTTATAGGATCAACGCCCCCAAGTTCTCACCAGCAGCTTTCCCTCTGCATCATGTGTTTCAGGTGAGCCAATAGGATTGGTGGCTATCCATAGACTCTGCTGCAGGCTCTCTACAGGGCAATCACTAGACAGGAGCCCACTGCCAGAGAGGTGAGCAAATATAGCTGCTAACCATCTGCTTTTCACATGGAGACTCAGCTTTTTCAGCTCCTATTTATGTGGGGGCTTGGAAAACAGTTGATTTTAAACTTGCTAAAGTTGCCCATCATCCACCGTGGCTCATCTTTTCAGCACAGGTATAGAAGAGGTGAGCCACAGTCTATTATGGGGCAAAAATGAGAAGTCGCACAACACCAGGTTATAGTCCAACAGATTTATTTAATTTTACTATAACCTGGACTATAAGTTGGTGTTGTGCGACTTCTCATTTTTGTGCACCCCAGTCCAACGCCGGCATCTCCATATTATGGGGCAGCCCAAGGTCAGCAGCACAACCCAGGACTGGAAAAGCTGGCGGTCCACTTGAAAAGTGGATGGTTTACAAATATGCTTTACATTCCTTTCCTCTGTACAGACTGAAAGGATTTTTTTTGCAGTTGCATTATTGTAGAAACCTGCAAAGAAGTATATTTAATACTCAAAGATACGGTTCCCGTTGGAATGCAATGAATCTAATTGCTTAGAATGTGAGGTAGACTGAAAAATGTCCTTACTTACTGGTACAGGTATTTGGATTATTGTTGGGCTGCTTTCCCCTGGCTAATCATGACAACTTGAATATTCTTGACAAGAGACACTGAACATTTGAACTGAAGTACATAATAAATCAGCGCTGTGTGCATCACCGTGACATTTAAAAAGCTAGGCCATGTGCATTACACAATGCAGCATTTGTAAGGCATGAATCTCTAATCAAGTCTGGTGGGAACAGTAGCACAGTGGTTATGTTACTGGACTAGTAATCCAGAGGCCTGGACTAATGATCTGGAGACATGAGTTTAAATCCCACCACGGCAGCTGGGGAATTTAAATTCAGTTAATTAAATAAATCTGGAATAAAAAGCTAGTATCAGTAATGGTGAAACTACCAGATTGTCGTAAAAACCCATCTGGTTCACGAATGTCCTTTAGGGAAGGAAATCTGCCGTCCTTTCCCGGTCTGGCCTGGATGTGACTCCAGACCCACAACAATGTGGTTGACTCTTAACTGCCCTCTGAAATGGCCTAGCAAGCCACTCAATTGTCAAGAAGGGGGCTCACCACCACCTTCTCAAGGGCAATTAGGGATGGGCATTAAATGATGGCTTTGCCAGCGACGTCCACATCCCGTGAATGAATTTTTTAAAAAGTCACAACAGGAAGTAACATTACCTACTATAGTTTCAGACTAGGGAACATAGTTTTTAAAGTCTGCAGTTCATTGGTTTTTTATTTTTAATTCCTGATAACTGTGGTTAATTAAAAGTTTCAAACCATTGACTTAATTTTAATATTATGCTGTTAAAATGTTGAAAATGGAAGATCTCATAAAAGAGACAGAACGTGGGTCAACCCTCAGTTCATGATGACCTTTGTTGGCATGCTGATAACTTTGATTTCTTTCACACTTTGTTCAGGAACTAGCATTGGAATCCTGAAAGTAACTGTGAGTGTTCCTTCCGAAGCCACGTTTCTTTCCACACTGATGTGCATTCCCTGCCTGGCCAGATTGATCTACCAGCTTTCAATCATTATTCATCCAAACAAAACGTGAAGCATTTAGTGGATACTGAGTAATAGCAGAGAGAGAGAGAGAGAGAGATACTTCAGGGTGGAGGTGAATAAAAAAACTACATTTCAGAAAAAAACAAGCTGAATTGCAGAATGTAATCCCAGAACACTAATAACAATCCTGAAATCCAATGTGTTAAAAAAAAGCTTAACTTATTCAGTCGCCTTGAAGCAGTGGCCTTGGTCAAATGCCTTTATTTCGGACTCTTTTTCAGTTATATGTTATTTTGAGTCGCCAGCTTTGAGTTTTGATGGTTGGCATGTATGCTGGATGTTCACAGACCCAAATGCATAAAACTGCAATAATCGACATTCATGGGCTCAGTTCCTTAATTTATCTAACTCTGACTGCAACTGACTTACTTGATATAAAAAACTGCACAGGGGTTAAGAATTTAGATCATCTGCAGACTTGCGAATGGTTTCATCCAATTCATTAATAAAGACAATCAACAGCAACAGTCCCAAAGCGGATCCCTGCGGAACTCCACTCATGACCTGGCGCCGCACAGATCGACTCCCACTGATGACAGTCCTCTGCCTACAAGGTTGCAACCAGTTACCTATCAAGCATAATATCTGTGTGCCAATCACATTCATAGGGAGCATAGGTTTGCCTGTGCACCTTTGTGTTGGCCATGATAAAAATGATGAAGTGTGTCGAACTGATTCTCTATGAATACATTCACTATGACGATAACGTGCCCAGGTATCACCAAACTGGTATGGATCCATTGGAGAAGTTAATTGTTTGCACACTTTACTTGCCAGATTTTGGACCCTCATTTTGATGCAGGAAAAATATCTAATATATGCAGAAAATAACTGCAGAGGCCAAAAGAAATGTATGATCATCATGATCTGGGATTACCGCATGATGAGTGAGTGAAATATCTGATTGGCACTGTGTTGTTCAGGAATGAAGCAAAAAGCGAACACAGAAGTTTCAGACATTAATTGATGCTTAGGCTTTCTCAAAAATAAGCAGTCATGATAGCTATCGCTTTCAATATGAAGGATTCCATACCGATCATATTTCAAAATAAACATCTGCATTTATAAAAAACTGTACTCAAACATGTCTTAACAAGAGATGATTGCATTATTCTTTTTACAAGTGAAAAATCAACTGTTTCAGCCTTTATTTTACGTCTGTGGCCTGATATTTCCAACAGTTGATAAACTGAAATTCCTAACATTCAAAGCGACTCAACAACTTGTGCCTGTGCACTTGCACAGAGCATGAGTGCAGAGCATCGCCAAGTAACTGACTGAAACAAAATTAGAATTGGGGAAAAAAGTTATATTAACGCAGAAGAAAAAGCTGCCCGCCCGCCCGCCCGCCTGCTCTAGCCACACTCTGAGCAACACCGACATCCCTAATCTCCCCTCACAGCCACAAACGGCTCAGGCCCTCGACTGATGGGGACCAGCTTTCTGCTTTTTAAACATAAATTGGGGTGATTTAAAAAAAATAAATCTTCAGATTCCTGTCAAGGTCACCAAATACAAGAAAAATGCAGATTTCTTAACAAGAACCGGGCTCAAAAACAAAGTTCTCTTTCAACAGAAACTGGGTCAGTGCAAAAGATCAAGAAATAGGCAGCAAAGCTTAAAATATATCTTCAAAAGATCACAGTAAATCTTTTTGCTCAGAACAGGATGGTTTCATTAAAATAGATTTATTGAGACACTAAAATTACCTGGATATTAACAGTCCACGAGTTCCAGCAGGGCCACCAGACAGCAGTAAGCAATGGGATCCTTGATTAATGTTTTCTTTCCTTAGCTCGTAGAATTTAATGCCAAATTATAGTGTGCCTCACCTCCTCAACCACCCGAGATCAGCTAACTCGAGACCTTGTTCTATCTGGCTCAGTACCATACTGAGCCATTTAGGGAGGCAAGGTGGAGACTGAGAACTCACTATAGGGAAAGGAAGATTTTCCTCTATAAACACATTCACAATTTCACTCCATACAGTGCACAGAGGAATCTGAATTCAAATTTTACTATTCCACTGCCCAGTACAATTTCAATATCCTGTACGGCCCACAAAACTACATTTTTAAACTTAGAGATTCAAGGAGCTGTTGAAGGGCGAATAAAATAATTAGGACTAATTATAGATTATCCTGGCATTTGTGGCTCAATAGGCATGTTCTCTTCTACTGATTTGTGTAATGAGGACAGTATTTAAAACAAGTTATGCCCAGTGACAAAATGACAGTACCAATCATAAATCATTAGTACAGAACAAACATGACCACATCAATGATATAAGCGTGTGTTTTATGAGTGACTAACACAATTAGTCAATAAACTAAGGGGGAAAAATTCTGTTGCTTTGCGAACTAGCGCCCGGGCGCGGCACCGCCAAAGCCTCCCGCAAAATTCAGCGGGAGGTTAGCGGTGGCAGAAGCCAGTAGCGCCCCACCTCCAGCGATGGTGTCATTCCCATGCGCAGCGCCCCGGCTGCAAACTTGGCTCGCGCCCCCGACCTACCGCCGGACGCCATGTCCGACAGGGTCAGCGGGGCGTTCTTGTGGCCGGGGCACGATAATTAAAGGGCAGGTGCCAGGCGGCCATTTTTTTTGGGGGGCGCCTGCCAGCACCTGCCTCCTCTGGCCTCCTCCTGCGGGGTGCCGGCCGCGTTCGGTCAGCCCGGCACTCCTCTCGAGTGCCGGGCTCTTTTGCCGGCACCCCGCTCCCTGGTGGCCCAGCGGGGCTCCGGTACGCACTGCGTTAGGCCCCTCCCCTTTAATCAGGGGAGGGAGGCTTGCAGTACCGCGGCGTTACATGCTGGCGTGCGTGGCGCTGCTGCACATAGCACCGCGATATTCCATGGGAGCACTCCATGAGGGAGGGGGAGCGCTTCCAGTAGCGCCCCACCTCCTGCTTGGGGCGCTGCCATTGAATTTCCGGCGCGGGGGCGCTAACTTTTTCGGGGCACTAAGTTAGTGCCCCAAAGGAGGCGCAAGCCAATTTTCCCCCTTAAGTGTCTAGAATGGATTATCCCTCACAGACATGCTGCCTCATGAATCATTACAACTGTGTAATGCTGTAATACACTCGACACAAATACATGCCATTTTGTTTATAAATGCATAATATCTCAGATTTAAAACAATTTACAAACAATTGCAAAAATGGTCATGGTATTGAGTGGTGGATTGTATAATACATCAGAACTCCAACACACTGCACAATGAACAGATGGAGTACCAGCTCATGCCATAATTCCCCAACTGGTGGAAGTCCCATTCTCAGCTGTTTTACCTGGCTTCCCTAACGAGAAAGAGGTTAAAATTGAACAATCACCTAAACTGTTTTTTTGACTTCCAAACCAGTAGCAATCTCACCTGTCGACGCCCTGGTTTTGGGATGGATCTGTGCTGCTGCAACAAGAATGAGGAGAAAGGGAGACACAACAGTGGGTGCGTGGACATCGAGACTAAAAAAGGTGAATATAGTGTGGCTTGGAATGTTACTGCATTGTTGAGATGTGCTATGAAATAGAAGGATGAAAATTTGTGCCTTTTGTGCATTTCAAGATTTTCCCTACAATTCCCTCCAAAAATGTGCGGGTTAGGTTGATTTGGCTATGATAAATTGACCCTTAGTGTTAGGGGGGTATTAAATATGTGGGGTTATGGGGATAGGATGGGATATGTTAGGGGGAATTAAATACGTGGGGTTACGGGGGTAGGGTGGGATATGTGTACTGTGGGGATTAAAGCAGGGACAGGGTACTGGATTTGGATGATCAGCCATGATCGTATTGAATGGCGGAGCAGGCTCGACGGGCCGAATGGCCTACTCCTGCTCCTAGATTCTATGTTTCTATGTTTTAATACAATATTGGATGTAGCTGCAACTTAGATCATGACAAGTCCATGTCCCATCGCACTCCCCTTGTAACTATTACTTTTTTTCCCCCCATCAAACATGAAGCCATTGCGTTTTGGCTTTCATAGAAAAAACAAACTGAAATTGGAGAATCTGATTCCAAAACACTAATAAAAATCCTGAAGTCCAAGATAAAAAGGAATTTAATTTATTTAGTCTTGAAACAATGGCCTTGGACATAGGCATTTATTCAGGGCTGATTTTTGAGTTGCGAGATGTTTTGGGGACTGTGGCAGCTGTTGTCAAGCTGTTTGTCAGCTTGTCCATGTTCTGCAGGTTGTATACACCGGTCTTTAAAATATTTCTACTGTGCAAAGTATTGAACAGCTTTTCACAGATTGCACTGGCCTTTTAACCCATCCCGCATTATCTTAGCCTTAGATCAAAATGTGGGTGTGTTTTAATTCAAAAGAAGAGCAGAGTAGCATGACTGACTGGCCACGACAGCAACACGGACTCTTGCATCCTTTTATTGTGCTAGGACTGAAGCAAGAAACCAAGCAACAATAAATAACGTTTTCATTAAACTCTAATTGAATTGCATAAATCAGCTAAGTTATAATGCAAAAGTCAACACTAAAATAAAAACACTTTAGTGACTGGTTCTGATACAGTCGTGGCACTTTATCAATCGGTAACCGTTTCCCTCGTCAGTTGGACTTCAGTCTAATTCTGTAACTGTACAGTTCACATTAAAGTTGCAGTATTCCTTTTACTGAACCTTTTAACCTTAGGCAAAAATCTGTTTCTCTTTTCTCCTTTTTAACTTGGTCATTTTCTTCCTCTCCGCCCTCCTTTCTGGCATATGGCTCCATGGACGCTCGTCACCCTCCAATACCTTGCCTGAGTGACCATTCTTTGTGTATGAGCCGAGGAAGCGAGTGTCAGCAGATGCTTCAACATCAGAGGCCAACACACACACACACACACACACACACACCACCCCCCCCCCCCCGCCCCCCGCCCCCCCCCGCCCCCCGCCCCCCGCCCCCCCCGCCCCCCGCCCCCCCCAGTTTGGAGTAGCTGCATAGTGAACAAGAGTCGGAACCCTGGCCAAGTTGCTCCTTCCCAGTCCGGGTGTGCTGAGGGACATTGCCCCAGCTGTGCTCAGCTAACTCAGCACAAGCCAAAGACTGAGCCTGGGATATTTCTGGTCTGCACGTTTCACCTCTCACAATCCCACTGAACAAGTGTTGCATTGTCAGAAGTACCGTCCTTCGGATGAGACATAAAACCAAAATCCCATCTGCCCGTTCAGGTGAATGTTAAAGACCCAATAGGACTATTCAAACGAGAGCAAGAGGTTTTCCCAGTGCCCTGGTCAACATTCCACCCTCAACCAATACTACCAAAAAAAACGGATTGATTGGTCAATCTTCTCTTTGCTGTTTGTGGGATCTTTCTGTACAAAGATGGCTACCACCTTTACCAACATAACAAAAGTTTTTTTTTCTGTTCATGGGTTGTGGGCGCCGCTGGCAAGGCCAGCATTTATTGCCCATCCCTAATTACTCACCACCACCTTCTCAAGGGCAATTAGGGATGGGCAATAAATGCTGGCCTTGCCAGCGACACCTACATACCATGAATGAATTAAAAAAAACTAATCTTCATTGTATACAAAGCGCCGAGATGTTTAGAGTTGTGGCAAAGTGCTGTACAAATGCAAATCTTTCTTTGCACGCCAGGTGGTGTAACAATTGGGGAAACAGTTACAGATTTTGGCGGTGACCTGTACAAGGCTCACGTTTCGTGCCTGTGGTCCAGCTGAGTTGAAGATCATGGATGAGCTAATTTTGGATGAATCCCACAAGTTAACTTTGCAGATGGAAAACAGTAACTCCGGCATTAAACTGCTTTATGCCAATCAGTTCAAAAAACTAAAACCAAATAAACAAATATGGTTGTGTTTTAGCTTCTTGGTGCATTTAATTTAACTTGCTTTGACCTGTCAGCTTACAACATGAGCAATAATAGCACAATAATGTGATAAGGATCCAAAGGTTTTCTCCAGCACTGATTTAGAGTTTTTCTACCACTATGTCCAATGCATCAGTGTACAAGTTGTCACATGTTTTATTAGCAATTGTAAACCTGCAGAGGTTGATTTTAAATGTAAAGTTCATGTCAAGATTCGTCACCCAACCACCGCATCCCCCACCCCAACTGCACACCCTTGGATGAAAATCAATATCATGCAATTTTGTTGTTAAAAACAAGCTTACTTGTGTTTTGACAGTACAGCCTCCTGGGATTCTAGAGTTATGTTTGCCCACCAACAAAACAGGTAGGAAAAAGGAAAAAATACTTTTATGGGCAGCACGGAAGTTTAGTGCGTCGAATGTGAAATGCAGATGGTAAATTTGTAGCCGAGATTCCCCATGTAGCAAGCCCCCAATCTTGGTTGAACTACCTGGAGCGGAGCCAAACTTCCTTATGGGTAGAAAGGAACATTAACAATAGGAAGGAAACATTCAACTGAACGGAAACTTTTAGCCAGATGCTATTTGTGTTGAATCTGTGGTCATAGAAATGGTGTTGTATGCTGAAAGTGGCAGCCTACACCAATATAACGAATGTCTGCTCCTTCACCTTTAAAATGTGATGGAGTTTCTATAATACTGCTTTCTACTTTGATAAATCCATTTACAATATCTGGGAGGTTTCGGTAACCTGACAAATGCCTCTTAAATAAGTGCCACTGTGATGTTTGGAGCTGAAAATCTATGGCCCAGCATTACTTGTGCCACAGTTCTGACAGGAATGTGGCAGAAGGACCAGTAATTAGGCCGGGACCTAGATATTCCGGGTCCCAGCCCTCCCTGCCATAGATGCTATTAAATTAAGGATCGTGCGTTTTAAAATGGGAAAGACAAATACATTTTCCCTTGAAATGAGACAAGGAAACTCAAGTTATGGCTTCATGAAATTAAAGTCAAGTGTTAAAGGTGAGGTATAAAAAGAAAGTGTATTAAATACTGTACCTAATTGTTAATGTTGCCATTTAGTGCAATTTGCTCTCTTTGCCCCTGCCCTCCTGAAGGCATTGACTCATGCTGGGGCACAGCTCCAAGGATACCAGTTGCCCTCTGGTGCATCACCCCAGTGGCCATTGAATGTGTGTTAACCTAGACCATGAATATTAATGAGAAGTCGCACAACACCAGGTTAAAGTCCAACAGTTTTATTTAAAATTACGAGCTTTCGGAGCTCTGCTCCTTCTTCAGGTACAGGTACAGTGAGGGAATACAAATCGATTACACAGTGTATATATATATATATACACACACACACACACACACAGAGAACAATGTGTCTGCAGAGATACAATCTGTTAGGGAGGCATTACATCAAAGACACATCAGAGTACAGCTAAGACAATGAGGTGGGTCACAGGGGGTCCAACGTGTCAAATGCTGCCGTCTGCAGTTAAGCTTTTAACTTTTTTTTTCAAACTGGAAAAACAGACAACGATGTCGAGTCACGTTCTGTAGCGTGACATGAACCCGAGATCCCGGTTGAGTCCGTCCTCATGGGTGCGGAACTTGGCTATCAGTTTCTGCTCGATGATTTTGCGTTGTCGTGTGTCTCGAAGGCCGCCTTGGAGAACGCTAACCCGCAGATCCGAGGCTGAATGTCCTTGACTGCTGAAGTGTTCCCCGACTGGGAGGTAACAATCCTGCCTGGCGATTGTTGCGCGGTGTCCGTTCATACGTTGTCTCAGTGTCTGCATGGTCTCGCCGATGTACCATGCTCCCGCCGATGTACCATGCTCCGGTGCATCCTTTCCTGCAACGTATGAGGTAGACAACGTTGGCCGAGTCACATGAGTATGTACCATGTACCTGGTGGGTAGTGTCCTCACGTGTGATGATGGTATCTGTGTTGATGATCTGGCATGTCTTGCAGAGGTTGCCGTGACACTACCCACCAGGTACATGGTACATACTCACGTGACTCAGCCAACGTTGTCTACCTCATACATTGCAGGAAAGGATGCACCGGAGCATGGTACATCGGCGAGACCATGCAGACACTGAGACAACGTATGAACGGACACCGCGCAACAATCGCCAGGCAGGATTGTTACCTCCCAGTCGGGGAACACTTCAGCAGTCAAGGACATTCAGCCTCGGATCTGCGGGTTAGCGGCCTTCGAGACACACGACAACGCAAAATCATCGAGCAGAAACTGATAGCCAAGTTACGCACCCATGAGGACGGCCTCAACAGGGATCTCGGGTTCATGTCACGCTACAGAACGTGACTTGACATCGTTGTCTGTTTTTCCAGTTTTAAAAAAAAAGTTAAAAGCTTAACTGCAGACGGCAGCATTTGACACGTTGGACCCCCTGTGACCCACCTCATTGTCTTAGCTGTACACTGATGTGTCTTTGATGTAATGCCTCCCTAACAGATTGTATCTCTGCAGACACATTGCTCTCTGTGTGTGTATATATATATATATATGTATATATATATACTGTGTAATCGATTTGTATTCCCTCACTGTACCTGTACCTGAAGAAGGAGCAGAGCTCCGAAAGCTCATAATTTTAAATAAAACTGTTGGACTATAACCTGGTGTTGTGCGACTTCTCATTTTTGTCCACCCCAGTCCAACACCGGCATCTCCGCATCATGAATATTAATGGTTTTTCTTTGGATTCTGACAATGGGCACCATCACAGCTGAGCCAACACAGGACAGGAGTCACTGGATAGTGATCAGCAATGGGAAACCTGGCAGATTCTTCTCCTCCCTAGCATCTGGGGCAATGAGACCAGCTGTAGTGCTGCAGCCACCACGGCCCCAGCTGGGACTGGCTCCGTGCAGACTGGGGATTGAAGCTAGGACTGAATTCTTCTTTCAACCATCAGGTTAAATTTTCTGTTTCAACATTTTGCTGCAGTTTTCAGGAATCCTCCAGTGACTTTTAATTAATTTTTGGTTCGGACTGTACAACCAAAAACAATCAAAAACCATAGAAAGCTACGAGGAGATTTGATAGAGGCGTTTAAAATCATGAAGGGTTTAGAGTAAATAAAGAGAAACCGTTTCCCATGGCTGAAGGGTCGATAACCAGAGGGCGCAGATTTAAGGTGATTGGCAAAAGAACCAGAGGCGACATGAGCAATGTTCGCGCTGAGCTGTGCAGCCGCGCAACGGTCTGAATGTCCCGCGCAAGCCGCTCACCTGCTTTTCTATGGGAGAAACTGTGCATGCGTGGAAAGTTCAAGGGGCTGCGCACCCAACAAAAAATAAGAGGGACATGAGGAAAAACTTTTTAATGCAATGAGTGGTTAGGATTTGGCATGCACTGCCTGATAGGGTGGTGGAAACAGATTCAATAGTAGTCTTCAAAAGGGAATTGGATAAATACTTGGAGAAAAAAAAGTGCAGGGATATGGAGAAAGAGCCGGGGAGTGAGACTGACTGGACTGCTCTTCGAAAGAGCTGGCGCAGACTCAATGGGCCGAATGGCCTCCTTCTCTGCTGTACTATTCTATGATTCTACTCTATGATTCTATGATACATAGATACATAGATACATAGAAGATAGGAGCAGGAGTAGGCCATCCGGCCCTTCGAGCCTGCTCCGCCATTTAATGAGATCATGGCTGATCCTCCAATTCAGTATCCCGTCCCCGCCTTCTCTCCATAACCCTTAACCCCTTTTGCCTGTAGAAATATATCTAATTCCCTCTTAAATATATTTAATGAGCTGGCGTACACTGCCCTCTGTGGCAATGAGTTCCACAGGTTCACCACCCTCTGAGTGAAGAAATTCCCCCTCATTTCTGTCCTAAATGGTTTAGCCCTTATCCTTAAATTATGTCCTCTAGTTCTGTTCTCACCCGCCAAGGGAAACATTCCTTCTGCATCTAGTCTGTCTAGACCTGTCAGAATTTTATACACTTCTATGAGGTCCCCTCTCAATCTTCTAAACTCCAGTGTGTACATCCCTAAACTACATAGTCTCTCCTCATAGGTCAATCCCGCCATTCCTGGTATCAGCCTGGTGAATCGCCGCTGCACCCCCTCCATGGCAAGAACATCTTTCCTCAGATGAGGCGACCAAAACTGTACACAGTACTCGAGGTGTGGTCTCACCAGTGCCCTGTACAGCTGCAGCAAGGTATTCCTGTTCCTGTATTCCAACCCTTTTGCTATGAAGGCCAGCATACCGTTTGCCTTCTTGACCGCCTGTTGCACCTGCATGCTCGCCTTCAGTGACTGGTGTACAAGAACACCCAGGTCTCTCTGTACTTCCCCCTCTCCCAATTTATTGCCATTTAAATAATAATTTGCCCTCCCGTTCCTGCACCCAAGGTGGATAACTTCGCACTTGTCCACATTATAGTGCATCTGCCATTTATCCGCCCAATCACCCAGTCTGTCCAAATCGCTCTGGAGCTTCCTGGTCTCCTCCTCTGAGCCCACCCCCCCTCCTAGTTTAGTGTCGTCTGCAAATTTGGAAATGCTGCATCCGACTCCCTGATCCAGGTCATTAATGTAAATTGTGAACAGCTGGGGACCCAGGACAGATCCCTGCGGTACCCCACTTGTTACTGCCCGCCATTCGGAAAATGAGCCGTTTATTCCAACTCTCTGCCCTCTATCTGACAGCCAGTTCTCTATCCACGTCAATACTTTCCCCTTTATCCCATGAGCTTCAATTTTTCATGCTAATCTTTTATGTGGGACCTTGTCGAAGGCCTTTTGGAAGTCCAGGTACACCACATCTACTGGCTCTCCCCCATCTATTTTACCAGTTACTCCCTCAAAAAATTCCAATAGATTAGTCAAGCACGATTTACCCTTTGTAAATCCATGTTGACTCTGTCCTATCCTGTCCCCATTTGCTAAGTGCTCCGCTATTTCATCCTTAATGATGGACTCCAGCATTTTGCCCACAACTGATGTAAGGCTTACAGGTCTGTAATTACCTGCTTTTTCCCTACCCCCCTTTTTGAATAGTGGGGTAACGTTAGCTACCCTCCAATCCATGGGCACTGTTCCCGAGTCTAATGAATTCTGAAAAATCATACTTAGTGCATCCGCTATCTCTAGGGCCACCTCCTTCAGTACCCTAGGATGCATGTTATCAGGCCCTGGGGATTTGTCCGCCTTCAATCCCTTTAGCTTCCTTAACACCATATCCTTAGAGATATTGATTTGCGTCAGTTCGTCCTTTGCCAATGTCCCTATTTTTCCCGATATCCCAGGGAGGTTTTTTGTGTCTTCCTTCGTAAAGACTGACCCAAAGTATGCATTTAGTTGGTCTGCCATTTCCTTATTTCCCGTTATATATTCCCCCGTATCTGACTGCAATGGACCAACTTTGGTTTTCACCAGTCTTTTCCTCTTGATATACTTATAAAAGCTTTTGGAGTTAGTTTTTATATTTTCCACCAGCTTGCTTTCGTAAGCTATTTTGCCCCTCTTGATTAAGCCCTTTGTCCTCCTTTGCTCTATCTTAAACTGTTCCCAATCTTCCGCTCTGGCGCTTTTTTTGGCTATTCTATACGCCCTATCTTTGGATTTTATGCTGTCTCTAATTTCCCCTGTTATCCACGGTTGAGTCACCTTTTTAAATTTCCTTTTATGCCAGATTGGTATAAACAATTTTTGCAATTTTGTCATTCTATCTTTAAATGCTTGCCATTGTTTATCTACCTCCAGTCCTCCCAGGAACGTTGTCCAATCAGACCTACTCAGTTCCCGTCTAATGGCATCATAATTCCCCTTGTTTAAATTCAGGACCTTAGTCTCTGAGTCAATTTCTTCGCTCTCCATTTCGAGTGAGAAATCGATCATGTTATGATCGCTCTGACCCAAGGGTCCCCGTACAACAAGATTACTAATTAGTCCCTTCTCATTGCACAGTACCCAGTCCAATATAGCCTGTTCCCGAGTTGGTTCCTCGACATATTGATCCAGATAACCATCCCTTAAACACTCAAGGAATTCCTCCTCCTCATTATTTTTACTGATTAGGCTAGTCCAATCTATATGTAAGTTAAAGTCACCTATGATGACAGCTGTGCTCTTATTGCACGCTTCTCTAATTTCCCTCGTGATGCCCTCCCCAACCTCTATTTTACTATTTGGAGGCCTATATACCACTCCTATTAATGTTTTTCGCCCCTCGCTATTTCTTAGCTCCACCCATATAGATTCTGTATTAACTGAGTTAATATCCTTCCTTTCAAGCATATATTTTAAAAGCAGCTATTTTTGTAACCAGGTGACAGAGAATGTTACTACTAACCCTTTACTAGTTAAAACCAACAGATTAAGCCATTTACAGATTTAAAGTTTCAGCACTTCAAAGTACCCTGTTCACATAAGTATTCATCAAAGAGAGTATGAGAATAGATTAACAGCTAACATAAAAGGGAACCCAAAAGTCTTTTATAAACATATAAATAGTAAAAGGGTAGTCAGTGGAAGGGTGGGGCTGATTGTGGAACATAAAGGAGACCTTGTGGAGGCAGAGGGCATGGCTGAGGTACTAAATGAGTGCTTTGCATTTGTCTTCTTGAAAGAAGAGGATGCTGCCAATGTCACAGTAAAGGTGGAGGTGGTAGAGATATTGGATAGGATAAAAAAAATAAAGAGGTACTTAGAAGGTTGGCAGTACCCAAAGTAGAAAAGTCACCTGGTCCGGATGGGATGCATCCTAGGATGCTAAGGGCAGCAAGTTTACTAAAACTGGAATGACACAGAAAATTAGCATGCCCCACCCCCACCACCGTGCAAGAATCACAAGCAAATTCATGAAGCATTTTATACTTTCTGCTACAACTCCAAACAACATGACGAGTATGTCGAGCATCCTCCCTATCCCCAGGCCTGAACGACCCCAGAAACTGAGATTAAACAAGCTACCTCAATCCCTTAATCCACACTTGTCCCAGTGCAAGCGCAGTCATGCCTGGTTGGATCAGTGCACTCACTCCTCCTGCATGCAATCAAGATGGCTTTAGAAAATAAATGTAAATCTACACTTAAGGAATATACATACATAAATATATATCTCGACTCCACCCCCGCCTCAGCTGATCTGCTGCTGAAACCCTCATCCATGCCTTTGTTACCTCTAGACTTGACTATTCCAAGGCACTCCTGGCCAGCCGCCCATGTTCTACCCTCCGTAAACTTGAGGTCCCGTCTTTCGGATGAGACAGTAAACCGAGGTCCCGTCTGCTCTCTTAGGTGGACGTAAAAGATCCCAAGGCGCTATTTTGAAGAAGAGTAGGGGAGTTATCCCCGGTGTCCTGGCCAATATTTATCCCTCAACCAACAACACAAGAACAGATCATCTGGTCATTATCACATTGCTGTTTGTGGCAGCTTGCTGTGCGCAAATTGGCTGCCGCGTTTCCCACATTACAACAGTGACTCCACTTCAAAAGTACTTCATTGACTGTAAAGCGCTTTGAGACATCCGGTGGTCGTGAAAGGTGCTATATAAATGCAAGTCTTTCTATTCTTTCTCATTCAAAACTCTGCTGCCTGTATCCTAACTCACACCAAGTCCCGTTCACGCATCACTCCTGTGCTCGCTGACCTACATTGTACCTTCATGGCCTCGCCCCTCCCTATCTCTGTAATCTCCTCCAGCCCCACAGCCCTCCGAGATATCAGCGCTCCTCTAATTTGGCCTCTTGAGCATCCCGATTTTAATCGTTCCACCATTGGTGGCCGTGCCTTCAGCTGCCTTGGCCCTAAGCTCTGGACTTCTCTCCCTAAACCTCTCTGCCTCTCCAACTCTCTCTCCTCCTTTAAGACACTCCTTAAAACCTACCTCTTTGACAAAGCTTCTGCTCATCTGTCCTAATTTCTCCTTCTGCGGCTTGGTGTCAAATTTTGTTTTATAACAATCCTGTGAAGCACCCTGGGACATTTTACTATGTTAAAGGCGCTATATAAATGCAAATTGTTATTTGCACAGCTAAAAATGTACAAAACATACATGCGAATGTACGCTTGAAAACATGTATAGTGGTCTCATAAGTTTTACATGGAATGTATTTTGAGAATCCAATACATTTTCTTTTTTTTTAAACTGGCAACTTTGGAAGCTAAGTTTAGTGTAAACAGATGTGATTACACTTTCTTTGTACTGGCACAGTTCATAATTACTGTATACCAAAAGTTTCTGTGGTTTACAAAGAGGCAAATGATGCCTCAGGCAATGAAATGACAATCTTCCCATTGTTGTGGGATCCTGTTTATCCAGTTAGCAATGTTTCTGTGGAAGGTTTCAAGCAAAGTCAAACAGCCACTGTTTTAAATGGAGTGAAAGACACGTTAACATTTCCAGGTGAAGACACCTGAAAACATTAACTGTTCACTCCAAGGATGACCTCAAGTGTTTCCAGAATTTTCTGTCCTTTTTTGCAGATTGCCAGCATCTGCATTTATTTAATTCTTCGTTTGTACTGTTTAAATGGATTTGAACGGATGCTACGAGCACGGTAACTGGACTTCTAACTTGAATCGGTGTACCATATTATTGATGAAAGTCCACAGTTTAACAGAGCATGTGTAATTCTTCTTTCTCAATTGGGTGACTGACCTGCGCGGAAACCATATTTAAGAGACGGCAAGCTATGCTACTGACAAATCCACACAGGTGGATTTTTGCCCGATATAAAGCACATGCTCTCCCTGCAGGATTGCTTTCATTGATTTCTGTAAGGGTTTTGACCTAAAGACTTGTGCACGGCCCTCATGAAGAATCTGGAAGCCGTGGGAATATATGGCTGAACCTTGGATTTTATCTGGGATGTGTACTCCAGCTCCAAGGATAATGTATAGTTGTAGATGATACACTCATGGAGCCTTTTTCTCTTGAAAGAGGAATGAGGCAAGGAGCACACTCCACGGGCCCAAATCCAGAGAGTTTGGGCACAGATTAGCAATGGCCAAAGGTTATGACCCCAAGTGTGAGCAGGGGTACTGCTGGACTTTACCAGCTAAAACTACAGAGCCCACCGGCACAGAACACTGGTTCAGTTTCCCACTGCTTGCCCAGCTGAGACCATCCTATCGGGTGTACCATATTATTGTTAAAACGTCACAATTCAACAGAGCAGGTGTAATTCTTCTCAGTCAATTGGGTGCCTGACCTGCATGGAAACCATATTTAAAGAGTCTCTTTCTCTCTCTCCACAGATGCTGCCTGACCTGCTGAGTATTTCCAGCATTTTCCATTTAAATTCAGATTTCCAGCATCCGCAGAATTTTGCTTTTCAACTATTGTATCCCAATGGTTCGTCCATTATTCAAGGTGGTGAGTAGAGTGCACTCGGGTCTTCAGGAGAGCCCATCAATAACACTAGGGGCTGTGAGGAGAAGCAGTGTAATTCTTTCAGAAATGGCTAGAACAGACTTCAAGACTGTTCCTTATAGCACCTCATTGAAGAAGACATCAAATAAGATGGGTGACAGTCGACAACCTTGCCTCACTCCTCTTTCAAGAGAAAGAGGCTCAGTGGGTATACGTCAAATGAAAGCGATATAAATGGGTTTCCACAGAGCCATATGATGTTCTACAATCCCGTACAAAGCCTCAACCTATGCTACATATTCTCTGCTGCACACTTCGCTGCAGCACCTAATTACTGGGAGAGCAGCAGGCATGAATTGCTTCCGTGTTGAATTCCTAGACAGGGGATGGAGGATGGTAATGGCCTTCGCGATCTGTGCCAGGAACCACCAACTTGCCTTGGAGCTTTCCTTTTGAAGGTGGAGCAACAGGATTCTGTTTGAGACATGCATACTCAGTATTCCAGAGCACAGGTGTTGTTTCTATCCACAAGAAAAGGGAACCTAGTATGACCGAAAACTACAGAGAGCTTTTTTGATGTGGTTCTTATAGTCGTTGTGGCATGTATACTGGATTCTTTGGGGGCCTGTGGAATAATCAGGGTGGGGTTCACTTCACTGTTTGGAACAGATCAAATTGAATATAATGCCAGTTTCAGTTTTTAGCATATTAACACCCTACAGGAAGCTCATATCAACATACAAGTAAGGGATGAGAAAAGGCCGTTTGGCCCATCAAAGCCTCTCCCTACAGTACCCTAATCTCCCATCATTGCTTCCAATTGTTTGTTGAACGACCCCATTGCTTTTGTCTCTCCTACCTAGCAAATTATTCCAAAATCCAAACAATCAAACCTTTTAAAAAGAATTCTGATATTGGTTTAAAAAAAATTCCACTTATTTCCATTTATTCTTCTAGCCCTACTTCCTACCTTACTTTGAAGTATAATTTGGGTTTATATAGCATGTAATATTTTATGTACATCAATGAGCTCCCTCTTTAATTGTCTTCTTTCCAGAGGGGGAGGGCGAGGGGGGGCGGGGGCGAGATACAGGAAATACAGGGCAGACCTGCGAAGTGTTTAGGGACATCTGATGATGTGAAATGTGTTTATACAAATGGAAGTTCTTTCTTTCTGCTTACGGGGTTCCATCTTGCTGCAGTATCTTGGGAACATGGTAGATCTGAGTGAGCTAAAGAACTGGCCAGCAGCTTGTATTTATCACAGCCTTAAGAGGATGCCAAGCACAGACCTGTCAATCAACCAAGCCTCAAAGACGCAATCCACTGTTGCTGGCTGTGGAAATATACTCCAGTGGGAGTCACTGTTTTCAGGAGATGAGCAGAGGGTGGGGGGAGGAAGGAAAGAAAGAAGCAAAAAAATATATATACCTAATTCTACCATAATGATGATAAAATCTAGTTCAATGGAGAACTACATTTCACTCACGTCCTAACCAAACCAAACAACTCGTTAAAACTTGCGTTTTGTCGATATCAAATTGTCTGTTGAAATGAGCTTTAGGGGGAAAAATTCGGTTGCTTTTCGCCTCCCGTTAGCGCCCTTTAGGGTGCTAATGGGGCGCAAAGCAACTAGCGCCCGGGCGCGGCGATGTTTGCGCCGCTCGCGAAATTGACCAGACATTTTGCGGCAGCGCTAAACACTACCGCCACGATCTCCTGCACCTGCAGATCGCGACGTTAGTCGAGCGTGCAACGCCCCGGACCGGATATTGAGTGGCACCCCTTGCCTTAGCGCCTGCTGTTAGCAACGACAGGTTGAGGGGAACATTTTTGCAGTCGGGAAGGGACTGGGGAGCGCTATTTAAAAGCAGCCACTTCCTGCCTTTTTTGTCGGTGACATTTTTGCACCATGCATTCTGAGAGAGAGAGACTTCTGGAGAGATTCAACGCTGTGTGAAGGAGTTTTGGCTACTGAGCAGCACTTTGCAGGTTCATTTTGAATTGACCTTCCTTGCATCGATTTAGAAGAGACTGTGGGGGCTGCACTCTGAGCTCTTTCCCTGGTCTCTCCATTGTTCTTTCCAGCAGATTTGATGTACAGGTCTCTCTCGGCCGAGATTCAAGGCTGCAATGAGCACGATGTGGATGGAGAGCAAGATCGATCCTCCCCTTTAAGAACTGGCCAGCGCCATTGTGTGTGTGTTCCATTGCTGACTGACATCACATGAGCTTCGCCAACGCTCTGAGGTAGCGCCTCGCTCCTTGGCGTTAGCACCTTAAGAGAGGTGTGTAGCGCCTGATTTAGCGCTCCAATCACCTCCCGGGGCGATAGAAGCCAAGTTTGCATTCGGAGGCAATAATTAGCACCAGGCACTAAACTTTGCGCCCGGCCAATAATTGCGCCCTAAACGTGGCGATACTGAATTTCTCCACCCTTAATCTTTTAGTTCAGTGTGGTTTTTTTTCCATTGCTGCGCTAAATTTGACCCAGACTTTTGATTATTGCTCTGCTGTGCTATGAGCAGCAGTACAAACATACAGATGATCTAACTTCAGACTGCTATTAACATAAAGACTAAATACATTCTTCTTCCACTCTCCCCATCTGACCGCCACTGTTGTCTCTCCAAATGATATGGTCGAGTTCAGTAACTCGTTATGTGGCACATCAGGGATATCAACGCTTCGACTACCATTTCACAGCAGCTATATAATCAATGGACTTTTATTTTTTTAAAAGCTGTTTAACATGCAACAGAAATCAGCTACTGTTTTGTTGAGGTTCTATTTGAAGCATAACGAACTTTATTATATGAGTGGAAAATTTACTACTGACTGAGTCATCTGTCTTTCCTCTTGACAATACTGTAATGATGTGAGGGGATAATAATTTATGCACAATCGTTTTATTCAAATAAATTATTCACTGCCCCCCATTGTTTACTCGATTGTAGTAAAAATTGTAATGCAACGCCGCTGATGTTTGAAAAGGATAACATGGCTCACGCCATTGTACAATATTGAAATGGTGCAGTGATGCATGTTCCCCTGGACTAAAAATAAAAGCTCAGCCAGATGAATAGAAACAAAATTAACTGTGTTAATAAGATCCAAATGATTATTTTACATTTTAAAGAAACATTGGACAAGATTCTCATATCAGCACTGGCAGTGGTGCACCACTGACTGCTACAGTTTATGCCCGGCAGAGACAATAGTAAAAGTAGCAACGTCACTAGGATCTAGTACCAGCAGTAGGGTTAACATCACAGCTTAAGAGGAAGGAAGCAGGTTGGCAGGCAAAGGGTGGTTCAACTCTTTTGACTACACTCCAAAAGTACTTCATTGGCTGTAAAGCGCTTCGAGACATCCGGTGGTCGTGAAAGGCGCTACATAAATGTAAGTCTTTCTTGCTTTATGAGCACAAATATTCATCAAAATATAAATTAAAATAAATTTAAGCATCGCCATCTCTCATCGCTTCAAATTTCTGCTGAAGGTTGAGAAGTGTTGCTGCTGAAAAAATTGGAAAAAAGTTTCCACCTTCTGGCATAGTACACAATCAAAGCGGCATTCGCAGTTGCATCTGGGAAAAGTCACAAGAAATAAAGTCTACAATGCACTAACAAATGTAGTCATAGAACGTAGGAAAGTAAAAGGTGAATTTCACACAGGCTTAGTACAAAAAGACACCATGATGTGTGTCATACATCACAGCTGGGACTTTCTATTGCTCTGCTCACCAGACTGCTGACATTCCTCCTATAAAAATGAATGTGGAGAAAATCACAGGCTGGCGAGCACGGAAATGGGAAACTTTGACCCCATCTCATACGGATTTCACTGAAGGCCAAGTTTCAAGGATCACAATCTCAAACTTCTGCATCAGCACAGAATATGCTAGAAATGAAAATATCAGGAAGGCGAATCAGTCCTGCTAACTGAACTTTTTTTAAATCAGAGCGGAGAGGACTGGATAGCACACTATCCTTTCACCTCCCACACCTTGGGTTGAATCCAGTTCAATGGGATAAATGTCTTATCTGGCAGTAAGAGCCCGATGTAAAATGAGACTGGACAGTTTCTACTGGGGGTGTAACACAGCTTCACATCACAAAACTATTCCTATTTTGGCACTAATTGACAGTTACATTCATTAATCTTTATTCCTGGTGCAGGTACTTGAAAAATCTGACACTGGCGCAGTAGGAAAAGCTGTTCGGAGGTTGGTGTTGAGGCACATTGTTGGGAGAAGAGTACAGGAAGCCTTACTCTGCACCTGACCTGGGAATGCTGTATGCTAACACAGAGTGTCCAAAATGGGATAGTGTTCAATTCCTAGCAGCAACATCCGCATCTTCATCAGTACAAAAAATCATACTTAAAAAAACTGACACTTTGTCAACAGCAAGTTTGTTGCAACACATCATTTATGTTGCGCCTTTCTGTGTTAACCTCACTTGAGCTAGAAGGAAAGAACATTAAATGAAAGCACATTATGGGAAAGACAGGCAGTCTAGTTTGCAAAAAAATGCTAACAGAATTCTGTTAACATGACAAATATCATGTGTATAAGCAAAAATTGAGCTAATTTTATATATCTCTATCTCACCAACAAAATGTAATTTTAAAAATGTAACAATTTGTTGGATTGAACAATGTGAATGTCCATTACATTCTTTATTGGTGCACACACTGTAATGGTGCCTGCATTTTGGCAACTAGCCTCACCATAGTAAAAAGCGGTTAGATGATCAATAATATGCACAGTAATCTGATACCATGACATTCCACGACAGATTTAACAAATTAGTTGTTTTGAACCAAAAGCAAAATAAAAGTTCAGTTTCTCACTTTTACAGGGATACAATCACCAAAGGTTGTTACCACAAAGCTAAGTACAGATGAGGGAGTCCATTTAGCCTTTCCTTCCATAGAAGGGTAACAGCAGCAATGTCATGGGAACACCATCACCGTCAAGTTTTCCTATAAGTCACAACACCATCCTGACTTGGACGTATATCACCGCTCCTGGGTCGAAATCCTGGAATTCTCTAACACCATCACCACAAGGGCTGCAGTTATTTAAAGGAGAAGGTTGACCATCAGGGCCTTCTCAGGGCAATTAGGGATGGGCAATAAATATGACCTTGTCAACCCAGCACAGATCTCAAAAACAAATTAATAAAAAGAAACCTAAGATCTCCCCCCTTACAAAATTACAATTTGGATATTCCAGATACTTCTTGTTCTCATGTACAGCACATGCAACTACTTCCACACTTCCTGCAAACCAAAACGTCATCTTATGCATCGAGTAATCAACGAGAAATCAGATATAAAAATAGAGTGAATTGCCACAGGGGTTCTCCCAATTATCTGACATAACTTCAGTTGAAGAGGAGCAAAAACCCTGGGGGAAAAACAGGAGAACCGCTGCGATAATTCACCCCCAGAGTCTTTTATGATTTAAAACAAGACAGACCTCTGATTCATCGCACCCACTTCCGAGCTTCCAGCCAGCTCCTTGAACAATTCCAACCTCACCTCCATCCAAGAGGCCATTCCGGGTTCCTGGAATTCCCTCCCTAAACTCCGCTACCTCCCTCAGCCCCTTCAAGACCCTCTTTAAAATCCAGTTCTTGAAGCAATCTTTTCTGCACGCCTCCCAATCTCTCCTTTGGCACAGTATTAATTTTCTTGACGCCCCGAAAGCAGCTTGAGATGTTATTCTATGTTAAAAGGCACTATACACGTGTATCCAGAGAGACCTCCCCTGTATTCATGATCATCAGGAGCATTGTTTAAGATACCATGTTAGTGCAATACCATGTTTCGTGTGGATTGACTAAACTACCGAATGCAGAAGTTCCAACAAAATGTAATTTCCACTTGACCTTTGTTTAATAATTTTACTTTGATGTTAAAGTTGATAAAGAGAAAAGTTGCTGACCATCATTGTTACGAGTAGGATTTTTGTTTAGAACCCGTTTCAAATAAACCAAAGCTGAAGAACATCGCAAAAAATGGATTTCGAGGCTGTTAGAAATCAACAGCACGCGGAGACAATAGCAAATCCAAAGTCCTAACAGAACAGAACGTATGACAGCACAGACTTAATAATATATCACAGGGTGGCTCATAGCCTGCACATCATCAGAGACTGTACCACTCTTGTCAAACCAGTGATCTCTGGCTGGGTCATGTCCCGGGCTCCCTGAGATCAGTAGAGCATCCCCCACAGGACCAGCAAGTTGCACCGAGTCTCTCTCCCTCCCTCGGAGCCAGCCCGGGCTCACCTGTGTCTGCAAATCGCTTTTCTTTACCTGTAACTGTTCAAGATATTTCACTCAAAGTGTCAGCGAGCCCAGTCTCTCTGCGCCTCCGCCTCTCGCACACACACAACTTCACCCACCAGATAATGGAAGCTCTCGCAACACCCTGCAATTACACACAGGGAAAGGCCAACAGACCCCATGTGAAAGCAAATGCAGTAACGCACTTGGAAAATAGCGACTTCCCGCAAGCTACTGAGATACAAACGTTTTGCAAAACAAAAAAGTTACGAAAAGCAACGTGCAACTTACTTTTGAGTGAAATGATGTCCTTTATTTTGTTGTTTACCCCCAAATATTCAATGTACAGTCGGTTTGTGAGAAGTTGCAGCTTTTATTGTTGTTCCCTGACTTTCTTACTACGCAGACTGAGCCTCGCAGCTTACACAATAATCACTTCAACCTCCAGCAGCGCTATCACCTAAGCGACCCCTGGGGCCCACAGCCTGACACTGCAACACAGCACCTGAGCGACCCCTGGGGCTCACAGCCTGACACTGCAACACAGCACCTGAGCGACCCATGGGGCCCACAGCCTGACACTGCAACACAGCACCTGAGCGACCCCTGGGGCTCACAGCCTGACACTGCAACACAGCGCCTGAGCGACCCCTGGGGCCCACAGCCTGACACTGCAACACAGCACCTGAGCGACCCCTGGGGCCCACGGCCTGACACTGCAACACAGCACCTGAGCGACCCCTGGGGCCCACAGCCTGACACTACAACACAGCTCCTGAGCGACCCCTGGGGCCCACGGCCTGACACTGCAACACAGCACCTGAGCGACCCCTGAAGCCCACAGCCTGACACTGCAACAGAGCGCCTGAGCGACCCCTGGGGCCCACAGCCTGACACTGCAACACAGCTCCTGAGCGACCCATGGGGCCCACAGCCTGACACTGCAACAGAGCGCCTGAGCGACCCCTGGAGCCCACAGCCTGACACTGCAACAGAGCGCGTGAGCGACCCCTGGAGCCCACAGCCTGACACTGCAACACAGTACCTGAGCGACCCATGGGGCCCACAGCCTGACACTGCAACACAGTACCTGAGCACCTGAGCGACCCCTGGGGCCCACAGCCTGACACTGCAACAGAGCGCCTGAGCGACCCCTGGGGCCCACAACCCGACATTGCAACAAAGCACCTGAGTGACCCTTAGGTTGCCCACAGCCCAACACTGCAACATAAGAACATAAGAAACAGGAGCTGGATTAGGCAATCAGCCCCTCGAGCCTGCTCCACCATTCAATAAGATCATGGCTGATCCAATCTTGGCCTCAACACCATATTCCCGCTCTCTCCCCATACCCCTTGACTCCCTTGTAGTTCAAATGTCTGTCAAGCTCCGCCTTGAATATATTCAATGACTCCGCCTCCACAGCTCTCTGGGATAGAGAATTCCAAAGATTCATGACCCTCAGAGAAGAAATTCCTCCTCATCTCCATCTTAAATTGGCGACCCCTTATTCTGAAACTATGCCCCCTAGTTCTAGATACCCCCACTAGCAGAAACATCCTCTCAGCATTCACCCTGTCAATCCCCCTCAGAATCTTATATGTTTCAATAAGATCACCTCCCATTCTTCTAAACTCCAATGAGTATAGGTCCAACCTGCTCAACCTTTCGTCATACGTCAACCCCTTCATCCCAGGAATCAACCGAGTGAACCTTCTCTGCACTGCCTCCAATGCAAGTATATCCTTCCTTAAATCTTCTTCTTCTTAGGCAGTCCCTCGGAACCGAGGATGACTTGCTTCCACACTAAAAATGAGTTCTCAGGTGACTGATGAGTCCAATGCGGGACCTACAGTCTCTGTCACAGGTGGGGCAGACAGTGGTTGAAGGTGCGGGTGGGTGGGGTGCTTGGGTTGACGTGCGCTCGTTCCGCTGTTTGCGCTTGCTCCCGGCGAAGAGACTCGAGGTGTTCGGTGCCTTCCCGGATGCTTCTCCTCCACTTTGTGCGGTCTTGGGCCAGGGATTCCCAGGTGTCGATAGGGATGTTGCACTTTTTCAAGGAGGCTTTGAGGGTGTCCTTGAAGTGTTTCCTCTGCCCACCTGGGGCTCCCTTGCCGTGTCGGAGCTCTGAGTAGAGCGCTTGTTTTGGGAGTCTCGTTTTGGGCATGCGTACGATGTGGCCCGTCCATCGGAGCTGATTGAGCGTGGTCAAAGCTTCGATGCTGGGGATGTTGGCCTGAGCGAGAACACTGACGTTGGTGCACCTATGCTGCCAATGAATTTGCAGGATCTTGCAGAGGCAACGTTGGTGGTACCTCTCCAGTGCTTTGAGGTGCCTGCTGTACATGGTCCATGTCTCTGAAGCATACAGGAGGGCGGGTATCACGACTGCTCTGTCGACCATGAGCTTGGTGCTGGGTTTGAGGTCCTGGTCTTCAAACACTCTCTTCCTCAGGCGACCGAAGGCTGCACTGGCACACTGAAGGTGGTGTTGGACTTCGTCATCGACGTCTGCCCTTGTTGACAGTAGGCTCCCGAGGTATGGAAAGTGGTCCACATTGTCCAAGGCCTCATCATGGATTTTGATAATCGGGGAGCAGTACTGTGTGGCGGGGGCAGGTTGGTAGAGGACCTTTGTCTTACGGATGTTTAGTGTAAGGCCCATGCTCTCGTACGCTTCGGTGAAGGTGTTGACGATGGTTTGGAGTTCGACCTCAGAGTGTGCGCAGACGCAAGCGTCGTCTGCATAATATAATTCGATTATAGAGGATGGGACGACCTTGGATCTGGACTGGAGGTGACGGAGGTTGAACAGTTTCCCGTTTGTTCTGTAGATTAGCTCCACTTCAGCGGGGAGCTTACTGAGGGTGAGATGGAGCATTGCAGCCAGGAAGATCGAGAAGAGTGTTGGTGCGATGACACAGCCTTGCTTGACCCCGGTCCGTACGTGAATTGGGTCTGTGGTGGATCCGTTGGTCAGGATCACGGCTTGCATGTCATCGTGAAGCAGGCGGAGGATGGTAACAAACTTGTGAGGGCATCCGAATTTGAGGAGGACACTCCATAATCCCTCACGGTTGACAGTGTCGAAGGCCTTTGTGAGATCAAAGAAGGCCATGTACAGCGGTTGGTGCTGTTCCCTGCATTTCTCTTGTCGTTGACGCGCAGTGAAGATCATGTCCATTGTGCCCCTTAGTGGGCGGAATCCGCATTGCGACTCTGGGAGGAGCTCTTCAGCCACTGGGAGAAGGCGATGGAGAAGGATTCTTGCGATATCTTTCCTCTGTAATTACCGCAATCGGACTTGTCACCTTTCTTGAAGATGGTCACGATTACGGCATCTCTGAGATCACCTGGCATGCTCTCCTCCTTCCAAATAAGAGAAATTAGTTCATGTATTCGCGCCAATAGTGCTTCTCCGCTATGTTTTAGCACCTCGGCGGGGATTCCATCTGCTCCTGAGGCTTGTTCTTCAGTTGTCGGATGGCCTTTTCAACCTCATGCCGGGCTGGGGTTGTGCTGAGATGGTGGCGGGTAGCATGCTGCGGGATGGAGTTGAGGACACTCGCGTCGAAGACAGAGTCTCGGTTAAGGAGATCTTCGAAGTGCTCCTTCCAGCGGGCACTGACTGCCTCTCTGTCCTTGATGAGTACTTCTCTGTTCTTGGCCCGCAGTGGGGTAGGACCTTGGGTGCTTGGGCTGTAGATGGTCTTGACTGCGCTAAAGAATCCACGCACGTCGTGGTTGTCGGCTAGCTGCTGGATCTCCTGCGCTTTCTCCACCCACCATCTGTTCTTTAGGTCGCGAGTTTTTTGTTGGACCTCGGCCTTCAGGCGTCTGTAGAGCTGCTTTCTTGCTCTTCAGTTCTGTTGCTGTTTCCAGATCAGGAATGTCTTGCGCTTGCGGCTTATTAGCTCCTGGATCTCCTGGTTGTTCTCGTTGAACCAGTCTTGGTGTTTCCTGGTCGAGTGACCGAGCGTCTCTTCACAGGTGCTGATTATGGAGGCCTTGAGTGCAGACCAGGCGCTGTGGGCACTCTGTGTCTCTGAATCACTGGGAGTCGTCAGGTTGGTTATGAGGCGCAGGCTGAATAGAGCTTTCTTAGCAGGGTCTTTGAGTGCTCCACCGTTGATTTTCCTGCGGCATTGCTTCTGTTACCGCTGCTGTTTTGGGGCTACGTTGATGGAGATGACAGAGCGGATTAGGCGGTGGACTGTCCAGCAGTCGTCAGCTCCTGTCATGGCGCAGGTGATGTGGACGTCCTTGCGGTCCCTCGCTCGGACGATGACGTAGTCCAGCAGATGCCAATGCTTGGAGGGAGGGTGTTGCCATGAAGCCTTGTACTTGTCAAGGTGTTGGTTATGACAAGGCCATGTTCTAAGTATTTCGTCAGGAGCGGAATAACGTTGGAGTTGGCTTTCCCTACCCCCTCTCTGCCGATCACACCTTCCCAGAGGTCTGTGTCCTTGCTCCTGGGTCCCGTTCTCGCTCCTGGCCCCGACCTCGCAAATGGCCCCCGTCCTCGCTCCTGGCCCCCGTCCTCGCTCCTGGGTCCCGTCCTCGCTCCTGGCCCCCGTCCTCGCTCCTGGCCCCCGTCCTCGCTCCTGGCCCCCGTCCTCGCTCCTGGCCCCCGTCCTCGCTCCTGGCCCCCGTCCTCGCTCCTGGGCCCCGTCCTCGCTCCTGGCCCCCGTCCTCGCTCCTGGCCCCCGTCCTCGCTCCTGGCCCCCGTCCTCGCTCCTGGGTCCCGTCCTCGCTCCTGGGTCCCGGCTTTGCTCCTGGGCCCCGTCCTCGCTCCTGGCCCCCGTCCTCGCTCCTGGCCCCCGTCCTCGCTCCTGGGTCCCGTCCTCGCTCCTGGGTCCCGTCCTCGCTCCTGGGTCCCGGCTTTGCTCCTGGGCCTTGACCTCGCTCCTGGGTCCCGTCCTCGCTCCTGGGCCCCGACCTTGCTCCTGGGCCTCGACCTCGCTCCAGGGTCCTGTCCTCGCTCCTGGGCCTCGACCTCGCTCCTGGGGCCCGGTCTTGCCCCTGGGCCTCGACCTCGCTCCTGGGCCTCAACCTCCCTCCTGGGTCCCTTCCTTAACTATGGAGACCAAAACTGTACGCAGCACACCAAGTGCAGTCTCACCAGCGCCCTGTAAAGTTGCATCAAAACTTCCCTACTTTTATACTCCATACCCCTTGCAATAAAGGCCAACATTCCATTAGCCTTCCTAATTACTTGCTGTACCTGCATGCTAACTTTTTGTGATTCATGTACTAGGAGCCCCAGATCCCTTTGTACCACAGCATTTTGTAGTCTCACTCCATTTAAATAATAATTTGCTTTCTCATTCTTACTTCCAAAGTGGATAACCTCACATTTTCCCACATTATACTCCATCTGCCAAGTTTTTGCCCACTCATGTAACCTATCTATATCCCTTTGCAAACTCTTTGTGTCCTCCTCACAACTTGCTAACCCACCTATCTTTGTATCATCATCAAATTTGGCTACAGTACACTCGGTCCCTTAATCCAAGTCATTAATATAGATTGTAAATAGTTGAGGCCCCAGCATTGATCCCTGTGGCACCCCACTAGTTACTGATTGCCAACCGGAAAATGACCCATTTATCCCGACTCTCTGTTTTCTGTTAGTTAGCCAATCCCCTATCCATGCCAATATATTATCCCCAACCCCGTGCGCTCTTATCTTGTGCAGTAACCTTTTATGTGGCACCTTATTGAATGCCTTCTGGAAATCCAAATATACTACCTCTACTGGTTCCCCTTTATCCACCCTGTTTGTTACATCCTCAAAGAACTCTAGCAAATTTGTCAAACACGATTTCCCTTTCATAAAACCAGCGCCTGAGCAACCCCTGGAGCCCACAGCCTGACACGGCAACACAGCACCTGAGTGATCCCTGGAGCCCACAGCCTGACACTGCAACACAGCACCCGAGCACCTGAGCGACCCCTGGGGCCCACAGCCTGACACTGCAACACAGCACCTGAGCGACCCCTGGGGCCCACAGCCTGACACTGCAACACAGCACCTGAGCGACCCCTGGGGTTCACAGCCTGACACTGCAACACAGCACCTGAGCGACCCCTGGGGCTCACAGCCTGACACTGCAACACAGCACCTGAGCGACCCCTGGAGCCCACAGCCTGACACTGCAACACAGCACCTGAGCGACCCCTGGGGCCCACAGCCTGACACTGCAACACAGCACCTAAGCGACCCCTGGAGCCCACAGCCTGACACTGCAACACAGCAACTGAGCACCTGAGCGACCCCTGGGGCTCACAGCCTGACACTGCAACACAGCAACTGAGCGACCCCTGGGGCCCACAGCCTGACACTGCAACACAGCAACTGAGCGACCCCTGGGGCCCACAGCCTGACACTGCAACACAGAACCAGAGTGACCCCTGGGGCCCACAGCCTGGACAGTGCAACAGGACCTAAGCACCTGAGCGACCCCTGGAGCCCACAGCCTGACACTGCAACACAGCACCAGAGCGACCCCTGGGGCCCACAGCCTGACACTGCAACACAGCACCTGAGCGACCCCTGGGGCCCACAGCCTGACACTGCAACACAGCACCTGAGCGACCCCTGGGGCCCACAGCCTGACACTGCAACACATCGCCTGAGCGACCCCTGGGGCCCACAGCCTGACACTGCAACACAGCACCAGAGCGACCCCTGGGGCCCACAGCCTGACACTGCAACACAGCACCTGAGCGACCCCTGGGGCCCACAGCCTGACACTGCAACACAGCACCTGAGCGACCCCTGGGGCCCACAGCCTGACACTGCAACACATCGCCTGAGCGACCCCTGGGGCCCACAGCCTGACACTGCAACACATCGCCTGAGCGACCCCTGGGGCCCACAGCCTGACACTGCAACACATCACCTGAGCGACCCCTGGGGCCCACCTCCGGTTTCAATCCCCACTGGGGCTTCCACCTCTGGTTGAACGTATTCCTGGAGGGTTCATCATGTGACCTCCCACCTCACCCAACCTTTTTGACCCCCATCTCCAATACTTTTATAACTTAGAAACTAAACTGCTCAAAGAAAATGAAGAAAGCGCACAATTATTTTTTAATGTCCCAATAATTTTTCTCCAAGGTTGTTTGCAGCGGTGTCCAGGAGATTAATCTTTAATTCTGGGCGAATCCAGGACAATACTGGAGGGTTGGCAATCCCTAATCCCTACAGAGCTCAGGTGCTTCGAAAGGACTCTCGAGTTTGTCATTACTCGAACCACCCAGAAGCGAGGAAAGGTGCTATTCCTGCAATCCTCCCCGCAGATGAGCAAAGGAGACCGCTGGAGGTCAGGTGCTGTCAGTACTAGAATATTCTGGAGGTAACTTCCTGTATATTCCTGGAACTCCCTATCTAACAGCACTGTGGACGACAGCGGTTCAAGAAGGCGGCTCACCACCACCTTCTCAAAGGCAACTTTGGATGGGCAATGAATGCTGGCCTTGCCAGCAACACCCATATCTCGAGAACGAATTTTTAAAAATAAGAGTTCTCCAGAAGTACTGTCCACTGACAGCTGCAGCTATTAGAAGATTCTTCTTGAGCTGAAGTGTTCATTACTACAGGCAGTCCTCTACAGCCCAAGCATTGTCATGACTAGAAAAATGAGTTAGCACTTTATCACATCATTGAAACATCTCAGTGTGCCTCAAGTAATGAATTGCCTTTTGGAGTGCAGTGACTACCAGCACCAGCTCACAAACATTAATGAGATGACTGTCCTCTGAATGTGATATACTGTTGCGCTGATGTATTTTCATTACTACAGACATATTCATTTCATCCGCGTCGAATCTGCACCGATAGAACTGGCCCTTCTGGGCTTTGGGCAGGGCTGCTCAGGTAGAATTAAGAAAGAAGAACTTGCATTTATGTAATTCTTTATCACATCCTCAGGACCCCCCCAAAGCACTTCACATCCACCAAATTACTTTTTTTGAAGTGAAGTTACTTTAGTTATGTAGGCAAACGAGTCGGACAATTTGTGCACAGCAAGAGCGCACCAACAGCAAATGTGATGAATGGCCAGTTAATCTATTTTTAGTGTGGTGGTTGATGGAGGAATGTTGGCCAGGACATCAAGAAAGCTCCCTGCTCTTCTTCGAATAGTGCCGTGAGATCTCTTACATCCATGTGAACAGGCAGCAGGGGCTTTGGTTTAATATCTTATCTGAAAGCCAGCACTTTCTAACAATGCAGTATTCCCTCATTTCAGTACTGAAAAATTTGTTTAGGCAAAGGTGCTCAGGTAGAACTGGTTTATTTGGGTAGAATCTATTTCAACTAGTCTAGATTCTCCCTCATCTCCCAGAAAAAGGCCATTAAAAATTCAGGATCCGTCATCATAATATATTTAGAACTCTTGCATTTAATGCTCACATTCTGTCCACAAACCTTACTTCCGATTGGTGTCAGTCTTGGCTCAGTGGTAGGACTCATGCCTCTAAATCAGAAGGTTGTGGGCTCAAGACCCCTCCAGAGACTTGAGCACATAATCCAGGCTGACACTTCAGTGCAGTACTGAGGGAGTGCTACACTGTCGGTTCCATCTTTCAGATGAGACGTTAAACTGAGGCTCAGTCTGCTCTCTCAGGTGGACGTAATAGATCCCAGGGCACTATTTGAAGAAGAGCAGGTGTTCTGGCCAATATTTATCTGTCAACCAACAAAACTAAAACAGATTATTTGGTTATTATCTCATTACTGTTTTTGGGAGCTTGCTGTGTGCAAATTGGCTGCTGCCTTTCCTACATTACAACAGTGTCTAATTTCAAAAGTATTTAATTGGCTGTAAAGCACTTTGGGACATCCTGAGGGCGTGAAAGGCGGAACAGAAATGCAAGTTCTTTATTTTGTAGGATTTTTGGTAATGCTTTTCTGTCAACAATTAACATTGAAACTGCCTATGTAAACATTTTATAATGGCATTTCCCTATGTAGTCAATTGTTTTATGAACCGATTGAATTACTCAAAATGCTTTTTGAAGAAAATGTCTACAATTTTTTTCTTAATAACTGAAATTTCTATGGTCCAAAATAAGGAACTATATATTTCACAATAACATGACTAAATTTATTCATTGAATCATTCACATATTTTAATACTTTAAGTTTTTACTTAAAGGTAGCCTAGGGTTCTACTTGATATTTTTGCCCAGAGCAGCGACCATTAGCAAAGACAGATCTTGCAGTCTGAGCATATGCAGTGTGCACAATGTTCCAGGATCCACCTTTATCGCTTTCCAGTTTTAAAGCTGGGATACAGAGCAAGATTGTATACAAGATTTACCAGTTGGAGATAGACATCTGGTATGTTGTAGTACAGAGTGAGGGTAATGGGATTTAGCTGCACTGGGAGCAGGCCTACACTTCAGTAGCACCAGGGATGTCCTGGGATTCAGTATTCCTGAGAGATTGTCCTGAGGTTTGGCAGAACTATGCAAAGCGAATCCAAAGTTTAGCAAAAGGTGGGGGGGGGGGGGGGGTGGAATGTGGTGTTTGGTTAAAGCCAGCCAAATGTATTTGCCGTTATTAAAAAATTGTTTGAGGAAAAGCTAGATGACAATTTTCAAAAGCTTTATTCAGGCAATAAATTGTGTGTGAGAGAGAGAAACATGAGAAACTATACTGCTTACACACCTGTTGTCACTTTAGTTACCTTTGAATTCCAAATACTCTAAACTTCAGGAAGCATATTAAGCTGAGAGATTCACACAGTATCTTTTCTCATCTACTTGAGTTTAAAAAAATAAATGAGTTGAATTTTGAAAGCAAACAAAGTCTCTCGTTATCATCTGTGATTTGTTGATTGTTAGACAATGTAAACATGCTAATTACTGACCTCTGTGAGACACAGAGAGCCAGCCAAAGACAGACACAAAGATACACTTACAGGAACCACTTGCTAGACCACTTCAGAGGGCAGTTAAGAGTCAACCACATTAGATTGGGACAGGAATCACATATGGGTCTGACTAGGTAAGGACGGCAGGTTTCCTCGTCTAGAGAATATCAGTGAACTTGTTGGGTTCTTACGACAATCCGACAGCTTCGTGGTCACTTTTACTGGTGCCAGCTTTTTATTTCCAGATTTTTAAAAATGAATTCAAATTTTCTAACTGCCATGGTGGGATTTAAACTCGTGTTCCCTGAATTAATAGCCCAGGCCTCTGGATTTGATAGTCCAATAATATAACCACTACACCACCTAGCACTTATGTAGCACAAATGTTACGTGGACATTTCTGCAGGAGTTCCTTGGGGAAGGATCCTTGGTCCAACCATCTTCAGCTGCTTCATCAATTACCTTTTCTCCAACATTATATTAGGACTGCAGTTGTTCCACTCCATTCACAAAGAAGTTGTCCATTCCAGCCTACAGCTGTACTCAGGTAACATCCATGCCTGGGCTGACGAGTGGCAGGTAACATTCGGTTGCGTTTATTTCCAACACCAGATCTCTGATTGGTCACCTTGAAGGCAACACCTGATTTCTGATTGGTCCCCTTGAAGGACAAGACACACCTAGCAGTTTATCTGGAATGTGTAATTAGATCCTGCCTGCCTAAGTAATCAATTAGTTTGCAAAGTGTAATTCAAGCCTTTCTGACTGCCTTGCTCTTCCTTACTCCCCTGAGTTTCTGACTTTTTCCCTCCCCAACAAGTTCCTGACCTTCTCCCCCGCCCAAGTTCCTGACCTCCCCCCCACCCAACTTCCTGACCTTTTCCCCAACCCAAGTTCCTGACCTTCTCCCCCTGCTTGAGTTCTTGACCTCCTCCCCCCATGCCCGAGTTCCTGACACCCCGCCCAAGTTCCCCCCCATCAATTTCCTTACCTTCTTTCCCCCACGGGTCCTGATCTTCTCTCCCTGCCCAAGTTCCTGCCACCCCTGGGGTTTGTGACCGTCTCCCCTCAACAAGTTCCTGATCGTCCACCCCCCCGCCCCGCCCCGCCGTGGCTGCAATCAATGTTCCCTTTAAGCTGCACAGCCGCGCGGCTCTCGAGACCTCCCGTGCAGCTGGCTCGCCGGCTTTCCAATGTGAAAAACCGCGCATGCGCAGTATTATGAATGGGTCGCGCAGCCCCTTAAAGGGGCTGCGCACCCAAAAAAAATAAGAGGGAACATTGGCTGCAATATGTAATATTTACAGGATGCACTACAACAACTCAGCAAATTTACTTTGAAAGCACTTCCTAGCTCTACAACCTCTACCACCAAGACAGACAAGAGCAGCAAGATCATGAGAACACTGTCACCTCCAAGTCATACAATATCCTCACTTAACATATCTATCAGCATTCTTTCATAATCGAATCAACATCCTAAAATTCCCTACCTGACCCCATTGTAAGAGCTGCATCTGCACAAGAACTGCAGCAGTTTGAGAAGACCCACCATCACCTTCTCACAACAGCTAGGCATGGTTGAAAGAAGAAGCATTTATAAAGTACCATCACCAACCTCCCTTTCCTCTCCAAAGTCCTTGATAGTGTTGTCACCTCCCAAACACGTGCCCAATTTTTCCAGAACTTCATGTTTGAATCCCTCCAATTAGGTTTCCACCACTGCCACAGTACCGAAACGGCTCTTATTGAAGTCACAAATGACATCCAATGTGACTGTGACAAGGTAAACTATCCCTCCTCGTTCTTCTTGACCTGTCTGCTGCCTTTAACACGGTTGACCACACTATCCTCCTCCAACGCCTCTCCACCGTCGTCCAGCTGGGTGGGACTGCACTCGCCTGGTTCCATTCTTATCTATCCAGTCATAGCGAGACAATCACTTGCAATGGCTTCTCTTCCCGCACTGTTACCTCTGGAGTCCCCCCAGGATCTATCCTTGGCCCCTTCCTATTTCTTATCTATGTGCTGTCCCTCGGCGACATCATTCAAAAACACAGCATCAGTTTCCACATGTACGCTGACGGCACTCAGCTCTACCTCACCCCCAGCTCTCTCGACACTTCCACTGTCTCTAAATTGTCAGACTGCTTGTCCAACATCCAGTACTGGATGAGCAGAAATTTCCTCCAACTAAATATTAGGAAGACTGAAACCATTGTCTTCGGTCCCCGCCACGAATTCTGTTCCCTAGCCACTGACTCTATCCCTCTCCCTGGCAACTGTCTGAGGCTGAACCAGACTGTTTGCAACGTTGGTGTCATATTTGACCCTGAGATGAGCTTCCGACCACATTACTAAGACCGCTATTTCCACTTACATAACATCGCCCGTCTCCGCCCCGCCTCAGCTCATCTGCTGCGGAAACCCTCATCTATGCTTTTGTTACCTCTAGACTTGACTATTCCAGTGCACTCCTGGCTGGCCTCCAGCTTTCTATCTTCCGTAAACTTAAGCGCATCCAAAACTCTGCTGCCCGTGTCCTAACTCGCACAAAGTCCCGTTCACCCATCACCCCTGTGCTCGCTGACCTACATTGGCTCCCGGTTAAGCAACACTTCCATTTTAAAATTCACATCCTTGTTTTCAAATCCCTCCCTATCTCTGTAATCTCCTCCAGCCCTACAACCCCCCCGAGATATCTGCGCTCCTCCAATTCTGGCCTCTTGAGCATCCCTGATTATAATCGCTCAAAATTGAGAGGTCGCACAACACCAGGTTATAGTCCAACAGTTTTATTTGAAATCACAAGCTTTCGGAGCTATCGATTGCCCCTTCCTCAGGTGAAGTAAATAGATACAGAATCGCCAAAGCATATATAGATAGAGAACAAAGCATGTTTTGTTCTCTATCTATACATGCTTTGTTCTCTATCTATATATGCTTTGGCGATTCTGTATCTATTTACTTCACCTGAGGAAGGGGCAATCGATAGCTCCGAAAGCTTGTGATTTCAAATAAAACTGTTGGACTATAACCTGGTGTTGTGCGACCTCTCAATTTTGTCCACCCCAGTCCAACACCGGCATCTCCGCATTATAATCGCTCAACCATTGATGGCTATGCCTTCAGTTGCCTAGGCCCTAAGCTCTGGAATTTCCTCCCTAAACCTCTCCTCCTCTTTCCTCCTTTAAGACGCTGCTTAAAACCTACCTCTTTGACCAAGCTTTTGGTCATCTGCCCTAATATCTCCTTATATGGCTCGATGTCAAATTTTGTTTGATAACGCTCCTGTGAAGCCCCTTGGGACGTTTTACTACATTAACGGCGCTCTATAAATACAAGTTGTTGTACCTTTAACGGAGAAAAACATCCTAAAGTGCTGCACAGAGCTTTGCCAGCATCACCCACATCAGGAGCACAACGTTAAAAAAAAGCCATCTCAGTCCAGCCCAATCAATAAACCCAACTGGTAGCAACACTAATGATACAACAGATTATACATGATCAGCAATACTTAACAGAAAAGTTTATCAAAAAGTGACAACAAAGTGTTTTGACCAGTAGTGGCACAATTTGGCTTTAAAATAGAATAATTCCCAAAATAGTTGTTAAAACTAGCGTCAGTGGAGTGGTAATAATGCAAGCTATGAAAGTGGAAGGCTGCCCGCAGTTCCCTGTTATAAAGTTATTCTCTGTCTCATGCTCTGACACCGGATGTTTTCTGGAGACGAGGTGAAAGTTCGTCATGGTTTCTCACTATCAGGTGACGGTGAGCAGCAGTAAAGCCGTCTGCTGACCGAGGCTTGGCTGCGATAAAATGAGCAAACCGGCCGCGCAGGTCTGCGGGGACGAGGCAGCGAGCGAGTGCGGCTCCATCGGACTGGAGTTCGCGTACGGAGGAGAAGCCGAGTGTGGCATCGTGGATGGAGACCCCGACAACGAAGCTGCACCTGATGAAGGTACGAAAAGTGCAATCACCCAACCGATCGCGTGTGAGGAACCCAGTTCGTGTATCTGCTACTGTTAGTCCAACTCATGTACTCACTGGGTTCATCGTCATATTCATGCAATTAACGGGATCAGTAAATTCAATCATTTAATATCGAGCATGCACTGTGCTCCAATTAGTTAGTTTGTCTCTGTAGGTTTAAACATATATATATATATATATAGTAAGAACTTTCTTTCCAACCCTCTGGGTCCTTATCCCCAAATGACCATTCTTCATGCATGAGCCTGTACATCAAGTATGGACAGGCTTTTTGATCATGGCAATAGAGGTTAATCATAGCCAAGTCTGTCCTCTGCCAATGTCCTCTGACACTTTTCAGCAGGGTAGTGACCAGGAGCAGGAACTTGCCTGAATTTTCCATTCCCTACCCTGGAAACATGGAGTCCAGTTGTACAGTCTGCACTGGCTGAGATTAACTGATCCTGCACAGACTAGGGACCCAGTATATTTGCTCCTGGTTTCTCCGGATGTTCAGTGGGTAAATGCACTGTGGTTTAGAGTTATACAGATCAGGGGTGAACGAGGTTTGATTCCTGGTCGGTGCTAAGTTAGCTGCGGATCTCAGCTGGGGTGACGATGGAGCACTACAATTGACCCCAGTGTCTTTAGGCTAGGGAGGGGAAAATCAGCCAGGGTTTCTGCTCTAGACTGCCATCTCATGACCTTTGCTGCAAAGTGCACACGTGTTAATGTCAGATGAGCAAAACAACAACAACTTGCATTTATATAGTGCCTTTAACGTAGTAAAAAGACCCAAGGCGCTTCACAGGAGTGTTATCAAACAACATTTGACACCGAGCCACGTAAGGAGATGTTAGGACAGGTGACGGGTAGGTTTTAAGGAACTTCTTAAAGCAGGATATGGAGGCGGAGAGGTTTTAGGGAGGGAATTCCATAGCTTAGGTCCCAGGCAGCTGAAGGCACGGCCGGCAATGGTGGATCGATGAAAGTCAGGGATGCGCAAGCAGCCAGAATTGGAGGAGCGCAGAGATCTCGGAGGGTTGTTGGGCTGGAGGAGATTACAGAAATATGGAGGGGTGAGGCCATCGAAGGATTTGAAACCAAGGCTGAGAATTTTAAAATCAAGGTGTTGCCGGACCAGGAGCCAATGTAGGTCAGCGAGCACAGTGGTGATGGGTGAACGGGACTTGGTGCGAGTTAGAATACAGGCAGCAGAGTTTTAGAATAAGCTCACGTTTCTGGAGGGTGCACGGTGGGAGGCCGGCCAGGAGAGCATTGAAATAGTTAACCTGGCTAAGCCTTTAGTTAAATAGCCTGCCGATATTCATGGTCTAGCTTTGCATAAGACGAAGGGGTGTCTGAGTGAAGTCCTGGAAGTCATGGCCTTCAAGAGAGCCAGATAGAAAAATAAGAGAGAAAACTGGGCTTAAAGATTCTCTGCTCCTGATTCTACGGTCACCATCAGCATAGTTCATGTCATAACAGATTCTTCTTACAAACCTCCCATTTCTAACTAAAGATTTCTCTGGTCCCAACTGAAGTTCCATTGTAACCTGTAGAAGAGCTGAAAACCTTTAAGACAAGCCTGTAACCATTGTCACTTAGTCAACTATCGGAAGGCGTATTAACTGGGTTTGTTTCCAATAATAGTTTGATTGTGAGCTTGGAGTATATTTACTCTACCTTTTTTAGTTTTTGCAAAGAACAAACAAAATACTGAACACAACATTTTGATTGGAAGGAATTTACATGTAATGAGTTTGCACATTCTTATTTAAGTGGGTTGCTGAAAGTGAGGAAAATAAAACACTTACCAAAATATCCCATATGTTTATTTTGAAGTACACGACTTAAGAATCTTCTCATGATATCCCTGTTCATGTAAGCAATAAACAACAACTTCTGGAAAAGTCTCTGGATTATAACACGAAAGGTTGTAATATTTGGCTTAAATTGTGTTCAAATTCAGATCTAAAAAGATGCAGTATTATCCCTATAATATCTGTAGAGACATTCTGGCTAGAATACATATAATCTATACTGGAATGGGGAGCAGAGAGTTAACATTTAATGTAATGAGTGAGTTTAACTCACAGCCCCTGCAGCAGAATAAAACCCGCACTTTCATATTCTGTAGCCGTTTTCTGTGGTGAAGAATCTTCAATGGGCAGGGGCTTTGATAGGTGAAAAAATCTTGTCATTTTCCGCTAGTAATATTTTGTATAATAGTTTTGTATTTTGTGAAGATTCCGAACAGTACACAACAACCACCAACATTTTTTTAAAACAGTAAAAACATTTTGAGGTATTTTTATTGTCATCTTTCTGCACACTTTAGGGCTGAATACATTAATATTTTGGAGTTTAATTCTTATTAATACACCCCTCATCTCCTAAAGGTGCTGACTTATGCTGGTGTGTGGCTCCACGGGCAATGGATACCCTCTGGTACCTCTCCCAAGTGGTCATTCCTCATGTTTGAGTCTAAATAATGAGTATCAGCAGCCTACTTGACCATGGGGACCACAGCAGAGCCCAACCCATTCAACGTCCCCATCGTGGCCCAGATTTTGCAGTAAGAATAACGGTGAGGCATCACCGTTATTATGGAGTAAATCGGACAGCAACTTCTGGTGCCCGCACGTGTGCAGTTAAACGCAGAAATCGGGAAGTTGCGGTCTGAGTTGCCCTGCTCCTCCGCTAGCTTTGTTTTCGAGAGACTCAGCATTCAAACACATGAAGGGTGTGAAGTTGCGGTAGATGCCCACTAAACACGCCAGAAAAAGTTGGCACTTGTCCATTCAAGTGTAAATGAATTTTTAACGGCGAGATAAATCTTAATTACTGCCAAAAAACTTCTCTGGCACTGAAAATTAACTTTAATAGTGTGGAGTCTGATTCCTTCAGATTTTAATTATTGTTGGAGATTTAACAAAAAAATAATTTTTTTAAACTTTTTTTCTGTCTCTTTTATCTCTTTCTCTTAATCCCATCTTTCTTTCCCTCTATTTTGCTTTCTGTACATGATTTGGTATTGAATTAAATATTCTAACTTACTGGTTTAGACTCTGCGTGTCTCAGTAAGGATTCTTCAATTTAATTGCTTAAGGAGATACACAGTTGCTTACCCTGTTCACGCATGTCCCAGATCCCCTATAGAGGGCGCTGCTCTGTTTTGGATTTCTAATCACTGCAAGTTCCAGTGCAAAAGCCCAAAGCAAGTCTGTGGGCAAGTGTAAGTGTTATGAACGTGTTCTTTCCCGCAGGAGTGAGAGCCTGGCTGATTGTTTGCCCTTCCCCACCCCTAATCCTTGTTTAATTTTTGATTTTTTTAGTTATGCACTTCAACGATGACTACTGCACAGAGGTCAAACCCAGGATCCTGCTAATGGGACTGAGAAGAAGCGGCAAGTCTTCCATCCAGAAAGTAGTCTTCCACAAAATGTCGCCTAATGAGACGCTCTTCCTAGAAAGTACCAACAAAATCTGCCGGGATGATATCTCCAACAGCTCTTTTGTTAATTTTCAGATCTGGGATTTCCCTGGGCAGATTGATTTTTTTGACCCAACATTTGACTATGAGATGATCTTCAGAGGGACTGGGGCCTTGATATTTGTGATTGACTCACAGGTAAAGCACTCTGAACTCCAGATTTAGACGTCACAGATGATTTTATTCTAAGTATAAACTGATGGTACTTTCTATCCAACATCTTAAATACCACGGGAGATTTCAGTAGACGTCACACACGGAAGATTTCTTCCACCGTAAATGGTTGGAATGAGTCCCAGTTACCAGTTTGTAAATAGGATTAGATTCTTGAGACACCTGAAGGTGGGTTCTGATGGGGTAAGTGCCATTATAAGCACACAATGAATGCCTTTGCTTCAGAACCTTTCATTGTCTGCATTCAAGCTGCTGTGAAATCCAAACAATCAGACAGACAATAACTGAAAAATAAATGAAAGCATTTTATTAAAAATAAAAGGAACTGTTGTATGTAATCCAATGGCATTAGTGAATTTAAAGGAGTTGCTTTGCGTAATTCAAAGCTACATTGGAGTTCGTTTGAAAAAAATGTCACTCCATCTTCGGTGATTTTTAACGTTGTTGCTGTTTTATTTTTCCTGCTATTTAATCACGTATTTTTCAAACCATAATAATGCACCTCCACTGTATACAAAATTGGTTACAGGGGACTTGGTGAGGAAAAACTTTGGCACAGTGTTGTTGTAAACTGTCATTTCTCCTCTGGGAGTTGGTTTTGAATCCGGCCAGGACTGACGAGATGGAAGTTTCCCTTCTTTACCTGTAAGGGTTCCAGTTAAAGTGAGTTTGGACAGTCCCTAATGGACTGGGCAGTCCCTAGCACTAAAGCTGTCTGTAATTTGCATAAATATGCACAAATTGGCACAAAATTAGCAAACACACTTGGAAAGGCCATAAAGATGTTTGGTGTGGGAAATTGGGGGGGAAAAAAAAAATAGTAGTTCTGAGGTTGGCATGAAAACAAATGCTGAGGGCACGTTGGTCAAGTGCATGTGGTAGCAAGTTCCCCATTCTCGCCACTCTCTGAATGAATACGTTTCTCCTGAATTCCTTATTGGATTTATGAGTAACTATCTTATATTTATGGCCCCTAGCTTTGGACTTCCCCACAGGTCGAACAACTTCTCTACGTCTACCCTATCGAACCCCTTCATAATTTTAAAGACCTCTAACAGATCACCTCTGTCTTCTCTTTTCTAGAGAAAAGAGCCCCGGTCTGTTCAGTTTTTCCTGATAGTTGTATCCTTTCAGTTCGAGTATAATCCTTGTAAATCTTTTTTGCGCTTTCTCCAGTGCTTCTATAGCCTTTTTGTAATATTGAGACCAGGTCTATGCATAGTAATCTAAGCGTGGTCTAACCAAGGTTCTTATAAAAGTTTAACACAACTTCTCTGCTTGTGAATTCTATTCCTCTAGAAATGAATCCCAGAGCTTTGTTTGCACTTTTTATGGCTTTGTTAACCTGCATTGCTACTTTTTAATGATTTGTGTATCTGTACCTAGATCCCTTTGCGCCTCTATCCCACTTAGACTCTCAGTTAGCTTCAGCATCTCTGGGCTAAGGAGAAGAGAAATCAATCAGCATTTCTTTTCTTAATCACTCTATAGTAAACTCTGCTAGAAAATGTGTGTGTGTGTGTGTGTGTGTGTGTATGTGTATATGTCCAGTAAGGACAGGATTGAAATTGGTTATGATGCCTTCACAGTCAAGTAGCCTACTGTCCCCACTTTCAATGATAACTTGCATTTATTTATATTGCACCTTTAGCGTAGTAAAACATCCCAAAGGACTTCACAGAAGTGTTCTCAAACAAGATTTGACATGAGTCACATAAGGAGATGTTAGGACAAATGATCAAAGCTTGGTCAAAGTTTTAAGGAGTGTCTTAAAGGAGGAGAGAGGCAGAGAGGTTTAGGGAGTGAATTCCAGAGCTTAGGCAGTTGAAGGCACGGCCGTCAATGGTGGAGTGATGAAAAATCGGGGAGGCGTAAGAGGCCAGAATTGGAGGAGCGCAGATATCTCAGAGGGTTGTCGGGCTGGAGAAGGTTAGAGAGAGAGGGAGGGGCAGGGCCATGGAGGGATTTGAAAACCGGCTCCTGCATGGAGGATGGTCAGTGGGCTGAGTATTGAAGGGGGTTGAGCAGTTGTGGAACTGTACCCCAGCATGAGTCAGTGGCTTCTGGAAGGTACGGGAGAAAGTTTGGAGAAAATATAGGTCCAGAATGAAGGTCACTTTACTCTGTGTTTGTTACGCTGACATTAGGTATCTAGAATGGTAAAGTATTCCATTTTTGAACATCGGCATATTTTACCTTCAAGAACAGGAAAAAGGGTTGGGGAATCACTGGCTTCTAGTTATTATTTGAGGGAATTAAAATCAACCATTGTACAAATCTCTTTTGGAGATAAGAAGGATTTATTTTATTAAATTTAAATTATATCCACAATTATTTAGTTGATATATATGATCCTTAAAAAAACATTTGTCCAGCATTTATTGTTTATCCCACTTCCTCACTTTCACTGTCGCTCTTTGTTGATTGGCTCAAAGTAAAGCAGCAGCATTGTACTGCGTGGTATTCTGCTTCTGTCGTATTAAAATAGTGTATCATCTGGCTTAGGAAAACATCCAAGCAATGGACGCTGCTCATAGAAGGGAACAGGCTAATCCCTAATGTCAGAGGACTGAGTTATGAGGAAAGGTTAGAAACAATGGATCTCCTTATCCTTGAAAGGAGGAAAATCAGAGAGGACCTTATCGAGGTATGTAAAAATGAAGCGGAATAGAGAATCTTGAGCATTATTCCAGGTTAAACCATAGCTGTGAGAGAAGGTATAAACTAATAAAAGGCATGCTCAGACCTGATATCGGCAAGCATTTCTTCCTACAAAGACTGATTTATCTGGAATAGTTGCCTGTGTGGAGGCAATTAAGAGGCAATTAGATGCTGTGATGAGGGGATTGTAGGTTTCTATGGAAAATTGAGCTAGAATACATCTCTCATCTGTACCTTTGTGACTTATTGTGATCAATGCCACTGGCGATCAGCTAGAATAATTGATGTGTTGTGCCTGTAGTGACCATTTATAATTTTTTTCCTGTGAATGTCTTATCAATTTTCTTGTTCCTCATTGGTTAAGTCTTTGTATTTTACTAATTGGTTATTTGCTAATTTCATATTCCATAAAACCTTCCCCGTCACACGAAAAGATTTACTGCCCAATCACATCACAGTAAAAAAAAACATCCAAACATATTGCAGCAAAAATAAAATTCTTTGTGATATAACCACCATCACAATTCCTCACCCATCCCACTACATACATCTAAGATAAACATTATCACATAATTAACAGATACATTCCAATAACCCCCACTCCCACTCTCACTCCTATTCCCAGGTTCATTACCTCCTCCATGGCCAGTTAATAACATTTAATAACAAAGAATAAGGGAAAGGGTGTAGATAGCTCCAGCTGAAGAAAAAGTTGACCCAGAATCTTAATTCTCATTAATCACAAACTTACTAATAAACATCCAGTCACTCCAGCATTCCTCCCCTCATGCGAAATCCACAGCCTTGACTCCAGGTACATTCTCTCCTGCTCTCAGACAGAACCATGCCTGCCCACATCTCTGTACTCCAGGGACAATGCCTCAGGTCTGTCACAAAGAACATAAGAAATAGGAGCAGGAATAGGCCACTTGGCCCCTCGAGCCTGCTCTGCCATTCAATAAGATCATGGCTGATCTTGGGCTCAAAGCCAATTCCCTGCCCGCCCCCCATAACCCTTCACTCCCTTATCTTGCAAAAATCTTTCTATCTCCACCTTAAATGTATTTAATGACCCAGCCTCCACAGCTCTCTGGGGCAGAGAATTCCACAAATTTACGACCCTCCTGAGAGAAGAAATTCCTCCTCATCTCAGTTCTAAAAGGGCGACCCTTTTATTCTGAGACTGTGCCCCCGAGTTCTAGATTTCCCCATGAGGGGAAAACATCCACTCTGCATCTACCTTGTCGAGCCCCCCTCAGTATCTTGTATGTTTCAATAAGATCACCTCTCATTCTTCTAAATTCCAATGAGTATAGGCCCAACCTGCTCAACCTTTCCTCATAAGTCAACCCCCTCATCTCTGGAATTAACCTAGTGAATCATCTCTGAACTGCCTCCAATCCTTCCTTTAAATAAGGAGACCAAAACTGTACGCAGTACTCAAGGTGTGGTCTCACCAATACCCTGTACAGTTGTAGCAGGACTTCCCTGCTTTTATACTCCAACCCCTTGAAATAAAGGCCATCATTCCATTTGCCTTTTTGATTACTTGCTGTACCTGCATGCTAACTTTTTGTGTTTCATGCACAAGGACCCCCAGGTCCCTCTGAACTGTAGCATTTTGTAATCTCTCTCCATTTAAATAATAATTTGCTTTTTTGTTTTTCCTGCCAAAGTGGATAACCTCGCACTTTCCCACATTATACTCCATCTGCCAAATGTTTGCCCACTCACTTAGCCTGTCTAAGAATGCGTACACGCTCACCAAAGGAGTTATCACCACATGTTGATAACTCCGTTACTGTGTGTGTCTATCCTTTCACCTGTGGAAGTATTCACATTGGACAGCTTTGTTTTTAGCTTGTACTTTTTGGTGAATTTTTGTGCTGATCAGTGTTTGTGATGATGGATGTCAAGAGTGAAGCACTATACTATTTTGGTAGGGGATCGAACCGAGGACCTTTCTGGTCTGTGGCTCAGTAGTTCACTAACTCTTAGCTATCAGGGAAGCTAAGAAGAGAAGACTCATTCGTTCCGGATCAGTAGACTATTTTCCTTTGAATGCTACTGGTTATCAATCTCCTGCAGATCTGCTTTTTAATAATGCATTAAAAAAAAATCTCTTAATAGAGTTCTAATAAAACTATACAAAGTAATCAGATTGGCACAATTTTGTTAATTTGCAAATGCATGTGTGTGGACATCAGGCTAGACAGGATTAAGGTCAGGTGAGAGGGCCCTCTCCACCCCATAGTGAAACAGCCTGCCAACACTAACTTCCTGGACTCTCACATGATTAATGGCCACTTGGATGAGGTACAGGAGAAAGAAACCATTCCCCAACAAGGACTCAATGAAAATAGGAGAGGGATGGCAGAAAATTGGTGAGAAGAAAAAAAATCACATTGTTAGAACGAATAATGGGTAATCTTTCTTTTGAGGGACAAAAATCTTTGAATATTTTTCAACATTGGCACTGATGAGTGGGGCAACTGGGTTAGAGGAGCTATTGGCCGTGTGTGACAGAGATTAAATTAACATTAGTAGTTTCCTCGGAGATCTTCAGAAATTGCATTGTTTCAACTGTTAATTCACCTTCACCACCCCCTTTCATATTGCCAGGCTCATTACCTCCTCCATGGCCATTTAATAACATTTTAAAAACAAGAACGAATCGGGAAAAGGGTGTAGATAGCTCCAGTTGAAGAAAAAAATGGCCCAGAATATTAATTCTCATTTATCCCTAAGTTCATAGAATGGTTACACCACAGTAGGAGGCCATTCGGCCCGTCCCGGCTCTCTGCAAGAGCACTTCAGCTAGTCCCAATCCTCCACCCTTTCTCCATAGCCCTGCAATGTTTTTTTCCTTCAGGTACTTATCCAATTCCCTTTTGAAAGCCACGATTGAATCTGCCTCCACCACCCTTGCAGGCAGTGCATTCCAGATCATAACCACTCGCTGCCTAAAAAAGTTTTTCCTCATGTCGCCTTTGGATCTTCTTCCAACCACCTTAAATCTGTGTCCTCTAGTTCTTGACCCTTCCGCCAACGGGAACAGTTTCTCTCTCTCTACTCTGTCTAGACCCCTAATGATTTTGAACACCTCTATCAAATCTCCTCTCAACCTTCTCTGCTCTAAGGAGAACAACCCCAGCCTTTCCAGTCTATCCATGTAACTGAAGTCTCTCATCCCTGGAACCATTCTTGTAAATCTTTTCTGTACCCTTTCTGAGGCCTTCACATTCTTCCAAAAGTGCGATGCCCAGAATTGGACACAATACTCCAGTTGTGGCCGAACCAGTGTTTTATAAAGGTTCATCATAACTTCCTTGCTTTTGTACTCTGCCTCTGTTTATAAAGCCCAGGATCCCGTATGCATTTTTAACCACTTTCTCAACCTATCCTGCCACCTTCAATGAATTGTGCACATATACCCCCAGGTCTCTCTGTTCCTGCACCCCCTTTAGAATTGTACCCTTTAGTTTATATTGCCTCTCCTCGTTCTTCCTACCAAAATGTATCACTTCACACTTTTCTGCGTTAAACTTCATCTATCCTCCTCACTGTTCACTATACTTCCAAGTTTTGTGTCATCTGCAAATTTTGAAATAGTGCCCTGTACACCTAAGTCCAAGTCGTTAATATATATCAAGAAAAGCAGTGGGCCTAGTACTGACCCCTGGGGAACACCACTGTATACCTTCCTCCAGGCTGAAAGACAACCGTTCACCACTACTCTCTCTTTCCTGTCACTTAGTCAATTTCGTATCCACGCTGCCACTGTCCCTTTTATTCCATGGGCTTCAACTTTGCTGGCAAGCCTATTATGTGGCACTTTAATGCATTTTGGAAGTCCATGTGCACCATATCAACCGCATTGCCCTCATCAACCCTCTCTGTTACCTCATCAAAAAACTCGATCAAGTTAGTTAAATATTAACATATTATGAATATTAAACTTTTTTTTTGTCTAATGAAACCTAGGATGATTACATGGAGGCTTTGGCCAGACTGCATCTCACAGTGTCCAGGGCACACAAAGTAAACGAAGAGATCAATTTTGAAGTTTTCATTCATAAAGTAGATGGTTTATCTGATGACCATAAGATAGAAACACAACGAGATATCCACCAACGAGCAAATGATGACCTTGCAGATGCTGGCTTGGAAAAAATTCACCTCAGGTGAGAATCTTGTGAAAATATACTTGCTGGTTTTGAATACTGAATGCCCTCTGTAGCTATGATAAAGCATTTGTAACTCTACATACATCCTGGGCAAAAGATGATGACTTATCTAGTACTGTACTGCTCATGTGCGTCACCGTTTCAAACCCTACACATGTTGTCTACCTTGCATATAATGAACACCAGCTTCCCATTGCCAAACATTCATTCAGTGCAGGTTTGTGTGAAATTAAAGAATAATCATCAGATATTAGAATATAATCCTTTGGTACCTTGTATAACTGGTACAGATTTCATTGTAGTGCTCTGAACAGAGGAACCTTTTGCTTCTGTCAGACTGGGCTGTATTTGTTGTACATCACAAAAAGGCCAGGAAACATACTCAATCTGAAATCAGCAAAATGTATCACCCAGTGCAGGAGGAGAGGTATGCATCCATTAGCGAATGAATGTAATCAGCTCCTAGGAATTAAATGTAACTGCAAACTGACCCCTCCTTCTACCCCACACTATATGTACAGATCTGGGTTCGTCAAAGAAGGCAGAGGACAGAGATTATAGAGCGGGTACGGAGCACTCTTTCAAGAGCTGCTTCATATTAGGACACTGAATGAGAATCTGTCATTGCTTGATGAAGGGGTGCTTCCTCACTCTGGATGAGGATTTGGAACTTTCTGACCTCTGCTATTTGTGTCGTGCAAAATGTCTGAGGCTGAAAATGCAGTATCAGACAAAAGTCAAAGTCATTCTTGCCTATGGAAATAACGGTCCCAAATTGTAGGATAACACTGCTCATATATAACCTAAATTGCAAATCAGTTCATTATACATAAGAGCAGTACCATAGAGGTCAACTAGACTTGAAAAGTTTAGTCTTTGGCTTGCAATGTCAGAGCAGTACAGCAGACACCACGGCCATTTTCCATCCCCCACTGGAAGCGTATAACCCACTGGCAGCGGAAATACTGCTGGGAGCCCACCAATCACCTGCTTGTGAACCTGGAAGATCCACTGGGGCCAGGGTAAAAAGAGGGCGATGCCCTTTACTAGGTGTCACAAAATCATAAATGAGTTTATAAAGCTCTGCATGCCCTTAAATCACTACATGCCTGGCATCCCTAATTGAACTGATTAAGCAAGAAACGGAAGATAAAACTAGAAGACTTATCTCAATGAGTTTTTAAAAGACAGACAAAGGAAGGGAGACAACAGCATTTCCCACCTGATGTCACCCCAGTGCATCCACTCTATCCTGTCTGCCTGAATTGGAAGATCTATGGCGGGGCCCTGTAAATTAAGATTAAGTAACTAAAATTTATTCAAGGCCTTCGTGTTCTCCACTATCCCCAACTCCAGGATATAACATTTATTATAACCATGTAGTGAAGAGAGAGAAATATAGAAAACAATGGAACATTTCTCAATTGATCCTTACATAAGAAACCATTTGCTTTGATCCTCTTGCAGTTTCTGGCTTTAGGAAGATGCCAGATGATATTGATTGACAATGGGCTGTGAAAAATGACTTTCTGGTGCTAATATGCAGTGGAAGGAGTTATTTCAGTATTCCCTTGGTAAAGTGAAAAATTGTCATCTAGTTTCTTTTGTTCACCTTAGCGTTGAAATTTGCACTTAGCACTCCATAATTTAGATTTACAATAATTGTTCAATAAAAATAGCTGTTTTTCTTTCTACAGTTTCTATTTGACAAGTATTTATGACCATTCAATATTTGAAGCATTTAGCAAAGTGGTGCAGAAACTGATTCCTCAGCTTCCAACCTTAGAGAATCTATTAAACATCTTCATCTCAGTAAGTTCTGTTTCTTAACTATTGCTGCTTATTATACAGGGTATTTGCAAAAACGTTTTGGTGTATTCTTAAAGGAGTGCTCGAGGATAAGTTCCTACAATCGTATCCTTTTGATCATATTAATTGGAAAAAGAACACCCTCTTATGTATGATTTGAAAGTGAAAAAACTACAACTGCATCATTGCAGACCTCCCAATGGAGGTTGGAATCTCCAAATTTTGAGGCTATCCGATGAAACACAAAGCTTCTTTACTTAGTCTCAGCTCCCACCACCCTACTGCTCCACTGAGAAGGAAATTGCAGGGAGCCAATACTATGCAAAAAATCATCACATTTGAATGCTTTGCTTCAGAAAAATGGTGGGCCCATCTCAGTTGGGGCATCCATCTGGTGCTGAGTTTAAACATTTTACAGAAATAATTACCTATTTAAAAAAAAAAAAATTAGGTCTACTCGGCAGACAAGCTGGTTGATTTCCTGTGGTATTGCTTATGGATAGTCTGGGTTCTGAAGCACATTTGTGGTGTTCAGCCAACCTGATCTGTCTCTTTAAGGCCTCTGTTTACTTACTTCCTACCATATGTGATCTAAATAGGTCATGAGTTCAATCAGAGTTTATTGCTATTTGGTGAGGAAGTTTGCAGATTGTAAGGTTTTTGTAAATTTCTGTCTAAGTCAGAAAAAAAACATGGCCCGGACTTTGCGGTGGGTAATAACAGCGAACGAACAGCATTCGCTGTTATTACCCCTCTGAAAGTGACCGCAACTTCAGGATGTCGCGCATGCGCGTCCTAACGTGGAAATCCTGAAGTTGCGGTCAGTCATTCACTGCTCTGACACTGGCTGCGCTGTGGCCCCACACCCACACCCGCCTCCCCCGCTCCCCATAGCCAGCAATCAGTATAATCTGTGAAATCAGGTAAACTGACAAAAACTTTGGCTCTTCCGTGGTAATCACAGAATCCCCACAGTGCAGATAGAGGCCATTTCGGCCCAGCACCGACACATATCCCACCCTATCCCCGTAACCCCACGTATTTAATCCCCCTAACACTAAGGGTCAATTTATCATAGCCAAATCAACCTAACCCGCACATCTTTGGACTGTGGGACCCGGAGGAAACCCACGCAGACACGGGAGAATGTGCAAACTCCACACAGACAGTCACCCTAGGCTGGATTCGAACCCGGGTCCCTGCGCTGTGAGGCAACAGTGCTAACCACTATGCCACCGTAATATCGCTGTTAAATACCTCATTAAAAGTTAGACCCTTTTGGATTAGGAGTAATTGGGGCTTCAACAGCATATTGACTGCTAAACAAATGTTAATACCCTGAAAAATTAATTTTAATTTTGTGGCGTGTCACATTTATCCATTTGAATAAAAATTAACATTTTTAAGAAACTTTAAAACTAAATTTTTTTTAAAAGTCTGTTCATCTTTATTTCAGGTTTACCTTTTCCCCATGTGAGAGCCCCAATCTTCGTTTTGCTCTCTGACATTTTTAAAAAGTTAGAATCAAAGGAGCTTACTCACTACCTGGTTCTCTGTGAGAATTCTGCATTGTGATTGGCTGCTTAGACAGCTTGTTGATGTCACAGCAGCTGTGGGATTCCCACTAAGCTACGCTGATTTCAACCGCACGTCAGAAAAGCCGAACTTCTCGCCACAGAGATCGCAAAATCTTTTTGGGAAGCTCACTTCGGGGCCAGTGGCGAACGCCTTTGCTTCGCCGCTGACCGCAAATTACGGGCCCATGTTTTTCCCCCCATTTTTTTTTTGACACCTTGAAATGTGACATCTGGCCTTTAATAAAGGTAGATATGATCATAAGCCTTTAATGGCTTGTACTAGGATATTTATTCCTATAAATTACATTTATCTAATGTTTTCATCCTCGGAAACACCGGATAAATTATGTGCTACAACTAAACTTCATTCTGTCTCGCCCTCGCTATAAAATCTCTTAATTCTAGCCCTTTTTCAATTGAAGTCTGCTGGACCATTATTTGTGGTGCATTGCATGCTGTGTTATGGTATGTTTACTGCAGGCGTGTCACCTTATAATAAATACGTGGCTCCTAGGATGTGTGTTGTAATGAATAAAGCTGAGTAACAACTGCAGAGGATATTGTAGATCTAGGGCTCACTTGATATGGAAAAAAATAGGGAGAATTAAGGACAGAACAAATCATAATATTAATCAGGTAATATACTCCGTTTATCTTGGTAAAACCATCTAAGCGATGCTGCTTTACAGTGCCCATAACAGCACACATTTGTGGAGGGATACAAGCATCTAGTTTCACTTGCACTGCCCACTCACTTAATTGTTGATTTGGGGCTGCAGAGCCCCACATGTATGTGCGTGAACACTTGCAAAAGGCACTGGTAACCAGCTTTTGACTAGCACTGAAACTTTTACTGATGATGAAATGGGAAGATATTTTCATGTCCCCCCCCCCCCATCCTGTTCTGAAGACTCTTGCTGCCCTCTGATATCTCATCCAAGTGTGCATAAGCCAAACAATGAATGTTGACAGGTTATTCGGCAAGCTTCAACCTGCCCTCCCCTGATAACGTGCACGCTTTTTAATAGGGGTCACCGGTTAGTGATCAGTAGTGGGGGCCTTGGCTGATTACCCTGCTCTCTGTCTACAAAGAAGATAATATTAGTGCCATCAACAACACCCCAGCTGATACCACATACTAACTGAGCCATTGGGGAAATTCTTTTCATTGTTGCAGTAGAGTGACAATATGCCAGACTGGGCTATTTTCAGTTGAAAATGTTAAGTAAAGACTAACTTCATACCAGGAAAAACTGCAAATGTTGAAAATCTGAAATAAAAACAGAAAATGGTGTACCCTGAAGCAATGACATTGGTGGGTTTAAATGGATGTTGGCTTCATACCAACCTAGTTTATACTTCAAAACTGTGAAGCAAAACAATACAAAAACACCCACCTGGACTCCTTTGCAGTTGTGCTTTTGGCACCAACACACTGAAAATCATGATGTAGCTCCACCGTCAACGGTGCAGTAGAAAGACCGTATAAGTAACAACAGATGGTCTGGGATGAATTATTAAGTTGCTGGAGTCCCTTGTAAATTTAGTGCTCATATTGTGCACTCTTGGATGCACCAATCATGCACGTATTTTGATCTCAAAAGTACCTGGGAGTGCACTAACTAACCTTTATAATACACCCCTCACCATCAGTACCACATTTACGTCTTTGCCACTTTTACATTTGACAGTTTTTTTTGTTTATTACAGAATTCAGGAATTGAAAAAGCCTTCCTCTTTGATGTAGTCAGCAAAATCTACATTGCAACAGACAGTATGCCAGTAGACATGCAGACTTATGAACTCTGCTGTGACATGATAGATGTTGTTATTGACATATCCTGCATATACGGGTTAGTACCTGACTGAACTTGTTAGAAAGAGAAAGGTGTAACTTCTAGCGTTGATTTTTCTGTTATACTAGCACTGTGGCTTTTCATTTTTTTCATTAATATTGCTATCTTTTTTATTTATTTCCATCTGCCCTTTAAGTAGAAGACAGATAATCTTCTCCAAACACTCTGCCAATACCACTGTATAACTGACCAAAAAGAGGTGCGTGGGAGAGGCTCATCATTACTCACTTCTAAATTTTTGTTTATTTTTCAGGAAGTACCTCATTCTGACAGCACAGCTGAATTTAGGAGTGCATCCTACCAATCTGTTCTCCAATACATGAATGCATCAGTGCATCTGCGCAAACCCGGTTATTAAAAGTTAGTTCCTCTTGAGCGCCCACTGTCTATACAATTTTCTTTATGTAGTACACGCTCTTTCTCTGTTCGGTCCACCTCTCTACATTGTAGTGTTAATATAGCATACCCCAATTTACTGATTCAGTTGATCATACTTTCATTTACGTGGGCAAACATCAATGAGCAGTTAACTTCATATTAGTATAGTTTCCAAACAACCAGCAATCATTCTTCAATTCATAAAAACAAAAGCAAAAAACTGAAGATGCTGGAAATCTGAAATAAAATGAGAAAATGCTGGAAATACTCAGCAGGTCAGGCAGCATCTGTGGAGAGAGAAACAGAGTTAATATCTCAGCTTGATGTTCTTTCATCAGAACCCGATTCATCAATTCATGTCTTGATTAGCTGTTATTTAAAAGTGTGTATTTGTTTGTTTAAAAGTCTTGTTTCCACATTCCGTACTAGGATTCTGAATTATTGTTCCATAGTTTGAGCATCTACGAAAAGAGTACCAAATAAGATTGCCTATAGTCAAAAAGAGAAAAAAAATCAAAAGTGTGAAATGCATAGTGATGCACAACTTGGCCATTTTACACAAGGGTACTATGCAATAAATTGAAAAGCAAAACTACAGCTTTTAGGCTGTAGGAAATGTTTTTCTTGTTATATGCTGGGGGAAACTCCAGAAGAACCTACTTCAGAGTCACTATGTGCATTCAAGCCAACTTTCCTTATCAAAGCTCAGTTGATATTGCCCACCGGAGTCAGATATAGTTTCACATTCAGATGTTCAGTGGAAAGCTGAGATCCCAACTGTACATTATATATAGAAGGGATCCAAGGTATCAAAATTGGACAACAAGTGTATGTAATAAAGATTGGGGTAGTTTTATTCTTCTTCCTTCGGATATAACAAAAACATTTACTGAATACTACATTATATTCTATTTACAAAGCAAGCTATAGACATCCAGATTTTACTGCACAGATTTTTTTTCACTACTTTCACTCTGAGTCAGAGGGTTGTGGGTTCAAGTCCCACTCCAGAGACTTGAGCACAAAAATCTAGGCTGACACTTCAGTGCAGTACTGGAGGAGTGCTGCACTGTTGGTGGTGCCGTCTTTTGAATGAGACGTTAAACTGAGGCCCCATCTGCTCTCTCAGGTGGACGTTTCAAGGAGAGCAGGGGCGTTCTCCTGGCGTCCTGACCAATATTAATCCCTCAAATCAACATCACTAAAACAGATTATCTGGTCATTATCACATTGCTGTTTGTGGGAGCTTGCTGTGGGCAAATTGGCTGCCGCGTTTCCTATATTACAACAGTTCAAATAAAAGTGCTTAATTGGCTTTGAAGCGCTTTGGGACATCCTGAGGTAATGAAAGGCGCCATATAAATGCAAGTCTTTTTGTGGTACTATTGCACACTGCAATTTCACCCACTTAATTCTACTAATTAGCTTTTAGAAATTGGATATAGGACTATGTTTTTCTCCTTGTGTAAAATTAAACACAAAAGTCTTCATAAACTCGCTGCTTTTTATACTGGCATTTTATTAAACATTTTTCTTTAACTTCACAAACAAAGGAAAATATATTCTACAGTTGTTTTAATGGAATTCATATTTTGGAAAGTTCAATGACAAATACTGTTGTCTAAATTAACCTGACTAAATTAACCTGACTAAATTAACCTGACTAAATTAACCTGACTAAACAGATTTAAAAAAAAAAGAAAAAACATTCAGTGAATGAATTGTAAATTTTGCCAGAACTTGCATATAGCTGGATGCTACCAGAAAACAAATACAAACCTCACTATTGAAATGTTGTCTTTGTCCAGGGGAAAATTGGAATCTGCTGATGTTCCTGAATTACTGTATCGGATAACGATGAACAACTCAAGCCTTTGCCATCAGCAAATGATCAGTGGGCTCAAATCATCATTTAATTTGATTTTGTGAGACATGAAGTCCAACAGATCAGGATATTTACGCTGATGTTAGACAAATACATTATGCCCATTATTATTTTTAAATTGTTAGGTTTTTAGCAATGTCAGAACCTAAATAAGGAACAATTTATGGAACGTATTTTTTTTTATTTGTTCAGATTTCTTTTTAAAAGGCTGTTACATTTTTGGATTTTTACGCTCGACATTCTTTGGGTTCATGGTGACTAGCTACTCCTGTAAGCAGGCCCCATGTCCCCTATGAACCAGAGTGAGTTTTTACCCGTCCAATATCTCGGTAAATGTAATCAATCCTAGGGATCAAACAGAACCTTTATCAGTGTGCTCGGACTTGTGCATCACATGGTGCCATGTGATCATCTCCTTTTCGAGGGGGAAGAATATAGCTGTAGCAGACCATGGATCGGGCAATAAACCAACAATTGTACATTTATTTTAACGTTTAAATGGGGAAGCCAAGAGCACTCGATACAAACAGTGTGTTTACAGTAACTATAAACTTTTACTAATCCCCTTGAAGTGTCAAATTAAAGAAGCTTTGTTGCTGCACAAACCCACAAAACACAGTCACTCACTTCATATGTGGCGAAACACCACCGCAAAAGCCTGTTATTAGCTTCTTACCCTTGATGGCCTCAGCCTGACTGGTGCTGGGTGAAAGTTACCAGATATAAACTCATAATTTACAGCTCTGGGATCCAGGGCTGTCCATGAAATAGATTGCAGGGAACAATAGCCCTGCCCCCCTCTCAAACTTGACTCAAGTTTTTAATTCAGACTTGGTCATCAGTCACAGAATGTCAGTTACATCGGATGAAATATATGTGATTGCAGGACATTATCACTTTGTCCAGCTAGTCACCAGAGGCATTACTAAACAGAATGACACTATATTGGCTCTGCACTCAACAGGTATTAGCATATTTAAACCCCCTTTTGTTCAACAGGAACAAACCCCATAGACACATTAATGTTCTCGGCATGCAAGACTGTAATATATATTCCCTGCAGTTTGATGGGTCAGCCAACAGTAACTAGCAAGGACAAATCCAATAAATAATCCATCATAGACAAAAATGCTTCATTGTTATCATAAAGGCTTCCCAAGGAATTAGGTAGCAGAGTGGATAAGAACCCTCTTTATCTTTAGGGACCTGGATTTGAATCCTACAATTAAGCATTCGGAAGACAAAAAAACATTTTCTTTGGCCCTTGCCACAAACCTCAAGGCAGTGCAGTTGTTTGGAACAGGCTGGATGGACCAGAGGGTCTTTTCCTCTCCATCATTGTTCGTATGTATCCTAACCCACACCAAGTCCAGCTGACCCATCACCCCTGTGCTTGATGACCTACATTGGTTCGGTCCACCAATACCTCACATTTAAAATTCTCATCCTCGTGTTCAAATCCCTCCATGGCCTTGCCCTCCCTATCGCTGCAACATCCTCCAGCCCTACCACCCTCCCACAAACTCTTTGCTCTTCCAACTCTGGCCCTGTGCATCCCCTGCTCTCTTCAACCCACCATAGACCCTATCTTCAGGCACCTAGGCCCTAAGCTGTAGAATTCCCTCCCTAAACTTCCCCACCTCTCTTTCCCTCCTGCTTTAAGACCCTACTTAAAGCCTATCTCTTTGACCAAGCTTTTAGTCACCCATCCTAATATCTCAGACTGAACCAGACTGCTCTCAACCTCAGCATCCCATTGACCCTGAGCTGAGCTTCCGACCCTATATCTTCGTGTCAGTTTTTGTCTGATGCCGCTCCTGTGATGGGATGAAAGTCTCTCTCTCTGCTCTTCTCTTTCTCTCGAGTGGAAATTCCTACTGATGAAAATTTTGAGCAAAAATAAATCAGCTCGAGTACAAACAGGTTTTTTAAATGTTGTATTTATGTTAGCCTTTGCATTAAAATTATCGACTGGAGGAACTTCATCTCCCCTGTGGCTGGCTGTGCTGTAACTGACCTGATGCTGATCCGCCGCCTGAAAGGGGAAAATATTCCCTTCTCCTATAATTACATTCCTCACTTTGAGCACTAATAATTAGGAACATAGGAACAGGAGAAGGCCATTCATTCCCTTGAGCCTGTTCCGTCATTCAGTTCGATCAACCCCATTTACCAGCCTTTTGATCCCTATCCCTTGATACCCTTACCGAATAAAGATCTGTTGACCTCGGTCTGGAAAATTTCACTTGACCCTCCAGCATCCGCAGGTTTTTGTGGGGAGAGAGTACCAGATTTCCACTACCATTTGAGTGAAAAAGTACTTCCTGATTTTGCTCCTGAATGGCCTAGCTCTAATTTTGAGATTTTTTTTTTTATTCGTTCATGGGATGTGGGCATTGCTGGCAAGGCCAGCATTTATTGCCCATTCCTAATTACCCTTGAGAAGGTGGTGGTCAGCTGCCTTCTTGAACCGCTGCAGTCCGTGTGGTGAAGGTACTCCCACAGTGCTGTTAGGGAGGGAGTTCCAGGATTTTGACCCAGTATCTACCCTATTGCATTTTAAAAATCATTTTAAACACCTCAATTAGATCACCACTCAACCATCTAAATTCAGGGGAGTACAAGTCAAGTTTATGCAACCTGTCCTCAATTTAACCCTTAACCCTAGTATCATTCTGGTGAATCTGCTCTGTACCTCTTCCACGGCCAATGTATCGTTCCAAGGTGCAGTGCCCAGATGACTCCCTTTCATCAGTTCATATTTTGCCAAGTCCTCGGTCACTCTGTCCCTGATAGATTCTAGTAACGTCCCCACAACTGGCGTTAAACTAACAGGTCTGTAGTTTCCTGGTTTCTCCCCCCAACTCCCCCACCCCCCCCCCCTTTATTTTCATAAATAATGTTGTGGCAGTTGTAATTTTCCAATCCAATCCTGACTCTCGAGAGCTTTGGAAAATTATGACTGGCACATCTGCAATTTCCCCACCTGTTTCTTTTAATGCCCTAGGGTGGAAATTGCCTTAAAAAAAATCCAAAAGACTGTACAAACTATGCAAAGTGTCTGTTTACAAATTGCTATGTTGAATGTATACATAGAATTTTTTTCTCTTACGGGTATGAGCATTTCTCCTATTCCCTAGAATTGCCAAGCACCATCTGCTGCCAGACACTCGGGTGACCTGCTCTCAGTCCTCTGCCTTCACTGTTGTGAATTGAGGATGGCTCCCTTGCAGAGCTTTTTATCCCCTTATCCTCCCTCTGGAAAGATCCTGTCCTCCACTCAGTACTTCCCATAGTGACACAGCTTAGATCAGCAACTAGGTGGTGTGGGGAGTTGTGTACACATATCTATGTCTTGCCACTCTGTTACATGGCACGTTAGTGCTCTAAGACATTGCCCCATAGCACTGCTAGCTATATCTGGCACAAATCAAGCTGTATCCATAGCTTTCTTTAGTAATGCTTAGCTCATGGTTACTCATTCGCTTTTTGTTAATGGTATATATTTCAGTCTAACACTTACAAGTTAAAAGAACAAGTTATATGTGCAAGAGTTTTATTACCTTCAAAGCTATAGTATTTGACTAAAAAAAATCTTGAGTTCAACTCCCAGTCTCACCTCACATTCACAATTTGCCCACCTAACAGAAGGGAACTTTGTTGACTTTGCCTCCCTCCTTTAAACCATTTAACCAATGACCTCTTTAAGCACTATCTAAACAAGTCTTGTGGAGCCAATGTCCAATGGCTCAGTGGATAGATGCATTGTGTGGTGTGGTGCTGAACCTTACAGATCAGGAAGGTGTCCGCTTTGATCGTGGGCTGTACTAAATTAGCTGGTCGCATTCCAGAGTAGCAGTGGGACCACTGCAAATGGTCCCCAAGCTAGAAAGGAGAGACATCAGCTGAGGTAACTGCTCCTGTGACTCCTGCTAGAAAAGTAAGTGTGGAGGTGAAGAAAGGATAGGACTGGGCTCAGCTGTGATTCCCTCCCCCCACCCCATTCCTCAGTCAAAAGTTCTTGTCAACACTCACTATCTGAACTCAATTGAAAAGTGGCCATTTACCCAAGGTATCAGCGGACTGCCGGTGCCAGGAGGTGTAATGCCGAATGGGTCGCTGTCTTCAGGAAAGCAGAGGAGAAAACTGGAGGGAAAGAGATGGCATGCCTCATTGCAAATTAACAAAGCAAATCTGTGGAGGTGGCTGAATTGGTCAGTCCTGCTTTCCTAAAGGAAGGAGAGGAGAAACATGTTTTCCATAGTTTGAAATGCCACTCAGTTGTTAACATAACTTGTGCTCTACTTTTCCAGGCTTCGAGAATTTGGTGGAGGAAGTACATATGACAAAGAATCCGTGGCAATCATAAAACTGAACAACACAACAGTTCTGTATCTAAAAGAGGTGACAAAATTCCTTGGTCTAGTTTGTTTTCTTAGGGAAGAAAGTTTTGAGCGCAAAGGTAATTTTTGCCTATTTTGTCATAACATCGCTCTCCATCATAAATATGTCTAGTTAGTACATTACTTGCGAAAACTACTGTATCAAATTCCTGCACATGTACTCAAAATGGACAGATGTTTTTTTCTCGACAACTGTTCCCTCAATACAGGATATCACTATATAACTTAATCTTTGATTTTCGTTTGCCCCAAACTGGAAAGACCCCTACGAATTGCTCAATGGCACATTCAAGATCAGCAAATAACCATCTGTGGAATTACTAATGTGAACCCACATCTTACTATTTCATGGGCACTTACCATTTGACTTTGAACATGCTGAAGCACCCTGCTAATGCAATCCCTTTAATTTAAGGCAACCGTTCCAAAAAAAAAGAAGTTTCTTTAAGCCACATGCTGTCCTTATTAGTTTTTAACATATCTTCTTCTGTTCCCCTTTTTGGAGCATTCTGCTATGGTAACACTTTATCTAGTAGTCCAGCTAAGAACTGGCACAATTCACTGCAAAAGTAGTAGGCAGAATTCATAACCTTATGGTAATAAAAAAAACATGGAATTAGGAAGGCCATTTGGACCTTTAAGATTTCTCCTTCCACAAGGCATCCACAATCCATTCTATCAAGAGTTCTACCTCAATCAGATGAGTACAGTAATGTAGTGCTTATGGTACTGGAGTAGCAAGCTAGAAGGTGTGAGTTCAAATCCAATGTTATGACTTTGAATTCAATAAATCTGGTCTGGTACCAGGAACCTGTCAACCACACCTAGTCTGCACTACCTGTGACTCCAGTCTCATATGTTGACTTTTAATATCCTCTGAAGTGGTCTGGCAAACTATTTAAAAAGGCTCGCCAACATCTTCGCAGTGCACCTGGGGATGGGCAATAAATACAGACTTGGTAGTGTCGTCCACATCTTCAGATTTTCAAAAAAGTCCCTTACTTGTTTAATTTCCTGAGTTCTGCAAAATTTATTGCTGATCCTACAATACCTGTCTTCAGTTGTTTTCCACAGATGATGTAATCATGATCTCAGCAACACATAAACCTTTGTGTTTAATGGAAAATGTGATCATTTCTGTCTGTACTTTTCCCTATGACCTTCAATTCAGTTTGTAACCGATATTTATTGCATTTGCTGGGTGTCTGTTCTACATATACGTAATTCTGGGGGGAAACAAAATCTAGATTTGTTTGAGGCTTGTTTTATTTTGGTACTTGTGCTCTCTAGTTCTGCTCTCACAGACCAAGTTAAATGTTCATCCATTTAAGAAGCAGGCTTGCCAGCGTTGCTGAGCCTGAACAAAATACATTGGGGGGAAAAATTCAGTGGCGCCCCCTTTGGGGTGCAAACTTTGCACCCCGAAAAAGTTGGCGCCCCTCCGCAGTAAATTCAGTGGTAGCGCCCCAAGCAGGAGACGGGGCGCTACTGGAAGCGCTCCCCCTCCTTCCTGGGTCGCTACAAGTGAATATCGCGGCGCTACGTGCAACAGCGCCATGCGTGGTGGCACATAGCGCCGCAGTATTGCAGGCCTCCCTCCCCTGATTAAAGGGGAGGAGCCTAGTGCTGCGCGCACCGGGGCCCTGCTGGACCATCGGGGAGCGGGGTGCCGGGCTGAGCGATCGCAGCCGGCACCCCGCATAAAAAAGGGGAAGGGGGCAGGTGCTGCCAGGCAGTCAGAAAAAAATGGCCGCCCGACACCTGCCCTTTAAATTGCGCTGCCGCGGCTGCAAAAACACCACCCTGTCCCTGTCGGTCGTCCGGTGATGGGTCAGAGGGCGCAACTGAAGTCTGCGGCCGGGGCGCTGTGCACGGCGATGACGTCATTGCAGGAGGCGAAGTGCCGCGGGGCGCTACTGGCTGCTGCCGCCGCTAACCTCCCGCTGAATTTCGCGGGAGGCGTTAGCGGTGCCACGCCTGGGCGCTAGGGATTTTGCGCCCCCCGGGGCGCTAACGGGAGGCACAAAGCAACCCAATTTTCCCCCCCTTGGCTTCTCATTAAAAAGCACAAACCACTGGGGGGACTAATATGAATGTACTTTTTACTGTATTTGGCTGCAATTGTTGCCTTTTTGATATTTACTGGATTTCATTTTCTTTTTCACACTACAGGTTTGATAGACTACAATTTTCATTGTTTCCGCAAAGCTATTCATGAGATTTTTGAGGTTCGCACAACCATGCTGAGATGCCGTAAACAGCACAGAGAACTGCAGAGAAGCAAGATGAGAACTCCCAATGGCACACCCAGACTTTTGTCGTAAAGACTACTACATTCAAGGTGTTTCTGCTAGCGCGTTCAGTGATGCTAAGTAGCTATACTGTGATACCAATGCACTGACATGCATGAAGATAATGCTCAGGATATTAACACTGATAGAGAAATTGCTCTAAAGCAAGCACTTTGTAAAAGATATCTTTTTCTTTAGCACATGCTGAAAATCAGTATTTATCACATGTAACTTCTATGTATTACAAAATCCATTTCTAACAGCAAAGGAATGGAATGGGTATCTTTTGCTGGCCTGCTGAAATTGTAGCAGTTTATTTTAAAACAAATTAAATCCAGTTTAATATGCTATAGCTTTCTGTGTTAACGGCATGGGTTGACAGTTTCAGAGAACATCAGGTTTCTGTCACTTTAATCACCTGCCAGTGTACTTAACCTTAGAGACACCACTTTTTGTTTCCCCTTCGAGCTTTCTCTGTTCCTCTCCTAAAGTAGCTCTCTGGTACCTCAGGCACGAGCAGGGCCGTAGCCATGAAGATTTTTTGCCGAGGTAAACATGGCCATCCACAGTTTTTTTTGTTGTTGACCATTATAGGGCAGCACATTAGGAGATAGGACATCTCTGCTACTCTACATTACAGGAAATGACTACTTTCTTCGCAGAAACATGACTGAACAGTGTTACTTGTGTTAACAAATCAAGACAGGAAAAGAAGTTACTGACGCAGCTGCCTGTCATTGCCTCAATCCTGGCTAGCACCCTGCCTAAGCAGCCACTCTTCATGTAAGAGGCAAGACCGTGAGTGTCAGCAGACAAATCCATCTATAGGAGGCAACACAGCCAAGCCTGATACTGTCCTCGCGTGATGTCCATACACACACACACTTTCCAGGAGGAGTTGCTGATTGCGAGTCGGACCGTGACTGAACTTTTACCCCTGCCTAGTGCAGGTGTGTTGAGGTTTGCTGGGATTCAGCTAACCTTCTTGGCCTGCACGGCCTAGTTCCATATGGGGCAGTGCACTTACCAACTGAGGCATTGGGAGAGTAAAGAGTCACTTCTGTTCTTCGAAGCTACTGGCTCTGAACACTCCAAACTAATGGCTGTACAAGTTTGTGTTTAGCATCAAGATTCCTGAGTGCAAGTTGACATGTGACTCTTAGAAGAGATCACGGAACAGGTTACCTTCATTTACCTTTCCCTGCCCTGGATTCTAAACATGTTCTCTGAGTTAAGTAGTTCATAAGGTACTGGTGCTCCACTGCACTATGTTTAACAACTGAAATCAAAGAGTACAAATGCTGTAAAACTAAGCAGAAGTCCACTCATATTTGAATGAATCTAGTATTGACATGTGACAATGCTCTATGCCTACTATTCACTTTATGAATCAGATGTTGAGTACCCAGATATATATATAGCTGCCTGTTATTTGTTTTATGTTCTGGTTGAGTAAGTAAAATAATAACATGCTGGTTTGAAAAAAAGACAAGCTGATATGTGGCTGTATTAAGGAAATACTGTATTTTTGAAATGCTGAAAATATTCTGCACTCCATTTTGCATAGATGCAACCACCCACAAAATGATAAGGAAACAGGAGGCTTGCCAACATGCATGCCCCATCCACAAAATGATGGTAGGCACACTAAAAGGCCACCTATGTGCATCTCTCGCCCACATGCCTTTGCTAGAGGCTTGCTTGAGCCGAGCTGTCATGCTTGACAATAAATTTAAACAATTCAAACTGATTCAGTAGTTCTCAAACTTGTTTTGAGCTGGGAGCAGCAAAAAAACACTCAGCCTCTCGCGCTCTTCTAGCTACGGATACTGTTAATGGAAAAACATTACAAAAAAACCTCTTGTTTCTTTTTTCCTCTTCCTTCACTTTTGCTTCTCTACCCTGTTCCTCCTCCACTTCTGATTTTCTCTTCTCTTTTTCTTCCTCTCCTCTACCACTTCTGTTTAACTCTCCCTCACTTTTGCCTCTCCCTCCAATTCTGTTTCTCTTCTACATCAATGGTGTCTCTCTTCCCTCACTTTTCACTCCTCTTATTTTTCCCTTTTGTATTTCTCTCTTTTTTGCCTCTACAACAGTTTTTTTTTCAGGGCTTCCTCAGTCTCAACTGCAAGTATTTTCTTTCCTCTTCAGTCTTCTGTGCACCTCCACTGCAGTCGGGGATTTCGGACTCACACAAGGCTCTTGCAGGCAACATTTCCTGCTGTGCCCCTGTCCTTCTGACATCCTCCCTTCACTGGTCTCCACTCTCTGCACTCATCCTAGTGTTTCCTCTCCTGGAGTTCTTCATCATTACATTTTTCATCTGTACTTGTTGATGCTTGATTTTATCATTTATTTTTCCTGCGCTGAATTTCCTTTGTGTGCTCTTGATTTCTCACACACCTGTACCAGTTGTCTCTCGCCGATTCCTACACTTCTCTCTCTTTTCCCTCCGCCCCAGGCCTTTTCTATTGCTGGTTTTTCCCACACAGGTTCTCTTAGAACCGGAAGAGTATATCCGGTTCATTTGAACCCATGTGCTAAATGTTGATGGTGATTTTCCTGACCACTTGTTTGGCGGTTGCACCATTGCCATTTTGTGTGGTGTTAGATTGGGCACCAGCTTTTCTTGACATTGTAGTACTATGTGTGTGACTGAGACTAACACATGAAATATCATTTACAGAAATTAAATTTTGCACTTTGATAAATGCCACGGTTGAATCTGAGAGAATTCTGACTTGGGTACAGTCAAACTAAAACACTGATATTTTTATAATTACTAATGTCATTACTAGGAAGGTAGTTAGCAGATTTTAAAAGTGAGGCTGTAAAGAAATATTCTCAGTTATGGATCGCTCGCCAAACACATTCTACGTACCGGCCCGACACTTACAGAAAAGGGGACAGTTTTAATTCTTTCAAGGAGGAAGCACAAAGTGTGCTTGAAGTCATTAATGTAAGACAAAGAAATAAAAGTAACCAGGAATCTGTCAATCAGATCTAAAAAAACAGCTATGGGGTCAGTCACCTCACTGAAAGGAACAAAATTATTGCTGATATTAATCAGCTTGCAAAAAAGGTAAAGCAACTCAAGTTCCGGGTTATCCATTTTACCTTACATATTAGATGAAGCATCCCTGGCTAGTTACCTTCAGGACATTTTCAGCATCCCAGCAGTTCATTACACATATTGTGGATAATTTTGACTTTGTGCGATAGTGTAAAACGGGCGATAGCGAATTGGCAGTTGTCTAGCTGGAGGAGTCATATCCAACCACTCAAATGTACAATTCTTTTTTTAAAAACATGTGCGTAAGTCTATTGCATTTTGTTATTCCTCTCCAACTTCGGAAGGCTGACTATAGGTTGCCACGGAAAATTCCCTGTGGTTTCAGGGTGGAAAGTCCCAAATCAGCTTTTGACACACATTAGGGGATGAGGTATGCGTCTGCAGATGGTTGAGCCAAATGACCTTTTCAGTTAAATTTGTATTTCTCCAGCATCTTAACACTTATGTTTTACAATACATCACTCCTTCTCCGCCCTGCTTGTTTTATTTTGCGACTTTTATTTGGGGAGAGGGGGTGTCAAATCAAAAGTGATACTACCACAGCGACAAGCGTCACTCATTGTGACTGATGACCGTTCATTTTGGCTTTACAAAATGCGACCTATTTTGAGGAGTGAACACGTATCCCAAATGCAGCTCTAAGGTGCTGGGTGTGCGGCGCAGTTATTTCTCAAGCTGAGCCCGAATTAGCCAGCCCCGCACAGGCAGGAGACGTGTCCTCTGCAGCAGCGACTCTCTCTTCCTGCCCGCTTTTCATTGGAGGAAAGCGGGAGCAGGCGGGGCGAGGCCGGGCCGGGCCGGAGCTGCGCGCGCGCCCAGCCTGCGCCAGGATCCACAAAGTTACTGCCACGTCACAAAAGGCTAAACATCCGCCCGGATCCCCCGGGGGTTCTGAGAGAGAGAGGTAGCGGCTTCAAGACAGAACACACCCCTTCGAGAGCCGGGTTAGGGTGTGTGAGACGCCGCAGTGTCCCCGGGCCGGAGCGAGACTGAGAGCAACAGGGGCGCGCGGGGTTAAGGGGTGTGTGTGTGTGACGTTGCACTGTCCCCGCGCCGGAGCGAGAGGGGCGCGTGGGGGGGTTAAGGGGTGTGTGTGACGTCGCAGTGTGCCCGCGGGAGCTCGAGCCCGCTGTCGGTGGAGCGGCCGCGGCGCCATCAACAACAGCCACAACAACATGGAAGTTCAGTACAACCTGAGGAACCCGGGTGAGTGACACCGGAAAACCGAATTCCCACCTGCCCCTTCTGCGACCCGTTTCCAAGCCCGATCCCGATCCCGGAGCAGAGTCACCCGGCCTCCTACCGGCTGCGGGCCAGGCCTTTGCCCGGTCGGTCTCTGGCTGATCACTTGACGGGTGTGCGGCTCTCCCTCTTCCCTCTCCACCGGCACCCCACCCACCCTGTGTTGTACAGGCCTACACCCGTGCCCGGCTCCCCGGGATCGCCAGTGTGGCTGGAGTCGAATGGCTCCGTCACTTTCTGCCCAGGGTGGTCAGGCCCGAGTAACCCGTCACTGCCGGACATGTCTCCAGGATTCAGATAACCCGGCCACTCCCTCCCTCCCTCAGCGGGGTGAGGCTCACTGACCTTTAACTTACTGCCCCTTGGCAACATCTTTTTTTATTCGTTCCTGGGATGTGGGCGTCGCTGGCAAGGCCAACATTTATTGCCCATACAATAGCAAAATACTGCGGCTGCTGGAAATCTGAAATAACAGAAAATGCTGGAAACACTCAGCAGATCAGGCAGCATCAGCGGAGAGAGAAAAAAAACGAGTTAACGTTTCAGGTTGATGACCGTTTGTCAGAACTGGAAAAAGTTAGTGATGTAACAGATTTTTAAGCAAGTGTAGGGGCAGGGAAAGGGAGGAAAGCCCATCCCTAATTGCCCTTGAGAAGGTGGACCTGTCTATAGACCTGGCAGCACCCAGCTCTACCTCAACGCCACCTCTCTTCACCCATCCGATACTTCAGTTTTGTCGGACTGCATGTCTGACATCCAGCCTTGGATGAGCTGCAGTTTCCTCCAGTTAAACATTGGGAAGACCGAAGCCATTGTCTTTGGGCTCCTTGCAACTGTTCACAACCTAAACTCACCTCAGTTCCTCTGCCACTTAAACCCTCATTTGTGCCTTTGTTACCTCTAGACTCAACTATTCGAATGCTCGGTTCTGACTAAAGTCATCAACCTGAAACATTAACACTACCTTCCTCTCTCTGCAGATCCTGCCTGACCTGCTGAGTGTTTCCAGAATTTTCTCTTTATTTCAGATTTCCAGCATCACAGTATCTTTTTGTTTTATTCCAGTGCTCTCCTGGCTGGCATTTCATCCTTCATTCTCTGTCAACCTCAGCTCATTCAAAATTTTACTGTCCTTCCCTATTCCACGCCAAATCTCACTCATCCATCAGCTCTGTTCTTGCCACGGTTTTAAAATTCTTATCCATATGTAGCTTCCCATGAATATCTTTGCGATCCCCTCCTGAACCATGCCAAGCACCCACCACAAATCCATTTTTTAGCCCACTGACCTAATGATGCATAATTTGCACTCGATCTGCGGGTGAGGGTACCACCAATACAGTATTATCTGTGAAAAGGAGTGCTGCAATTCTTTCAGAAATACCTGAAACTGTCACTTAGTGCTATCTAGCACAACATTGATGTAGAAATTGAAACATGAGAATGTTAGTGGAAGGTTTGTGTTCCTTTGCTTTTTCAGATACCTTCCCTTTACTGTCAATTAGATGGAAAATGAGAGCCACATGGGACTTGAGATGCTATTTGGTCACTTTTCAGTTCTAAGTTGATATATTGTTTTAAAAGGAATTCATATGGAATGAGTGCTATTTCTCATCAGCTTTGATCATCAATTAATAAACTTGCAGGAACTGCATAGTCATTAGTTATTCAGTCTGGATGCCGGCCATCACTATCTGTCATGGTGGCCACTGTGGATGGAGATACTAGAATACTGGCCTTAGGAACTAGTTTGTAACCATCCAGGGATTAGAGTTGCGAGAGGTCGAATCCACTGCCAGCAGGAACAGTAGGATGGAGGAAAACTGATGTTTTATTTTCTAAAATCTAAATATTATGTATATAAGAAAGATTTCAACTACCCTGATATTAATTGGACAGAAGAGGTAGGTAAAGGGGATAAGGGAATGGAGTTCCTACACTGTGTACTGGACTCCTTTCTAACCCAATATGTAAAAAGCCCAACAATGGAGGATTCACTATTGGCTCTAGTAATGGGGAATGAACCAGAGCAGATAAGAGAAGTAAAGGTAGGGGAACATATAGGCAATAGTGACCATAATATAATATGCTTTAAGATGATAATTGAGAAGGGCATAAGTATGACACAAACCAAGTTAGTAGATTGGAGAAAAGCTGATTTTGAGGGGCTGAGAATAGAACTTGGAGGAAAAAAATGGGCAACAATATTGGCGAACAGCAATGGGAAACATTTAAAACGGTGTTCAACAGAGTGCAGGAAAAATATATTCCGCTAAAAGGAAAGAACAAACTAAACAATAATGAGACTCCATGGATGAATAAAGCCATAAGGGAATAATTGAGGGTAAGGAAAGAGGCATACATTAAGTACATAGACAGCAAGGGAGTGCATGATAAGGGAGAATATGAAATGATTAGGAGAGAAATCAAAAAAACAATTAGGGAGGCAAAGAGCAACTTATCAAGGAACATAAAACAAAATAGTAAAATATTTTATAGGCACATCAATAAAAAAAGGAAGGTTGGGATGGGAATAGGGTCATTAAGGGATAGACAGGATAATACCACAGGTAACGATAGAGAGATGGCAGAAATATTAAATAATTATTTTGCTTCAGTATTTACCAGGGAGATAGAACAGGTGGACATGACATTGGATGATATTAGTAATGAGATAAGTGCATTTAAAATAAAAAGAGGAGATATATTAAATAAACTAATCAAACTCAAAGAGGATAAAACCCCTGGATTGCATCCACACATTTTAAAAGAATCTAGGCAAGAGATAGCAGAGGCATTACTACACATATTTAATAATTCATTAGAAAAAGGTGTAGTGCCAGAGGACTGGCAGATAGCTAACGTAATACCGATATTTAAGAAGGGAGATAGAATATGTCCAGGGGATCATAGACCAGTCAACTTAACATCGGTGGTAGGAAACATAATGGAATCCCTACTAAAGGAGAAGATAGAAGAACATCTAGAAACCAAATATATAATAATGAATAGTCAGCATAGATTTCAAAAGGGAAAGTCTTGCTTGACCAACCTTATTGAATTTTTTGAAGAGGCAACAGAAAGAGTAGACAATGGTAATGCAGTAGATTTTCAAAAGGTCTTCGATAAGGTACCCCATAATAGACTGATGAACAAGGTCAGAGAATGCGGAGTCAGGGGACAGTAGCAGAATGGATTGCTGGCTGGCTTCAGGACAGAAAGCAGAGAGTCGGAGTAAAGGGTAGCTATTCACAGTGGCAGAAGGTGGGTAGTGGTGTTCCACAAGGATCAGTGCTTGGACCACTGCTGTTCACAATTTATATTAACGATTTAGACTTTGGAATCAAAAACACGATTTCTAAGTTTGCGGATAACACAAAATTGGAGGGATAGTCAATACTGAGAAGGACTGCAACAAATTACAGGAGGACATTAATAAACTTGCAGAATGGGCATATAAGTTCAACACAGATAAATGTGAGGTATTACATTTTGGTTGGAAGAATAGGGGGTCACTTTTCACTTGGAGGGTGCGAGTCTAGGTGGGGTAGAGGAACAAAGGGATCTCGGAGTACAAATCACTAAAAGTTGCGACACAGGTTAGCAAGGCCATAAAAAAAGCAAACCAAGCACGAGGGTTTATTTCTAGAGGTATAGAATTGAAAAGTAGTGAAGTTATGCTAAACCTGTATCGAACCTTGGTTAGACCACACTTGGAGTACTGCGTACTGTACTGGTCGCCATATGAAAAGGATATAGAGGTCCTGGAGAGGGGGCAGAGAAGATTTACAAGGATGATACCCGAAATATCAGGAAAGGATGAACAGGCTGGGTCTCTTTTCTCTTGAAAAAGGAAGGCTGAGGGGTGACCTAATAGAGGTCTTTAAAATTATGAATGGTTTTGATAGAGTGGATACAGAGAGGATGTTTCCACTTGTGGGGAAGAGCATAACTAGAGGCCATCAATATAAGATAGTCACCAAGAAATCCAATAGGGAATTCAGAAGAAACTTCTTTACCCAAAGAGTGGTGAGAATGTGGAACTTGCTACCACAGGGAGTGGTTGAAGCGAATAGTATAGATGCATTTAAGGGGAGGCTAGACAAGCATATGAGGGAGAAGGGAATAGAGGGTTATGCTGATAGATTTAGATGAGGAAAGACGGGAGGCGGCTCGAGTGGAGCATAAACACCGACATGGACTGGTTGGGCCGAATGGCCTGTTTCTGTGCCGTATATCCTATGTAGAATGGGGTGGAGAACAGACGGGCAGTTTTTGTTTGTTTTGTTATTACAAAATAGTCGTGTTACTACTGACATCTCTGGTTGTTGTTGCCGTGGTAGTAATGTAAAAGTTTTTTTTTCTTAAATTCATTAGTGGAAATGTGAAATAAATGTCTGACCCAGAGTGTACAAAACTTTGTGGAGCTGTTTGCAGTCGAAAAGCGTTCTGATCATGGAGCCTGGATATAATACTGGATCATACATTAAGGGTGTCCTTGGGTTTGTTGTGGCCGTCTACTGTTCACTTATAAGTGGCAATTCTGTTCACACACATGCTGGGTTGTAGCTATGTTCAGATATAACTTTCATTAGAAAACCAAGCTAAGCACTTCAAAGGAATTTTTATTTTCCAGAATCAATTCTTGCATGGATTGCCAAATAGATAGCAATTCAGTTGGATGAAATACATGTCCTGTTTTTTTAGGAAAATTGTGTCCTATGCGAATTTAGTTTGCACAGTCTCAACCTAAATTGTGATGCACAGTCTGATCAGTTATAAGTTGGATTTGCATATAATACTCAAAAGTTAAAAGGTTTTGAAAAACAATTTACTGTAGGTATTATTAAACACATCTAACTGAATCTGAGTTCTGTTTCATAAATTAGTTTGCATTTGTACAGGACCTTTTTAAATTTTGTTAGAAAAATATATATGTGAATTTCATGTGGCTCTTGCAGTAAGTTTATAAGGATAGGGACTTTATACCATGTAAAATAGAATTTATATCCTTTTTAAACTACAAAGTCGATGCTGAAATGAATGAAGATGTCAGTTACTTTTAAGATTGCAGATCAGAATCCTGGCTTTGCCTGACAAGTCAACTAAAAAGGTGTATTGTAGAACCGCTATGTACTTAGAGCTGAAACATAGAGCAATTTAAGATTGTTTTACACCTTCGAGAAAGAGAGCTTGGTGCAAGAGTCTGTGTAAATTATCTAACAATCATTGTTTTAACAAAAATAAACTTTGCTACATTTGCACCTTGCTTAGAGCTGTTTCATTGTTTTTAGTCAGCTTTAACTGCTAATAGCTACAGCTATTGGAAAAAATGGAAGTCAGGGCTGTGAGTCAATCACGTGCGTCAAATAAATTTGCCTAGGTTAGAATAAATTTAGCAATGAAAAACTGTTAAAGGAAGTGTGTTGCAGCTTGTGCTATATGTGAAACTTAAAATATATTAAGAGCATCTAGCATGTTTTATTCATAATTTCTTGCAGTTTGGCTCTCATTTTGAATTCAAAAAACAACAAATCAAACACTGAACAAGTAGGGAATATGTGAATAAAGCGTGAGGGAACTGGACAGATACATTTCCGATGAGAAACTACTAAGGACATATGAAAACACCTTCAGTATGAGTAGTCTGCAAGATTTACCAATAAAAAGAGGAACAATCAAATTATCACTTTATTGGTTTCTCCAATAAGCTGAGCATTTACTAATTGTAAATAAGGTTTGTGATATACAAAAAAATTACAATATTTACAAGAAAATTATTAAACTTAAAAAATTATAGTGCATTATTATAGTGTCTAATTACTTTGGATTGGCATCAAGGCCCATCCCCACATTGTGATTTAAAAAAGTACTGGCAGACCCTGGGAGCCTGAGCTGCAGGGAGTGAGAGTTCAGAAACTGGACACTCAACACGCACTTGCCATTGCTAGGAAACCAAAGTGCACTAAGGAAATCCCCATAATTGCCATCACTAGATCGCATCAACTTGACATCATGGCAGAATTAATGGATACAGCACTTCATTCAAATTATGATAATTTGGAATTTTTCAGCACTGAGTTCCCACTTTGCTGTTATTTGTGTGGCTTAATTCAAATGACTGGACAATTCAATATTTTAGTGTAAAAAAAACTTAGAATTATCAGGAGTGGCTTTTATTTTTTAAACTGTCTAATGGAGCCCTTCAAATGCTATTATTTCCCCCCATTCTGTAACAAATTAGACTAAAGTGTAAGTTAAATGCATCAACAGTAGAAATACACTTGTCCAACTGAGTAATTTTTCCTTTGTATTTTGACATTGTTAGTAGAATTACCTAAGGAAGGATGTACTTGTCTTAGAGGGAGTGCAACGAAGGTCCACCAGACTGATTCCTGGGATGATGGGATTGTCCTATGAAGAGATTGAGTAGAATGGGCCTATATTCCCAAGAATTTAGAAGAATGAGAGGTGATCTAATTGAAACATATAAAATTCTAAGAGAGCTTTACAGGGTAGATGCTGGGAGGATGTTTCCCCTGGCTGGGGAGTCTAGAACTTGGGGTCACAGTTCCAGAATAAGGGGTCGGCCATTTAGGACTGAGATGAGGAGAAATTTCTTCACTCGGAGAGGGTTGTGAATCCTCTACCCCAGAGATCTGTGGATGCTCAGTCGTTGAGTTTATTCAAGACAGAGATCAACAGATTTTTGGATACTAAAGGAATCGAGGGATATAGGGATTGGGCAGGAAGGTGGAATTGAGGTAGAAGATCAGCCATGATCTTGTTGAATGGTGGAGCAGGTTCGAAGGGCCAAATAGCCTACTCCTGCTCCTATTTCTTATATTCTTATGTAACTGCGACTATTCTCTGGAGGAGGAAGTACATACCAAAATTATTTTTGTAAAGTGAGCAACCTTATTGAAAAGTGAGGTGTGCTCCAATGTGAGTGGATGGAGTGAGCTGTGGTTGTGCATGCCTTCTTGCCTGCGATCTGACCTTGTTTCACAGGCAGATGAGGTACATCTGCCACTATACCTGACTTAAATAGAAACAGATACACTCTAGAAGGAATAGGGTACACTATATAATAGCATCCATACTGCTCTTAAAAATGGATTTAAAAAGAAAGGAACTAACTAATTGGCAGCAACTCGAGAGTTATTTTGTCTGCTGATGCTAGGGACCAGTCATGTGGCTTTTCTCAGCACTGGATGCTTGAATATCTCCCTTGTGTACATTTGACACAGTACACAGTGTGGTCTGAGCAATGCACTGCACAGCTGAAGTATGACTTCTGTACTGTTTTACTTATATAGTTCAACATTCTATTTGCTTTAAAAAAAAATAATTAGTTTATGGGATGCGGGCGTCGCTGGCAATGCCAGCATTTATTGCCCATCCCTAATTGCCCTTGAGAAGGTGGTGGTGAGCCGCCGCCTTGAACCGCTGCAGTCCGTGTGGTGAAGGTACTCCCACAGTGCTGTTAAGTAGGGAGTTCCAGGATTTTGACCCAGCGACGATGAAGGATCGGCGATATACTTCTAAGTCAGGATGGTGTGTGACTTGGAGGGGAACTTGGAGGTGGTGGTGGCTTTGTTTGCTGCTCTGCAGTGATTGGCCATATTAAATAATAAGTCTAATAACCCCTCAATCTCTTTCACCTTCACCTTTTCAAAATCGCTCGAGTATGTATATCCTCACTTTAAAAAAAAAATGTATATGTGCAGTTCACTAAAAGAAAGATAGAATTAGAATTTATATAGCGCTTTCATGATCTCAGGATGTCCTAAAGTGAAGTACAGGTTGAGCGTCCAAAATCCGGAGATCCGGAATCCGGACGATTGGTGGCAGGGTCGTCCGGAATCCGGAACTCCGGATTTTGGGCGCTCAACCTGTACTTCAAAAAGCCATTAACTTTTTTTTAAAATCCTGTGAAAAATGTGAGTGATGCAATAAAACTTTAGTGTTGTGTTTTATCCTCCTTAATCTGCACAGTTCCACTAAGTGTTTCCACCAGGCTGCGGCCACGCCGCCCTGGTGGCCTAGTGTGGGCCATCGGATGCTCTGCAGAGCTTGCAGCGTCCCTCCCCTTTAACAGAAGGGGAGAGGCGGAGAAACGCATCAGCGCTACGCGGAGCGGCCCAGGCATTTCCGGACTCCGAACCTGTTTCTGATGTCCGAAGTCCGGAAACGCCCGAGCCCAGGTTGCGATATTTCCGGACTTTGGACATCGGAAACACGTTCCGAAGTCCGGAAAAACCCGAAAACTGGCTTGGCCTCGGTCCCGAGGTTGCCGGATTCAGGACACTCAACCTGTACTTTAAAATGTGGTCACTGTTGTATTGTAGGAAACGTGGCAGCCAATTTGCACAGGTGCCACTACACTTAAAAAAAAAGATAGAATTTGCCTTTTATATAGCACTTTCATAACCTCAGGATGTCCTAAAGTGAAGTGTTTTAAAATGTGGTCACTGTTGTAGGAAACGTGGCAGCCAATTTGCACAGGTGCCACTACACTAAAAGAAAGATAGAATTTGCATTTATATAGCACTTTCATGACCTCGGGATGTCCTAAAGTGAAGTACTTTAAAATGTGGTCACTGTTGTATTGTAGGAAACGTGGCAGCCAATTTGCACAGGTGCCACAAACAGCAATGGAAGAAATGACCATCTGTTTTTGATATTGGTTGAGGGATAAATATTGGCCAGGACATCGGGAGAACTTCCCTGCTCTTCTTGCAATAGTGCCATGGGATCCTTTACGTCCACCCGAGAGAGCAAAAGGGGCCTCAGTTTAACATCTCATCCGAAAGATGCCACCTCCAACAGTACAACACTCCCTCAGTACTGTACTGAAGTGTCACATAGAAACATAGAAGATAGGAGCAGGAGTAGGCCATTCGGCCCCTCGAGCCTGCTCCGCCATTTAATGAGACCATGGCTGATCATCCAAATTCAGTACCCTGTCCCTGCTTTCTCCCCATATCCCTTGGTCCCTTTAGCCTTAAGAAATATATCTAACTCCTTCTTGAATATATTTAATGAATTGGCCTCAACTGCCTTCTGTGGTAGAGAATTCCACAGGTTCACCACTCTCTGGGTGAAGAAATTCCTCCTCATCTCAGTCCTAAATGGCTTACCCCTTATCCTTAGACTGTGACCTCTGGTTCTGGACTCCCCTGCCATCGGGAACATCCTTCCTGCATCTAGTCTGTCTAGTCCTGTTAGAATTTTATAAGTTTCAATGAGATCCCCTCTCATTCTTCTAAACTCTAGCGAATATAAGCCTAATCGACCCAATCTCTCTTCATACGTCATTCCTGCCATCCCAAGTATCAGTCTGGTGAATCTTCGCTGCACTCCCTCCATGGCAAGAACATCCTTTCTCAGATAAGGCGACCAAAACTGCACACAATACTCAAGCTGTGGTCTCACCAAGACATCCTTGCTCCTGTACTCGAATCCTCTCGCTATGAAGGCGAGATTATGTGCTCAGTTCTCTGGAGTGGGACTTAAACCCACAACTTTCAGACTTGCAGGTGAGAGTGCTGCCACTGAGTGCTTACACCTTGTCCATATTAAATTTTATCTCTCTGTTTTGTCCGCCTAAATAGTTTCTGGGAAATATTAAAATTCTTATTACTCTGGAGTAGTCCTTGGCTACTTTTATTTAAGTTCGGCTGAATACAGTTTGCCATTTTAGTAATGGTAACAAAATGGGGTCAGTGATATGGTAAGAAAAATAGCTTGAGGCTATATTGCACGGGAAACAGTGTACAGTATTGTCTAATTTACGTATGTTTTACAATAGTATTCAAAATAATAGGGGGAAAGTTTTTTTTTACTGTGGAATTTTGATGGTTTAGAATAGATATTAATAAAAGTAATATTTACCACTGGAGGGCATTGTTCTACATAGCTAATGGCCTGGAATTTGTGGTTGTAATGACAGCGGAACTGTCAGTGTTTGCCGTCATTACTGTGTAAAACTGACACCAACTTCTGGTGTCGGCACATGCGCAGTTAAACGCGGAAATCCGGAAGTTGCTGTCAGTGATACCCTGCTCCTCCACAGGGTGCGCTGTTAGTCTTCGCAGATGCAATCAACATATAATCAGTGATTTGACGTGTACTTCAACTTTTTACGCACTATTCTCGCTGTAAAAAACATTGAAAAAGTTAAGCCTTATTGAATGAGGTGTAACTGAGTTTTTAATGGCATAATAAGTCATAATTACTGCTGAACAACCTCTCTGGCCCTGAAAATCTAATTTTATAAGTGTGAAGTCTCATTCCCTCCATTCCATGATTAAAAAATTCCATAGTTTTTTAAAATTACTTTTTAAATAATCCCATGTGTATGTCCCAAAATTTATTTTGCTTTCTATAAAATGATTAAAAAGTGAATGATAATCAGTGCTTTTTACTTCCTGATCTGCTGTCTGTGGGAATTCTTCAGTCTGATTGGCTGCTCCACCTGCTTGATGACTTCACTGTTTCTGGATGCCACAGATCCCCTATAGATGGCGCCAGATTGAAAGTCACGTCAGAATAGGGAAATCCACGCCACAGAGCCTTCTAAATCTTTGTGGGCAGTTTTCTTCAAGGTCAGCGGCGAATGGCATCCCTTCGTCGTTGACTGCAAAATCCGGGCCAATGTTTATCTTAATTGGTGTTTTAAACTTTGTGTTTGCCTGGGAGAACATTGGCTACTGAAAAAGGTTCCTTTATAGCTAATAATTAATTAACTGAATTTATTGCTGCAAATAACAGTATTTACAGATGTGTTCTAGTTTTTTAAAACTACTTTTTAGTTGGCGAAGTGGTGGGTGTGCATCTTGGTCATGTTAGTATGTCAAGTTTTTATCAATCACCTTATGAGAATAATCAGTAATTCAGACCAAACAACTGCAAACAAATATGATAGCAAAATACTGCGGATGCTGGAAATCCGAAATAACAACAGAAAACGCTGGAAAAACTCAGCAGGCCAGGCAGCATCCGTGGAGAGAGAAAGAGAGTTAACGTTTCAGGTCGATGACCTTTCTGATGAAAGGTCATCGACCTGAAACGTTAACTCTCTTTCTCTCTCCACGGATGCTGCCTGGCCTGCTGAGTTTTTCCAGCGTTTTCTGTTGTTATTAACTGCAAACAAATACCTTGCTCTCTTTCTGGTGGCTTCTTCAAAGCCTTCATTAAAATTTCAGCAACATTTGTCATTGTTTGCTAAAATTGCACTGATATTCAGATTGGGTACAAGTGACAGCATTGACACAGCAATTTGTAAATATACTGTGACAGAGACCGAATGCACGTTTAACATGCAGTTCTTTACCCAGTGAGTTCTTGATTTTTGCAAAGCTGGTATGGTGAGATGCCCTCCCCCACAGCCAGGGAGGGAACAATTGATGGGTGTATCACCCTGGGCCACACTCATAGGTCCAGACTGTGCAACTTGCTCAATACTTTATTTTCTCTCTTGCATAACACCAATCTTTACTGACAGTAATTCCTGAAAGAATCTACCTGAAGAACAAAATAATTTAACTGAAAAAATCATGTTACAGGGGGGGGGAAAAGTGTTTAATACTAAAACATTTTGGCTTACAAAACAGTCCATAATCATAATAAAATGGAAAATGCAAGTTTTGGCTTTAATTTTACAATATTAGTCAAATCCTGCATTAGAACCAAGTTGGATTTAGTGCGAATATCTGCTTAAGATCATGAGGGTCAAACACTGAAATGTTTTTAAAAAAGTAAGACAAGATGTCCATCCTATGCTGGAAATTGTTGCGGACTGTGTCTTCGTGAAATTAAAGTAATTAAGCATGTCTGGTAATGATCGGTTTGTATAATTTCAATATCTGAAGTTAACTGGATCTAAAATGCAGGAGAACTTTGATTGATTGCGTTTTAAAATAATGTATTCCATGTTTCTAAGCTCTTGGTGGTGGCATGTAGCTGATGAACTTTTAGTGGTGACGCTGTAATGTTCCCTATTACAAAACTAGATTTTCATAAGGTGACATGCTGTTAGGGCAGGAAAACAGTTTAGCTGCTTCAAGCATAGAAATGCAGTTATTGTACAAAAACTTGGCTTTGCAAATAGTACAGTCAAAGCCAAATAAGACCAACATATTTTGCACTACATTTTAATTACCTTTGTAATCTTAAAGTATATTATTTGAGATGATGGAAAATGAGGTTTTATTAAATAATCTATGTTCCTCTTGAATTGTACTGTATGGAAAAAATATTCAGACCTAATCTAAATAATGTAATGCACCCTAACCAACTGACAAGTCTAATTGTTTTACTATAATTTTCAAACTGGAGTGCTTCTCGTATTGCTAATACATTTAGACCTAACGCTTGTGACGATGTTGGTCAAAAGCAATTTGTTAAACTTCTTAAAATTTAAGGAAACACAGTTTAAGCCCTATTTATTTCCTGATTTTTAGATTGATCTATTGTATTCAGGCTTTTAGGTTCATATGGAAATTTATGCGGCAACATTGTTGGTAGGCTGGGAACACCATATTTAGTTGCAGTGTAGTCATATTTGTCCCCGACTGTTCTGATATATTTTGCTATATTCTGTGATTGCTACAGTGTTGCACTCATGCTCGTGTTATTAATTTCTTCAAACTTTGTAACACATTGCTGTGCACAGCTATTGCTTTCCAGGAGCAACCATAAGTTCTACACTGGATTCTTTGCTTATTTTTAAATTAATTCCCGGGATGTGGGTGTCACTGGTCAGGCCGTCATTTATTGACCATCCCTAGTTGCCATTGAGAAGGTGGTGCTGGGCTGCCTTCTTGAACCGCTGCAGTCTGTGTGGTGAAGGTGCTTCCCACAATGTTGTTGGGTAGCAACGCTGAAAGAACGGCGATTGATGTCCAAGTCAGGATAGTGTGTGACTTGGAGGTGATGAAGTTCCCATGCATCTGCTGCCCTTATCCTTCTAGGTGGTGGAGGTCGCGGGTTTGGGAGGTGTGGCTGAAGAAGCCTTTGCGAGTTGCTGCAGTGCATCATGTAGATAGTACACACTGTAGCCACAGAAGTCTGGTGGTGGAGAGTGTGGATGTTTAGGCTTGTGGCTGAGATGCCGATCAAGCGGCCTGCTTTATCCTGGGTGGTGTCGAACTTCCAAGCAAGTGGAGAGCATTCCATCAGGCTCTTGGACTTGTGCCTTGTAGATGGTGGAGAGGCTTTGGGGAGTTGGAGGTGAGCCACTCACTGCAGAATACCCAGCCTTGCATCTCCTTCAATCATCAGGGGGGTTTATGTAGCTGGCCCAGTTGAGTTTCAGGTTAATGTTGACCCCCTCGGGATGTTGATGGTGGGTGATACATTGATGGTAATATCAGGGGGTTGTGGTTATCCTTTCTCCTTGGATTCTTTAGTAAACCTAGAAGTGAGTTGCTTTTTAAGTCTATTGCTCCTGCTACCGTCATTGAGGCATATTAAGTCTATAATGTGCCTTAAATAGCTGGTCACAACATTGAGATAGTGACAAATAGGAGCAGTTTTTGCTAGGGTCGCGGGCCCTTTAGGAGTTGGATTGAGACTGCCCAAAATCATTCTACATGGGACTTATAGCCAATGTAGAAAGAAATGTTTAATTCTGTCAGTACAACAATTTTCATTATATAGCAGCTTTTAGCATAGAAAAATCTCAAAGCATTTTGAGGTGTAATCAAAAAATGGGTGCTGAGCTAAAGGTGGAAATACATCCAAAAGCTTGGTCAAGGTGCTGGGTTTTAAGGAAGGTTTTAAAGGGGGAGAGGGAGGCGGAGGGATTGAAGCATGGAATTCCAGAGTGCGGAGACTACACAGCTGAAGGCACAGCCACCAATGGTCAGAGGAATGAAGAAGGGGGTGTTGCATGACTGGAGGAGGTTAGAGATAGAGAGGGGTGAGGCCATGCTATCTCCTGTGGCTCAGTGTCAAAAATATTTTGGTGGTTGCACCTGACAAACACATTTTCATAAACAGTCACTTTCTCTACACAGGCTAGATTATGGATTTTCAACAACTGACAGACAAATTCCACACACCTCATGCAGACTTTATTCCACAACTCCAAATTAAACTTTTCCTCTGAAACCAAGCCATATGTGAAAAACTGGCCCTACCCCTGGAACCATACCTTAAAGGTTAGATAGAGATGGCAACAACAACTTGCATTTATGTAGCGTATTTAATGTAGCAAAATGTCCTAAGGTGCTTAACAAGAGCGTTATCAATAAAAATGTGACACTGAGCCACAGGAGGAGATATCGGGACAGATGACGAAAAGCTTGGTCAAAGAGGTAGATTTTAAGGAGCATCTTAAAGGAGGAGAGAGAGGCGGAGAGGTTTAGGCAGGGAATTCCAGAGCTTGGGGCCAAGGCAGCAAGGCCGCGCAAGGTGGAGCGTTTAAAATTGGGGATGTGCAAGATGCCAGAATTGGAGGAGCACAGAGAGCTCAAAGGCTTGTAGGACTGGCGGAGGTTACAGAGATAGGGAGGGGCGAGGCCGTGGTGGGATTTGAAAATAAGGATGAGGATTTTTAAACTTGAGACGTTGTCTGACTGGGAGCCAGTGTAGGTCTGTGAGCACAGGGGTGATGGGTGAATGGGACTTGGCGAGAGTTAACATACAGGCAGCAGAGCTTTGGATGAGCACAAGTTTATGGAGGGTGGAAGATGGGAGGTCGGCCACGAGAGCATTGGAATAGTTGAGTCTAGAGGTAACAAAGGCATGGAGAAGGGTTTCGGCAGCAGATGAGCTGAGGCAGGGTCGGAGTCGGGCAATGTTGCAGGTCTAACAGGTAAACATTGTGGGGGACTTCATCTATTTCTTTGAGCAAGGTGTACAGTTTGTTAATTTATCCAGGTCAGCATTGTGGGAGTTCAAGTCTTTGTATATAGGTTGGTGAGTGAAACAGTCTTTGCTGGGTTTGAACCCAAGCCCAGAGGTGAACCAGCAATGTGCACACCCATTACTCCAGCCAGTCCCTTGCAGCTCTCGAGTATTTCAATTGCTTTAATGCTTCTGTTTTCTACATTCAGAATAAAGTAGTCCAGTTATTAAATGTAACCAGTTGCTCAAGACCATTTTTTAAAAGCAATATTTAGCCTTCAAAATAAAGTTTAATATTGGAGAACAAAAACAAACCAATTAGGAAGGCAAATGATGTGTTGGCCTTTATTGCAAGGGGATTGGAGTACAAGAGTAAGGAAGTCTTGCTGCAATTGTACAGGGTTTTAGTGAGATCACACCTGGAGTACTGTGTGCAGTTTTGGTCTCCTTATCTGAGGAACGATATATTTGCCTTAGAGGCAGTGCAACAAAGGTTCACTAGATTAATTCCTGGGATGAGAGGGTTGTCCTATGATGAGAGATTGAGTAGATTGGGCCTACACTCTCGAGTTTAGAAGAATGAGAGGTCATCTCATTGAAACATACAAAATTCTTACAGGGCTTGACAGGGTAGATGCAGGGAGGATGTTTCCCCTGGCTGGGGGGTCTAGAACTAGGGGGCATAGTCTCAAGATAAGGGGTCGGCCATTTAAGACTGCAATCAGGAGGAATTTCTTCACTGAGGGTTGTGAATCTTTAGCATTCTCTACCCCAAAGGGCTGTGGATGTTCACTCGTTGAGTATATTCAAGGCTGAGATAAATAGATTTTTGGGCTCTCGGGGAATCAAGGGATATGGGGATCGAGCGGGAAAGTGGAGTTGAGGTAGAAGATCAGCCATGATCTTATTGAATGGCAGAGCAGGCTTGAGGGGCCCTATGGCCTACTCCTGCTCCTAATTCTTATGTTCTTGTGTAACTCACAGTTGCTTATTTGCTTCCATTATCTCGACCTCCAATCTAATGTTGAATTTTAAAAATTGTATTTTTTTTTTAACAGCTGTCAAACGTTTAATGAAAGAAGCACAAGAACTGAAAGACCCAACAGAACAATACCATGCACAGCCTTTGGAGGTAAGACCAGAAAAAACTTTAAAACTAAATACAGAATTGTTTGGAGTGTATGTTTTTGTTGATGGAATAGAGAAGTGAAAACCCGTCTCATAACACACGCCATTCCTGAGTGGTCCAGCACGTGACATTTTTCCTCAATCCTCAGGGCCCTGCTCATTAAGTTTAACATGCATTTAGATGTTTTCTCTTTTCCTTCCCTCGTCCCCTTTCTGCCATGGAAGTGCTTTGCCTCCATCTAGTTTTTCCTCTTCTTTCCCCTTGGATAGCTTGGTTGATATGAGAAAACTGCCATGAATGAATTACAGGCAATGCCTTCTTCTCCTGAAGATGAAGCTTGTTATAATCTGATGAACAATGTGTGTATTAGAAAAGAAATCTGGTGAGACTGTACTTATTTTTTTTCCATAGTGGTTCAGTGAGGTAGGAGTTGTTCAACTTGTAGGGCTATTAAGTTTTTCTCTTTTGTACATTGTGACCTGACAGTGTAACGCAACAGTTTTAATGCTAATATGCATGAAGTTTTTCAATGGTACAGAATATTGAGGTAGAGTTTCATCAGTCTTGAGTTCTTGACATAAAAGTGAATGTCCGGCATAAGTGTTAGCAGTGTTTATGGTGTTGCTGCATTGAATCATTCCGAAGATTGTGGCCCATCAACCTTCCAGATGTTTGTCAAACCACCTGCAGTGATCCAGTCACTTTTTTTTTCCCCCACGTGGAGAGTGGTGGTGTTGGCAAGGATAATGTCACTGATGAGAATAGCTAGGTTATTAATGAAAGTGAGAAACGAGCTGTGATACTTTGTTGAGGAAACCTGGGTAAGTGTTGCAGTCAACCCATCATCCATTTATCATGTGTTGGACAGTTGAGAGTTAATAATGAACTACAATAGGCATAATGAACTACAATAGGCATAATGGACTATAGTAACCAAGAGTGGTTAATGGGCTAGCAGGAACACCAGGAGAAGATAGAACATAAATTCTGTTCCAGATGGCTTCTTATCGAAGGGATTACATAGGATATACGGCACAGAAACAGGCCATTCGGCCCAACCAGTCTATGCCGGTGTTTATGCTCCACTGGAGCCTCCTCCCATCTTTCCTCATCTAAATCTATCAGCGTAACCCTCTATTCCCTTCTCCCTCATATGCTTGTCCAGCCTCCCCTTAATTGCATCTATACTATCGCTTCAACCACTCCCTGTGGTAGTGAGTTCCACAATCTCACCACTCTCTGGGTAAAGAAGTTTCTTCTGAATTCCCTATTGGATTTCTTGGTGACTATCTTATATTGATGGCCTCTAGTTATGCTCATCCCCATAAGTGGAAACATTCTCTCTCTATCCACTCTATCAAAACTTTTCATAATTTTAAAGACCTCTATAAGGTCACCCCTCAGCCTTTTTTCAAGAGAAATGAGACCCAGCCTGTTCATCCGCAGTACTCTAAGTGTGGTCTAACCAAGGTTCAATACAGGTTTAGCATAACTTCCTTACTTTTCAACTCTATCCTCCTAGAAATAAACCCTAGTGCTTGGTTTGCTTTTTTTATGGCCTTGCTAACCTGCGGCGCAACTTTTAGTGATTTTGTGTATTTGTACTCCGAGATCCCTTTGTTCCTCTCCCCCACCTAGACTCGCACCCTCCAAGTGATGTGACCTCCCTATTCTTCCTACCAAAATGTAATACCTCACATTTATCTGTGTTGAACTTCATTTGCCAATTATTTGCCCATTCTGCAAGTTTATTAATGTCCTCCTGTAATTTGTTGCAGTCCTCCTCAGTATTGACTATTTCCCCCCTCCCCCCCCAATTTGGTATCATCTGCAAATTTAGAAATTGTGTTTTTGATTCCGAAGTCTAAATCGTTAATATAAATTGTGAACAGCAGGGGCCCCAGCACTGATCCTTGTGGAACACCACTACCCACCTTCTGCCACTCTGAATAGCTACCCTTTACTCCCACTCTCTGCTTTCTGTCTTGAAGCCAGCTAGCTATCCATTCTGCTACTTGTCCCCTGACTGTGTTCTCTGACCTTATTCATTAGTCTATTATGGGGTACCTTATCAAAGGCCTTTTGAAAATCTAGATAAATTATATCTACTGCATTACCATTGTCTACTGAGTGTTGGCTAGAACGGACATCGACCATGACTGATTAATCAATGTATAGCCATACTACTTACTAATTAGCCATAGCATAGTAAGAATACAGGATGCTTTGGAGTAAACATGGTGTCCTTGCTAAGTTGGGAGGTAACTAATCATAAGGGAGGTAAAAGGAGTTGGGCTTATTAAGGTCTGTCTGTCTATGACATATAACATGTTTTTGTAGTAAACAACCTGTGTATAAATATTGGGAAGGAGGCAAGGCTAAGGTAGGTAGTAGGAACGAGAGGAATCAATACTACCCTTGTACTGTATAGATTGATTACCTGTACTGTATAATAAAGTCTGTTCCGTATACTCAATTGTTTGTCTCATGCTTATTTGAAGCGTGTTGCTATGAACAATAGAAGGAAGGAGGTTGACATCTTGGCATCATCTTTGCATCTTGAGGTTTTTTTTGAAGGGCCAAAGCCCTATAGTGCAGAATACCACCATTGTAGATGGTTATATAGACCTATTAATAGATTTAAAATGTTAGAAATTGATTTGTTCTGAAGTCAAATTGGCGATCAGATCATAACCTACTAAAACATGTCGGATGTTTTCCATATCTTTTGATTCAGGAATTGTCCCCTTGGTTTGGAACCTTGCTAATGTCACTCCATTATTTAAGAAGGGTGGAAGAGAGAAACCAGGAAATTATAGACTTGTTAATGTAATAATAAAGGTGAGGCTATCGGCGCTAGCTGTTAGAAGAACATAAAATAAGAACATAAGAAATAGGAGCAGGAGTAGGCCATTCAGCCTTTTGAGCCTGCTCTGCCATTCAATAAGATCATGGCTGATCATCTACCTCCACTCCACCTTCCCGCACTACCCCACTATTAGAGGCTAAATATGACAGCAACTCCTGGTGTCCGCACATGCGCAGTTAAACGCGGAAATCCAGAAGTTGTTGTCAGATACTCTGCTCCTCTACAGGGTGCGCTGTTGCAGTCCTCACCGATAGACTCGGCACTGAAATGGCATGAACTTGGGGTACTTGTCCACTAATTCCGCACTAAAGACGGCTGAAAAGGTTAGGGCTGGTGCATTTAGGAGTAAGTGAGTTTTTAATGGCGTAATAAGTGATCATTACTGCTGAACAACCTCTCTGGCCCTGAAAAATTAATTTTACAAGTGTGGAGTCTCATTCCCTCAGAAGAAAATTAATGTTGCAGATTTTTAAAATTAAAATAATTTTTTACTTTTCTGTTTGTCTCTTTTATCTCTCTCCCTTTATCCCATCTGTATTTCCCAATCTTTATTTCACTTTCTCTACATCAATTAAATCTAATTTGTATTTTCCCCGGTTTGGACTCTGCATGTCTCAGTGAGGATACTTCAATCTGACTGGTTGAAAAGCCTCGCTGTTGCTTGGCCTGTTAACAGATGCCACAGATCCCCTGTAGAGGGCGCCGCACTAGAAAAGATGCCGAATTAGTGCAAATCTCCGCTGACGAGCCCACGAAAAGTCTGTGAACAGCAAAAGCAGTTCCTTCACCGCTGAGCGCAAACTCCAGGCCATTGTAACCCAATAATGGTTTGTAAAAGTTAGGATAGAGATTGCTTATCTCCCTCAATGGTGTATGCTTACATATTGCAGATAAATGGCATGTATGTTTGTACATTATGTGACTTATCTTTGCTTCTTATGATTTAACCGCATAATTTAAACAAAATGGTCAGATTTCCATTTATTTGCTTTTGTAATATTTTTTGCTGGTTTTTAGGATAATCTCTTTGAATGGCATTTCACCGTCCGGGGTCCTCCAGACTCTGACTTTGATGGTGGTGTTTACCATGGCCGAATTGTGCTTCCACCAGAATATCCCATGAAACCACCCAGCATTATTCTTCTAACGGTAAGAGTGTTTTAAGTTTCTTAACAGAGCAATGTGATAAAGGTCATATCAACATAGAGCAATGGAACCCCTGGATAAAAACAGTCCTTACTCTTATCTTGCATTGATCAGTTGGTGTAACAGATGCGGTTCTGGTTTTTGCATTCTATTTTATATGATTTTATTCCCATCACCTAAAACTTACTTGGTTCTCGGGTTAGTTTACTATTGTGTTGTGCCACAGAGTGGATTGTTACATGTTTGTGCCCTGATTTCATATATGCAGAGTTCTCAGTCTTAGTCAGGATCTTCTCCCGTGAGAAGGCAAAAATCTGTCATTCCCAGAGAACTCTCTTGTACAGAATATGGTGGCTGGTTACATGGCAACATAAGTTTTTTAGTATCCTTTTTCAAAGGAGAGTTATGCGATGGTGATGCTAACGTGCATTGCATATGATGTGTGCAGTATGTTTTAATGTTCCCAAATGTTGGAATCACAGTTAGCATGCTGGCCTTTGATCAATCACTAGCTTGAAAAATACATTAGCATCCATCAGCTTTGCTAGACTATCATCGATTTGAGAAGCATGCACAGGGTTTTCCTCTTGGACTAGTAGGTTTTGAGTGTCAGTGTCGTTTGAAATGCCACTGGTTGGGGGAGGAAGTGCTGTAGCACAACAGGGAAGCACTAAAGAAATTGACATGGCAGAGTGTGCATATTATAAGGTTATTTTAACACTCCCTCTGCATGTGTCTGGTAAGCATCGTCCCTGATGATCTTTATATAATAATCCACCTTGTTCTGCCTTTCACCAATAGATGAGGGTTAAGTAGTAAAGCCTGTGTTTCTGGAGTCCTGAGGAGTATAAGCTTAATCTGTCCCAGTTGTATTCAGCTGTTTTCTCACAATCAGTGCTGCTGAAGTATAGGAAAGAGCTGATCTATAGTTCTGTTTATTTTCTCCCAATATATGAAAATGCTTATTTTATAAGTCCCCCAAACCTACGGACACATTGAGTGTTTTTTTAAAAAACACTTGTATTTATAAAGCATATTATGAAGTCTTGGGATGTTTCAACGTGCTTCACAGCCATTGAATTACTTTTGAAGTGCAGCCACTGTTATGTAGACGTATATGGCAGTCAATTGTGCACAGCAAGGTCCCACAAATGACAGATGTGATGTCTGACCAGTAGTTTTTTTTTTGATGCTATTGGTTGAGGGATAAATCTTGGCCAGGGCATTTGGCAAACTCCCTGTTCCTCTTCAAGTAGTGCCATGGGATCTCTTATGTCCACCTGAACAGGCAGGCTGGACCTCTGTTTAATGCCTCATCCAAAAGCCAACACCTCCAACAATGTCAGTACTGCACTGAAGTGTTGACCTAGATTATGTGCGCACGCTCCTGTGTGGGGCTTGATTCCATGACCTTCTGACTTCGATGGTGAGAACAATACCAACTGAGCCAAGCTGACAATTATGTTAAGTGACTCTTTTTTAAATAATAGCTATGTATTAACTTTTTTGGGAGGGGTGAGCAGAGCAGTATGATTTCCCCCCCCCCCTCAAAATGAGGGATGTTAGGGTAGGAAGCGGAATCTTTTCCTGCCTAACAATTTTCCTCCTCCTAAGAGCACTTCCTTACGTTCCATGGAACAGTTCAATTTTCTCCACCAATCTTTTTTTTTTTGTGGTGTATCTAAGGAAGAGTACCAAATTATGCACCTTTGTGTCGCATAATCGGAATTGCTAAGAACAGCTTTGAGAGTTTCCAAGCTTTCTTTAAAAAATTTTTTGATGAGATGCAAAATTGTTGGATTGTGAAATGGAACAAGAGGTTTATTACACTGGTGCATTCGGTCCTTCATGTAGTTCATTTTCCATTTCATTTGTGCTTTTGCAGTGAGATGCTACATGAAGTCTGTGTTGATTTTGCTCTTTCTCTCTCTTTCTGCCCCTCTTGCATCAAGAGGAAAGTCAGTCATTTGGAGCACTCCTGTATACTTCCTAGTGTCTGACTGTATAATAGCATTGGCTGAGGCCCAGGAGCAGGTATCTAGTCCATTCTGTTAGCTGATAGAGGTATGTGATGTGGGGAGATTTTAGCAAGTAAGAAAATTAGCTTTCCCCTGTTAGGAGATGGATAAGAGTGGCTTAGTTTGGCTTGCTTGCTTTGCTTGGACATTCTTAAAAATTTGCAACAAGCAATTTGTTCAGTAAAATAATTTTCTAATGGTAATCTGAAGCATTTTTGTATTTCACTACGATTATTTAGGAAATATTGAGAACAGTTGGAAGCAAGTAGGTATTTCACACCCAGCCATCCTGATGTTTAAAAGTGTATTTACTATTTAGTACTGCTACTTGAACAGGTCTTTTTCTGTTTCAGCCTAATGGAAGGTTTGAAGTAGGAAAGAAGATTTGTTTGAGCATCTCGGGACATCATCCTGAAACCTGGCAACCATCCTGGAGCAGTGAGTACCACCCAGAATCGCGGTCATAAATCTAAATCATCATCTCTTAACAGCTGTAGCATTGATCACTCGAAATGTGTTGCATTGCCTAGTGTGGCAGCACAGTTTTAGTTCTAGCACAATATACTATGGAGTAGTACATCTGTGATTCCTCCTGAGTTTCCAATTTTAGCCACGCCACAGTGGGAAGTTTGAGTAGATACCAGGTAGATTCTCTTCTGCCCCGCCCCCAAAACCCCAGGCTACAAGAAACCAGGTCAAACCAAACTGCAGTTGTGCAGTTTCTCGGTCTCGCAATGGAGTTTTCTTCGTCCATTCGATTGCCTGACCCCTTAGCTATTGTGGTGTGTAGTGTAGACATAGACACCTAGAGAGAAAATGGGAAACAAATACGCTGATTTTTTTTTTCCATTTTGAAAGAAGCTGTTTTAAACCACAATATTGTATTTGTTCCTAGTACGGACTGCATTGTTGGCCATTATTGGGTTCATGCCAACAAAGGGAGAAGGAGCTATTGGTTCTCTGGATTATACTCCTGACGAGAGGAAAGCACTAGCCAAAAAGTAAGATTTTGTGTTGTCTATTTACGTTATTTAAGTGAAGGTCCAATACTAGGATAGTTCCTGGTTATTTGGGGAGAATTGTGTTGGTGTTTCTTTCTCCCCTGCCCCCCCCCCCCCCCCCCCCCCCCCCCCCCCCCCGGCAAACTAGCCCTCTTTCCCCTCCCAAAAAATGTTTTAGGAAGAAAATGTATAGTTGCCAAAATCTGCAACATTGGTGAAAGCTAAATCCTGCATAATATGCAAGAAGTGTTGGATTAGAGATTCCAATATGTAATCAGTATTACAGTATCAAATTATCTCAAATTGAGTCTCGAGTTAACCAAATTAATCAATCATCAGCGGGACTGCACTAGAATACTGAACAAAATAACCGAGTTGCTATGTGCCAGAGCTATTAAGGATGGTTACAAATGCAAATACATTAACTTGCACTACTTTGTTTAACAAATTCTGTGATATCATTGATTTAATAATCAAAGTAAAGTAATTGGCTGCTTATTATCAATAACAGAATTTAAGTCCTTATAGGCACAATAGTAATTAAGCATATCACAATATCAAGTAGGGTTTGCTTAATAGTAGTACGAGTTGCATTTAATGTTGAAAATCATGGTATGGCTTAACAAGGTCAGTTTCTCAGGCTGAATTAGAGTGAATGCAACCTCCTAAACTCTGTTTCCAACTCCATATCCCCTCTCTCACAAAGACAAACTATTTAGCATTGTCGGCCACAGCCCCATCTGCTGCTGAGACCCTCATCCATGCCTTTGCCACCTCCAGACTCAACTATTCCAATGCTCCCCTGGCTGGCCTCCCATTCTCCACCCTCCAGAAACTTCAGCCCATCCAAAGCTCTGCTGCCCATATCTAAAGTCTCACACACCTACCACCTATGTTCCCTGTAATTTTTTTTGGCCCTGCGCGGCCCCTTTAAGGGCCTGCACGGGCCATTCAAGATACGGCACATACGTGGTTTTAACATTGAAATGCCGGCTGCGCGGGTTCCCTGGAGCAATGCGTGGCCACGCACCTTGCAGGGAACACTGCTTGCCACCCCTGGCCTCACTGATTTACATTGGCTCACAGTGTTTCAAATTCTCATCCTTGTGCTTTAATTTCTTTCGTAGTAGCTGTGTGAAAGGCTTTAGGACGTTTTCCTATGTTAAAGGTGCAATATAAATGCAAGTTGTTTTTATCCTCCCAAGTGCCTGTTTCTGTGAGCTACTTTTGTCCACTAGAATTTGGCTAGGTCATATAGTGCTAGTGAGTGTGATATTATCAAGTGTTTGTGGATCTCATTGTGATGCTCACTGTAAATCAAAGGGAGTGTAATTTTGTAATAACAGTAATTGTACCAAGAAACACTCCATGTATTGTGTAACCACTAGGATGTTTAAGTTTTGATAACCTTTTCCTAATAGGTATAAGGGACTGCTTTGAGGAAAGTAGTCTCCTAAAATGGAGCTGCTTAACCTAGTCTGTCCATTTATGGTCCCAAAATATAACTGGATCCTCTACCTTTACCTTTTCAACTGTTTTCTGTGGACAACTGCTCTAAATAAGCAAATTCTAAGGTCAATTAAAAGCTAATTGCTGTAGCTGAGGTAAGTTTGCTGAGACAGCAGAAGATAGTCTTATTTTCTAAGTTAAGTTTATTGAGTAGCAATTTGCTCTCATGAGTGATACTTGAGATTGTTTTATTTTATTCTGTTTATTTTATACAAAAGTTTGCATACTCTTAGAACATGGTTTCACAGTATATGCTACAGTACATATTTCACAATAGTTGCAGTCAACTACAGTGAGGGTCATACATCCTTCAAAAGTTTTATACATTAGGTTGAAGGGTGCTTGTTGATGAGGATGAGGTTCTCACTCACCAGAGTTGCTAGTGTTTTGTGGGGAAGGTGATGGTGTGCTACAGTAGATTACAGAAGCAACAGGTTCTTGTTGACATTTTGCATTTGGGGGTCTTTTTCCTCCGCTCCTTGGCAGATAGCCCTGAGCCGCGTCTGGTTGTGGGAGTTTGGCCTATAGGAAGGTGCCCTATATCTACTGGTGTTTCTTATGAATTTTTTTAAACTTGACTCATGATGACGATTCCTGATGCGATTTGATTTATAATTGCGTGTAAGGCTGTAACTTTTTCATGGATCTTATTCTTTTTCACACATTCCCAAGATTTTCACTCTCTCAATTCCATCTTGCTTTCATCAAACAGATCTGAAATTAGCTCTTTTGTTGTGTATGAAGGGTACAAAAACTCCAGTGTGGATTTGAATTTGTGAATTGCTTGTGGTACAATTATAATTTGAATCTATTCCAAACTTAATCTCTGTCTATGGTACTCAAATGTGCATTCAGTTTAATCCATGTACACAATACAATTGCAAAGCCCCAGCTAAGTGCTACAAACCGGAAGGGGTCACTCACATTCCCAACAAGAGGAAACAGTCTTTTCCCTATTTACCTTATGAAACCCTTCATAAGTTTAACATTCTCCCTCCTTCAGTGGAAATAGACCTAGTGTTTCAAGTGTTTTTTTCATAAGTATAGTTTTCCATCCTGGTATCAGTTTATTTTGGAATTTACAGACTAAAAGCTATTACTGAAAGGGACCACATGTTTATGAGAGAATATGCCACAACCCACTATTTAGATTGATTATCTCTGCTATTGTAATGAACAGATTGCAAAGGGCCATGAGCTTTACTGAATTTTGTGTGTTGCCTTTTGACAGCAAATGTTTTTATTATTTAGGTCACAAGACTTTAACTGTGAAAGTTGTGGTTCTCACATGAGGACAGCCCTGCTTCCATGCACAGCAAGTAGCATTCCAAGTCTGGCTGATGTGGAGGCCAAAGAATTAGCAAAGCAAATCAGTTTTAAGGTATGTTGGCTTTTATAAATTATATATTTTATATATTAAATATTTCTTTATATTAGTATGCATTGTTAGTTGAGCCCATCCATGTTACTTTGTAAATCAAAGGAGTGGATGGCTTGCATATTCTCTGAAAACTCTAACATTGTAAGCCTTACTTGTCTTTGAAAAGTCCTACAATAATTCATCTGTAGTGGGGAAGTAATTATGAGAAGGAAAGGACTACCCTGCATTGATTTGCGTGCAGCAAGATCCCACAAACAGCAAATGATATAAATGACCATTTAATGTATTTTTAGTCTTAATTGAGGGAGGAATGTTGGCCAGGGCACCCTGCTCTTTAAGCTTGATAGGCAGACAGGGTCTCCGTTTAGTGTCTCATCCGAAAGACGGCACTTGTCAATGCAACATTCCCTCATTGGTGCATTGAAGTGTCGACCTAGATTATGTGCTGAAGTCCTGTAATGCAGTTGAAACCACAACTTCTGAATCGGAGATCAGAGTAGAGTGCTACCAACTGAACCAAGCTAACTGTTTCAAGTTTGTAACTGCAATATTTATCTTTCAATAGGCAGAGACAAATTCTGCTACTAGTGCTGCTGCTGAACCCTCTCCAGCACCGACACCTATAAAAAGTGCAAACCAAGATGTTCAAGTCTCCCATCAGCTTCCACTCACTCACACCAATCCAGAAACAGAAGCTATAACAGAGGTGTGTAAATCAATTTGTCTCCTATCTTTAGCCTCACCTGTGCATCATGTTTTCCTTAACATCTATTTTCATGGAGACTAATAATTCATATGAAATGTTTCTTTGTAGATGAGCTGAGGGAAAGAGTAAAAAAAAAATTCATGTTATCCTAATCTGGCCTTTTAGCACATGAATATATCAGGAAATAGCAATGTAGTAACACATTGTAATGCCTTTGTACTATGAAACCCAATGTTAGCATTCAAATTCACAGATACTATTTCACCAACTGCTTTGTTTATCTTTTGATTGCCATTTATTTAGGTGAACTTTGCACCCCTCAAGGTGTGGGAGTCATGTCAGTGCCTAGAGGTGGAACACTTCGTCCAATTAGTCCACTTACCGGGGTACGGTAGCATAGTGGTTATGTTCTTCTTCTTCTTAGATTACTGGACTAGTAATCCAGAGGCTTGGACTAATGATCCGGAGACTTGAGTTCAAATCCCACCATTGGGGACTTTAAATTCAATTAATTAAATAAATAGTAGTAATGGTGATCATGAACCCATCTGGTTCACTAATGTCCTTTAGGGAAGGAAGTCTGCTGTCTTTGCCCGGTCTGGCCTATATGTGACTCCAGACCCACAGCAATGTGGTTGATTCTTAACTGCCCTCCGTTGTATTCAAGAAGGCGGCTCACCACCATCTTCTCGAGGGCAATTAGGGATGGACAATAAATGCTGGCCTTGCCGACGATGTCCGCATCCTGTGAATGAATAAAAAAAAAATCTTTGGAACCACAGCACTCTTTATACTAAAGTATGGCTTCATAGTACAGGTGGCACCAAAATATGTGCCCTGACCTCTACCGCCATCAACTTTTCGCACATGTGCATGCACTACTGGCTTGTCTCTACATGCTCTGAGTTGATCATGGTTGAAATGTTCTTTTGTTGTGGTTCTTGTCCTGGAGGCAATTTTAGAAATGTTTGGTTTGTCATGTACATAATGGCAAATAGATGTAATTTTTTTTGTCTGGCTTAATATAATTTTTCTGTACAGGATACTTAATGCAGCTGATTCAAACTGATTAATATGATGTCAATTTGGATCAGACACTGAATTGGCTAAGAAACATTTCTCTAAATAGCACTGCTAATGTGTCTGATCATTGTAGATAAAGCTTATTTCTCTATTTCTGAAAGAGTGGATAAAGTTTAAATTAATATCAAGCAATTCTGTACTTGTTCTGTAAATTTGTATTTACAGGAAAGGGCACAATAATGACTGCTTGTCTAGCTGTCTCATTTAATGACTTACACAGACTTGCTTTCTTCTACTCCATTCGGTTCCCAAAACTAACTGGACACCTCACTCTGGTCTCATGTCTTTTTCTATTCATTGAGAATGGCCATCCACCCTGCTTACTAACTCTAATCTAGCCTTCTCTGATCCAACCCTGACATCAAAAAAGCTGCTAATAAGAGGGTGCTGTTCTTTGGTTCAAGGATCTATATTTGGCTGAGGCTGAATGGCAACTATTTGCCTCCTATCACCCTCTGAACCATGAACCCACTACTGAACACCAAGTTATCATTTTCCAGGCTATTACTGATCTCCACTCTTTTTTGGAGATCTCCCCCCCACCCCTGCCCCCACTGCCTGCAGCCCTGTTGCCTCCAACCTCATTGTTCCTCAACCACATGCAGCCTGTTTCTGCCTCATCCCCAGGATGCACTGCCCCAGCAGACTGATTTGTTTGCCCAGTCCAACTAAACTAATTTTTCTTGCCTTGGCTCTGTTCTTAGCTGCCTTGTCCAGTCCCTACTCACTTGCATCCATGCCTCCTCTCATACCTGCTGCCACCTTAGATTTTCTGATCCCAATCATCTCCTTACCGCAATGGATGTACAGTCCCTCTACATCTCCATTAATCACCAGGATGGTCTTTAGGTCTTGCGCTCCTTCCTGGGAGCAGTGACCCAGCCAAACCCCTTCCACCACCACCACCACCACTCCTGGTTAAACTTGCTCTTCACTTGAATATTTAACTACAGTCGCTGCCTCCAGATTAAAGGTGTATGGGATGTGGCTGTGCCTGTTTTTTGTGTTCTATGTAGAACCCTCTTCTAATCTTACTGGGAGCTCCTTCTACCTTCCATTTTTGCTGCATTGATGATTGTGTTGATGCTCCTCTTTGCAATTGTTCCGATTCTGAGAATTTCATTCACTATGCTTCTAAATCCCATCCATCTATTACCTTTTATGCAGTCCATTTTTGATTCTTCCCTTCCCATCCTGAAATGATTTCATCTGTTTATGTGCATTACATAATATTTATTACAAGCCCACTGCCTCCAACAACTGCCTGGATCATCATCTCTCTCTCCCCGTTGCATTTTCTCTGATTCCACTTTCCCCACCAGAGCTTTTGAAATGTCCATTTTTCTCAGCTAAGGTTTACCCTCCACAGTGGGTGACAGGATCCTTGATCAGCCCATTTCCCAAACCTCTGCTCTCATCCCCTCCTCTTCCTCTCTCAACAGGATGCTTCTTGTCTTCGCCTTCCACACCACCAGCCTTTACATTTGCCCGATCATTTTCTGCCACCTGCAACATGATCTCAGCACCAAGCATAGCTCCTCCCTTCCCCTCTCTGTTTTCTAGAGGAACTGTTCCCTCCAAGATACCCTTGCTCACTCGTCTAACACCCCTTCTCCTGGCACCTATCTATGAAACTGCAGCAAATGCTGTCCTTTTACCTCCTCCCATACCACATTGTCCAGGCTGAAAATTCTTGTCTCCATGCAAGACAGCAATTTGATGCACTTCCTGAAATCTAGTATGCTTATTTGCTGCTCTCTACAGTGGGGAGACCAAATTCATATTAAGTGACCGTTTTGCTAAAACACCTCTGTTTTGTCCACAAGTGTGACCCTGACCTCCCTGGTGCTCGCTACTTTTAACTGCTGCTCCCATTCCCATTCTGACCTCTTCATCTTTGGTCTCCTACACTGTTCCAGGCTCAATGCAAGTTTCAGAAACGGTATCTCCTCTTTCTCTAGGGCAGTGTGAAACCCATGGTCTGAATATTGGTTGCAGTAACTTTAGACCTTAGCTACATCTTCCATTTTTTTTACAGCAAGGATGCATCAGTGTCTGGGGAAGATGATGGTTTGGGTACAAACTCTTCAAAATACAGTGCTCATGAGGAATGTTGGCCTGTTTTTTTTTTTCTCCTCTGTTTGCAACTGGGAGACACAGTGTTTTGCCATTATCTTTTTTAATTTTAGTTCAGTTTCTCTTATTTTCTCACCCTTTTGTTCATGTGAGCATTTTCTAAGTTTTTTCACCTTCTTAACTACTTTTAGTTTCTTTTAATGTCTTTCCATCACATCACTGATCTTTGAGATCATGTAATGGCAACACGGTGGCATAGTGGTTAGCACTGTTGCCTCACAGCGCCAGGGACCCGGGTTCGAATCCGGCCTCGGGTGACTGTCTGTGTGGAGTTTGCACATTCTCCCCGTGTCTGCGTGGGTTTCCTCCCGGGTGCTCCGGTTTCCTCCCACAGTCCAAAAATGTGCGGGTTAGGTTGATTTGGCTATGATAAATTGACCCTTAGTGTTAGGGGGATTAAATACGCGGGGTTACGAGGATAGGGTGGGATATGTGTCGGTGCAGGCTCGATGGGCCGAAATGGCCTCTATCTGCACTGTGGGGATTCTGTGATTCTGTGAATAATTTTCTATTGAGCAGTATAAAGGCCATTCAACCCTTTAACTCCCAAGCCATGGTTTGGACCATCTGTTTCTCCCCTCGCCTTTTTTCCTCTGAGATGGCCTCTTCAACCCTGCTTTCATCATCATTTATGCAGATACTTGACGATGCTTGAATCCAGCAGCTCCTCCCCAAGCTTCGCTCGTTTAGGTATTCCATAGAGCTAACTTATGAGGTTGGCATCCTGCTGCAAATTTACATTTTAAAATGTGTATTTTGCTCTTCCTGTTTTCTAGCACAGGAGCTTATAATTAGACTGATCCACCAGAAAGTAGTTGTTAATGATCTCAGATATTCAGCCAGGCCCCAGCAGCTCATGCCTTTGGCTGTCCACTAGCTAGAATCACCGAGATATCGGCAACAATGTAAACTCTAAAGATCAGCAACTACATCTGTTCCTCGCCTTTAATAACTGGTTAGTCTGTTTCATCGTAATTGTCCTCACAGTGCCAGTAAACTGGTTAAAACAATACTGGGCAATTAGGCTTTGATCCAGCAAGTTAGTCACCTTTCTGGTGAGACCAGTCCACATAGCATCTTGTAATTTAGGTGAAGGGTGGCAGCATTTTAAATTCTCCGTTGTGGAAGTATCAGGCTCCTGTTCCTGAGACATTTCTGGTGAGCAGCAGCAAATTCAAATTCCAGGAAATGGCACATGTCCAATGCACAAGAAAAAATGAATTTGTGGCTGGATGCCTACCCTTGATTGTATCTTCAAACCCTCCCTTTTCTATTCCTCTTCTCCCCACCCCCCACGATCCATGGGCTGGGAATTTCCTCAGAGCAGCTCCTACTCCATTGCTGTAACTTAGCCAGAAGTGCGGCACAAGCTCCATTTACATGCATAATTGGGTTTCCCCCACACTTCTGGCTAAGTTATGGCAGCAAAGCTGCAACAGCTTGGAGAAAATTCTCAGCCATAATGTTTTCTTATCATATATCTATACTTTTTCGGTACCTCTTGCCCAGTCTCGAATGCTTAGATCAACCTTTGCCAATCATGTATGTGCACATCATAGCAGCTGCTGTCACCTGCATTGCCCTTGCAGTACCATTTTACACAGACTGTTAACTTTGTGATTTCATTTGAACCATTTGATATCTGAAAACTTTATATCGGATTGAGTTAAGCATTCAAATGAAGTATTTACTTGATTATGTGAATGGAGACCTATTGACATGAGTAGGGAATTGGTTAGGAGGTAGGACACGGAGTCGGGATAATGGATGCGTACTCCAATTGGTAGGACGTGACTTGTGGTGTCTCCCAGGAATCTGTACTGGGACCTCGGCTTTTTACTATATTTATCAATGACTTGGATGAAGGAATAGAGAGCTATATAGCCAAGCTTGCTGACAACACTAAGTTAAGTGGCACAGTAAGTAGTGTAGATGGGACCAGAAAGTTGCAAAGGAACATTGATAGATTAAGTGAGTGGGCAAAACTGTGGCAGGTGGAGTTCAATGTGAGGAACTGAGAGATCATCCACTATGGACCTAAGATAGATCAGAGTATTTTCTAAATGGTAAGGAACTATGGAAGAGCAGAGAGATTTAGGGGTCCATGTACTAAAGTCTAGTGGACAGGTATTAAAAAGGCTATTGGAATGTTAGCCTTTATCTCAAAAAGGTTGGAATACAAACGGGTGGAAGTTGTGCTACAGTTGTATGAAGCTCTGATTGGACCACATCTGGAGTACTGCGTTCAGTTCGGGATACTGCACCTCAGGAAGGATATATTAGCCTTGGAGGTGGTGCAGCGCAGATTCACCAGAATGATACCGGGGCTAAAAACGTTAAATTATGAGGACAGGTTGCATAGACTAGTTTCGCGTTCTCTTGCGTGTAGAATGTTAAGGGGTGATCTAATTGAGCTGTTTAAGATGATTAAAGGAACTAATCGGGTAGATAGATTCCCTCTGGTGGGGGAGTCCAGAATAAGGGGACATAACCTTAAAATTAGAGCTAAGCCATTCAAGGGTGATGTCAGGAAGCACTCCTTCACACAAAGGGTAGTGGAAATCTGCAAAACTCTCCCTCAAAAAGCTGTTGCGGCTAGGTCAATTGGAAAAATTCAAAACAGAGAGATTTTTGTTAGGTAAGGGTATTAAGGAATATGGAGCAACAGTGGCTAAATGGAGTGGAGGTATAGATCAGCCTTGATCTAATTGAATGGTGGAACAGGCTCGAGGGACTGCATGGCCTACTCCTGTAAATATGAGAAGTATGGTGCATGGAGAAGTACTTTAAATACAATATACTGAATCCCAATCTGTATTTTCAGACTTTTTTTTTATAGAAATGTTCACTTTTATGTGTTTTCATCCCTGTAGTGACCCACCATTTTGAGTCTTCCCTGCTTGATGAGCTGCTTAGCTGATGCCAACTAAAGCACCACATCAAATTTCACAGATTGCAGCTGTTCCTGCCTTGGAAGTCGATCAGGCTATATTTGAATGAGGGAAATTCAGTACTGGCCTAAAATGCATATCACTTTGTGCAGCATCAAAGAATGGTGGCTAAATCTGCTTAGTTCTGATACCAGCTGCTTTACTGTGGGGAGATGTTGAGCACCTGTTGCTTAATTACCAATGGGGATAATTTTAAGAGGTTGGGGATAAAAGAGAGAAAATGAAACGTGTTATCCGTAGGGTTTTTCTTGCGTGACTTTTAGCGCCAGCTCAAAAGGCATTAGTGGAGACTTGAAAGCTACTCTTAGCTGTCGGTGATGTGTGACCCAGAAAGGGGGGAAAAATCCAGAGGAAGGTGAACCGCCCTCACCCCTTTTCCTTTTACAATAAATACTCTATCAAATATCCTGGCTATTCTCGGAGTGTCAGATTTTAGCTCCTGCTGTATCTTATTGATGCATCAATCATAGTAAACAAACAAGTGATGCACGTCTGCTGGATGGAACCTTGAACGCCTTGAGCTGGAACTCTCCAGTTCCAGTTGACCACCTTATACCAGTATACTTTTATTTTTATACCCTTTAGTGATCCACCTAGGTCACCTGACCCTTCTATAGCACACCCACTTTTGGTCACAGGATATGATGTAACCACAGCTCCATGTGCTATTCTCTTTGTCAGAAAAATGGCAGAAACCGGCTTTGTTGTGTTCTGTAGTACAGACAGTAGTAGGGCTCATCTCTTGTCTCCAAGGTTGCTCTCTTCAGCACTTTCCCACTATACTTGCGCATCCATGGTAACCTCGCTTAACTATTTTAAATGTATACCTCCTAAAGACATGTGATCCAATTCTCATCTAAGGATCTATTGTCTGCAGGAATGCAGTTAATTCTACACCAGCTGTCATATCTTGCCAAGGCTGCTTATTCTGCAGAGAGATGTTTTTGACACATGCGGTACTCTATATGAGTTAACCCATGATGCTTTCTGCTCATGTCAAGTTATCCTAACTTAGTTATTTTCAACTAATACCCCTAAAATCTACAATGAACCTATTCAATAAAATATTTTAAAGTGACAGTTTGACCAATTGAACTTCTGAACTATTTTGTCTGGAAGTATTAGTTTTACATAACCGTACAGCTTGTTCACGAACCAATTGCAGATGAATTAGCAAAACTGCTGGCCATTTTGAAAATCAGTGCAGCTTCAACTTAAAAAAAAAAAAAAAAATCCTATGTCTTCACCACAATCATAGACCACATTGAATTTGCATAGTTTATAGTTCTAATTTTATGAATTTAAAATCTTCTGATAGAATTTTAATGTTTTTTGGCATTTGTATTAAATTACGGCTAAACACATTCAAGTTGGTGTATGAAATATACAGTAAATTCTCCCGGTTATTGGTATGCTGTACTGTAATTATTTAGTGGATTGAGCATTTACATAACATTCATCTGTTATGAAAGACTGTGGCCTGGAGCACGGCCAAGATGGCCTGGGTGGTGTCGGGTGCTTCAGCTTGAATTTGCAAAATAAATTGTGGTTAAAATCCAGGATAAGCTGTGGTTCAGAAATGGCGAAGACTGGAGATTGTTTTAGTAAAAACAAATCTAGTGACGTTGGTCCATCTGCTTCTGTTCAGAGTAAGAGAAGGTAGAAAAGCTAAACGGAATCAACAACTTAAATCAGGAAATGCTGTCTGTTTAAACTCTTGTACATTTTTACTTAATTTCTAATTAATTGGTTTGATCTATTCTGTAGCTTCAAGATTGGGTAATCTACAACATCAAAAGGAGCACTGCTATATTGTGGGGTGGGGGGAGGTGTTCTGCAAAACAATAGTAATTCTTTCCTTGTTTTTTGGAAAGGGTTTCCCTGCTCCCAGAAAAATAGTAATTAAAACTTTCTAATGTTACAGAAAATACACTGCCTTTTCCTAAAAAGTTTTTACTACAATAACAACTTAGATTTAAAATAAAATAATATGGAAGATAGTTGTCATTACATTTTAATAATGGGTAATAGTAATTGTTGCTATCTGGCCTGTAAAATACTTTATTTTCCCTATTTCCCCCCCCCCCCCCCCCCTCTTGACTGTGTCTCACTATTTGTACAGGTCAAAAGAGAGTCCATTTAATAATGTTATCCATGGTGGGTTCACTCTCACTATAATGATTATTCATAGACTGTTCAGTGGTCATTTTGCCTCCTTTAGTATGAAACTGAGTTATCTGATTGTGGGAGAGATGGCAAATGAATTTCAACACATAAGTGTGAGGTAATTACATTTTGGTAAGAAAAATAAGGAGGTCACATATTACTTGGAAAATAAGAATCTAAATGGGGTAGAGGAACAAGGAGTACAAATACACAAATCACTAAAAGTAGTGACGCAGGCCATTTAAAAAAAAAAAAAGCAGCAAACCAAGCACAAGGGTTTATTTCTAGAGGGATAGTGTTGAAAAGTAGAGAGTTTATGCTAAACCTGTATCGAACCTTGGTTAGACCACACTTGGAGTACTGTGTACAATTCTGGTCGCCATATTATAAAAAGGATATAGAGGCACTGGAGAGGGTACAAAAAAGATTTACAAGATGATACCAGAAATGTGAGGTTATACCTATCAGGAAAAGATGAATAGGCTGGGTCTCTTTTCTCCTGAAAAGAGAAGACTGAGGGGTGACCTAATAGAGGTCTTTAAAATTGTGAAACATTTTGATAGAGTAGACGCAGAGAGAGTGTTTCTTCTTGTGGAGAAGATCAAAACTAGGGGCCATCAATATAAGATCATCACCAAGAAATCAAATAGAGAATTCAAAAGAAACTTCTTTACCCAGAGAGTGGTGAGAATGTGGAACTCGCTACCACAGGGAGTAGTTGAGGCGAATAATATAGATGCACTTAAGGGGAGACCATGAGAGGGAGAAGGGGATAGAGGGTTATGCTGATAGTCAGATAAGGAAAGACGGGAGGAGGCTCGAGTAGAGCATAAACGCCGGCATGGACTGGTTGGGTCGAATGGCCTGTTTCTGTGCTGTATATTAAATGTAATTCTATGTATTACACCACTGTTAAAGCATAATTAGCCAGAATTTAGCAATGATGCATCCACATGTCATCAATCAAGCTTCATAACTTACTGTTGAGAAAAGGGAGGAGGAAATGATAAAAGATGGCATAGGTTACTTGCTCATTTGATTTTTTTTTTCTTTCATTTCCAATGATCTATCTTTGGCCTCCCTCCTATTTCTCATCTACATGCTGCCCCTTGGCGACATCATCCGAAAACACAGCATCAGTTTCCACATGTTCGCTGACCACACCCAGCTCTACCTCACCACCACATCTCTCGACACCTCCACAGTCTCTAAATTGTCAGACTGCTTGTCTAACATCCAGTTCTGGATGAGCAGAAGTTTTCTCCAATTAAATATTGGAAAGACCGAAGCCTCCGTTCCCTAGCCACTGATTCCATCCCTCTCCCAAACATCTGTGAGTCTGAACCACACTGTTCGTAACCTTGGTATCATATTTGAGCCTGAAATGAGCTTCCAACCACAGACTGCCTATTTCCACCTCCGTAACATTGCCCATCTCCGCCCTTGCCTCAGCTCATCCGCTGCTGAAACCTTCATCCATGCCTTTGCTACCTCTAGACTTGACCATTCCAATGCAATCCTGGCTGGCCTCCCACGTTCTATCCTACATAAACTTGAGGTCATCCAAAACTCGGCTGCCTGTGTCCTAACTCGCACAAAGTCCCGTTCACCCATCACCCCTGTGCTCGCTGACCTACATTGGCTCCCTGTTAAGCAACGCCTCGATTTCAAAATTCTCATCCTTGTTTTCAAATCCCTCCATGGCCTCGTCCCTCCCTATCTCTGTAATCTCCTTCAGCCCAACAACCCCCCCGAGATATCTGCGCTCCTCTAATTCTGCCCTCTTGAGCATCCCTGATTATAATCGCTCGACCATTGGTGGCCCTGCCTTCTGTTGCCTAGGCCCTAAGCACCGGAATTCCCTGCCTAAACCTCTCCGCCTCGCTACCACTCTTTCCTCCTTTAAGACGCTCCTTAAAACCTACCTCTTTGACCAAGCTTTTGGTCACCTGCCCTAATTTCTCCTCATGTGGTTCAGTGTCAAATTTTTTGTCTTGTAATACTCCTTTGAAGTGCCTTGGGACGTTTTACTACGTTAAAGGCACTATATAAATACAAGTTGTTGTTGTTTGAATCATAAAATAGTACAGCACAGGAGGGAGCCATTTAGCCCATTGAGTCTGCGCTGGCTGTTTCGAAGAGCAATTCAGTCAGTCCCACTCCCCTGCTCTTTCCCCATATCCCTGCAATTTTTTCTCCTTCAAGTATTTATCCAATTCCCTTTTGAAGGGCAACACGGTGGCATAGTGGTTAGCACTGTTGCCTCACAGCGCCAGGGACCTAGGTTCGAATCCGGCCACGAGTGACTGTCTGTGTGGAGTTTGTACATTCTCCCCGTGTCTGCGTGGGTTTCCTCCGGGTGCTCCGGTTTCCTCCCACAGTCCAAAGATGTGCGGGTTAGGTTGATTTGGCTATGATAAATTGACCCTTAGTGTTAGGGGGATTAAATACGTGGGGTTACGGGGATAGGGTGGGATATGTGTCGGTGCAGGCTCGATGGGCCGAAATGGCCTCTATCTGCATTGTGGGGATTCTGTGAAATACTATTGAATCTGTATCCACCATCCTATCAGGCAGTGCATTCCAGATCCTAACCACTCGTTGCGTAAAAAAGTTTTTCCTCATGTCACCTTTGATTCTTTTGCCAATCGCCTTAAGTCTGTGCCCCCTCATTATCGACCCTTCAGCCATTGGAAACCGTTTCTCTTTATTTATTCTATCTAAATCCTTCATGATTTTAAACACCTCTATCATATCTCCTCTTGGCCTTCTCTGCTCCAAGGAGAACAACCTCAGCTTCTCTAGTCTATCCAAGTAACTGTATTCCCTCATCACTGGAACCAATCTAGTAAATCTCTTCTGCCCCCTCTTCAAAGCCTTCACATCCTTCCTAAAGTGTGGTGCTCAGAATTGAACACAATACTCCAGCTGGGGCCGAACTAGTGTTTTATGAAGGTTTAGCATAACTTCCTGGTTTTTGTACTCTATTCCTCTATTTATAAAGCCCATGAATCCCACATGCTTTATTAACTGCTTTGTTAACCTGTCCTGCCACCTTCAAACATTTGTGCACAAGCACCCTCAGGTCTCTGTTCTTGCACCCGCTTTAAAATGTACCATTTAGTGTGTATGGTCTCCCCTCATTCTCCCTACCAAAATGTATCCCCTCACACTTCTCTACATTGAATTTCATCTGCCCATTCCACCAGTCTGTCTATGTCTTCTTGAAGTTATTACTATCTTTCTCACTGTTCACTACACTTCCAAGTTTCATGTGATCTGCAAATTTCGAAATTGTGCCCTGTACCCCAAGTCCAAGTCATCAATCTATATCAAAAACAGCAGTGATCCTAGTACTGAACCTTGGGGAACGCAACTGCTGAAACCTTCCTTAAAATCTTTTGTTCTTTTATAGACTGATGGAGATGACACTCACACTGGGACTCTGGAACCTCCACAAAGCAGACCCAATACTACATCTCTAAGCCCTCGACAGCGACGTGCTCAGCAGCAGCGACGTGCTCAACAGCAGCAACAGACAAGGCGCCCAACTTCACCATCGTACTCTCAAGTCCGTCGGCCAGCTAATACCAGTCAAATAGGATCTACTGTCTTAATTGTCATCCTCACTTTAGCACTGGCTGCCCTAATTTTCCGAAGGATTTACATGGCGAATGAGTACAGATTTGACTATGAATTGTAATGATCAGTTGCTTTGCATAGCCATAGACTGGATTTATTATATATCATATCATGTATTTTAACATGTCCAATCCCCATATTAGTAGCCAAGATTTGCAGGGGCATTGAATGACCTTCCCAAAAGGGAATTTAAAAAGTTACAGTATGCAAGATTTATGCATAATTATTATCCTTGGGATAATAAACAGTGGCATTTTCCAAAATTTTACACTGCAGGGAAACCCATTCAGGAATACTTTTGATCAAACTCTTGTTAAAATCAATTTATCTTTGGTAGAATTGAGTTGTTTTTGTTGAGACCATGCTGTTCAAAAATGTCAGTAATTCTGAGGGTGCTGATAATCTGTTTACTGGAAAGTTTCTGTGGACCACTGTAAAGTTCATTGGACTCATAGCCTGAGTGCTAGTGGAGTTATATACAATTTTACCTTATTGAAATGAGTCCTGTTTCTACCTATTAACGAATACCTTAATCCTGTCAGTAGGAGTGTGAACATCCAGTTATCTCATTTGAATTTGAATACCTAGTCAGGATTTTCAGTACTGTCTAGCAAATTTAAAATCCAAATTATGAGCTTTCAACACTGCTAAGTGAAGTTGTTATAGGCTGAGATATCATGCTAGTTTCATGGTACTAGATTAGCAGTGTTTCAATAAACATCCTAAACTAAATTTTAAAATATGCAAATCTTCTTTAACAAAGATCCATCCAGAGAGTTGATATACAGCCCACAAAAATAAATCCAAAACCGATGGGTATTATTACATGTCAAATGTATGATATCCTTACTTTAGTCCTCTGCTGTCTATTAGATAATTTCTGTTAAATTTACCTGGCACGTTATGCAGATCATATGGATTAAAAAGCTTTTTTTAATGACACTTGTATAGGATGATCCCATGGAAGGGGTGGGGTGGAAAGGGAATCATTTAGCCCTCAAAAGTGCGAGAAGCAATACTTGCATTCCTTTTTATTTAAAATATCCTTTTGTTTAAAGGTAAACATGAAGGAATATTGCAGTAATTACCTGTAATTTTTGTGTGGAGTCAAAGGAACCATATTTGTAACAATAAATAGAGATGTAGGTTTTGGGTGTAATGCTTAGATAAGTTACTTGTAGAAGAACTGTTCCTCCTTAAATCAGACAAAATAATCAAATATAGCGTTTTCCAGCAAGTGATAGAACGAGAGACGCCTCCTCTCCATTACTCGTGGTTATTTATTCTCCTTAACCAAGGTATGAACGCTGTAGCATGTCAGAGTTAGCAATTGTAATGTGTGTGTGTGTGTATATATTACAAAATTGAACTTTCTGTTGAAAGTTGCATAATGACTCTTTTTAGTTTTCTTATAGAATGCTACGCAGATTGTTTTTAAATTTTTGATTGTTTAAAGTATGTGAGTAAATATTGTCTGCTTAAGTAAGTGGACAGAGGGCACTAGTTTTTTGTTTGCTGGATGCCCTTTGAACAATGATTTTTGCCGATGTAAAGTTGGTTTCAAATATGAAGCCACTTTAAAACAAACTATCTCATACAGATGTAAATGTTTAACATTCTATGTAATTTTTTTTCCTGCTATAGAATTGATTTTGCGGGACCCTGAATACTTTGTACAAGCAGTGCCACAGCACTTTACAATTAAGGGAACAATGTGTTCACTCTCCTCACTTTCTAATGCATCATTGTCACTAAATTGCACAAGGTGGATGTTTGATGAAAAGCCCATTGTTTTTGTTTTGTGAAATACCTGACTGTTCTTGGGTTCGAAAGAAAAATTGACACACCTGCCTGGCATCTTAAAAAGATAGTACTTGTTGTGCATCCCAGACATATTACTGCAGTATTGCTGCTGTATCTTTGGAGAATTTTTGTATCGAAGTTCATTCAGCATGGTGTAGAAACACTGTTCTGCCACAAGCACAACAATTGGAAAGGTCGCTAAAACACAGAGTACTTCCTTTATCTATAAACCAATGCCAGTTACAACAGTGAAATAAAACATGCTGTTGAATAAATGTAAATCCAGATTATTGTCTTGTTTATCTTCAGTTTTCTGTCATTGAACAAATAAATAGCATTTTTCATTTTTGAATGTTAAGATGTTTTATCAATAATGGCCTGTGCAGTTCAACTGAAGAGACACTTGCAGCTAGAAATGTAGAAACTGAAGTTTAATGCAGTTATCGAATATCTTAAATTACATAGATTTAAAATGAAGAGCACATACAAATTTACTTAGCCACTATAAATATTTGTGTACATAATGTGAGTGTTTTTATGTACTACTAGAAAAGGAAAAATTTGCAGGACTATGAGGGAAGAGCAGGGGAGTGGGACTCCAAAGAGCCAGCACAGATACAATGGACTGAAAGGGCTCCTTCTGTGCTGTATGATTCTATATACAGATCATTAATGTCTAATGTTTGCAGGCATAAAGCCTTTGTTTTCTTGCTATATTAGGAGTCCATTCTATTTATGCATAACTGAGAAAATGCCAGAACTACACAGAAGGCAGTCAGCATCTTTTAAAGAGAACAGTGAAGTTAGCATTTTGTGTTCTCTGAATCTCTTAACTTGTCTTTTTTTACAGTATATATCCAGCATTTTCTGTTTTTTATTTGATTTTCCAGCATTAACTTTTTTTGTGTTCACATGTAGTTTGATCATAATTAGAGGACTTGGGTTTCTCTGCTTTCCATTACCATGCATTTTTCTACAAGTGACTGTTGAAGTCCTAGTTTTACTGTAATAAAATAAATGTAAAATATTTTAAAATGAACTGTAATGTTTTAATGTTTGTAATGAGTAACAGACTAGTGGAAGCAGTAGATCCAAACAATTCAATTGATAGACTGTAATTCCATGCAACAGCCCTCTGTCCATTTATGGTGGTCTTTTCATAGTCCTCTGACGTTTTCTATCAATGAAACCAACACTCATTCTTTCAAGCTGCTCTGTGATGGTTATCCGCATTCTAAAGTTGATGAATTCTCGATTATCCTCCGTGCTGAGGTCACAATGGCAAGGGAGCATCACTAGAACCGATCCTAAAGAGGAAATTCAATCTGCTTAGATTTCAATAACGTATTCAGAATCTTGTGTGTGCCCGCACCACTTGACTTCCTGTTGTCACATTTTGTCACTTTTTTTGCTAACATTTTCCCATTACAAATGTGGACATGGAAATTTATGATGCAAATTGTTTTTATTATTCGTTCATGGGATGTGAGCGTCGCTGGCATAGCCAGCATTTATTGTCCGTCCCTAATTGCCCTTGAGAAGGTGGTGGAGGGAGTGAATGTTTAAGGTGGTGGATGGGGTGCCAATTAAGCGGGCTGCTTTACCCTGGATGGTGTCGAACTTCTTGAGTGTTGTTGGAGCTGCACTTATCCAGGCAAGTGGAGAGTATTCCATCACATTCCTGACTTGTGTCTTGTGCAAACATTGGGAAGACCAATGCCATCGTCTGGCCTGTGCTACACATTCTGTAACCATGTCACCGATTGCTTACCCTCTCCCTGGCCACTGTCTCAGGTTGAGCCAGACTGTTGGCAAGCTGCTGAAACCCTCCTCCGTGCCTTTATCACCTCCAGATTTGACTATTCCAATGCTCACCTGACCAGCCTCCACCCTCCATAAACTTGAGCTCATCCAAAACTCTGCTGCCTGTATCCTAATGCGCAGCAAGTCTTGCTCACACATCACCCCTTTGCATACTGACATACATTGTCTTCTGCTGTCTCAACACCTCATTATTGTATTCAAATTTCTTCATTGTCGTTCCTCCCTATCTTAATAACCTTCCCCAAGCCTCTATCCTAAAATCCCTTCACTCCACCATTGGTGGCTATGCCGTCAAGGCCCTAAGCACTGTAAGCTCTCTGACTCTCCACCTCCCTCTCTTTAAGACCCTCGTTAAAACTCACCCCTGACCAACCTTTTAGTCACCCTTCCTAATACATTTTTTGATTTGGTGTCAATTTTTATTAATTATGCTCCAGTGCAGTGCCCCGGGACGTTTTCTGCATTATCAATGAACCCAGTCTGGTTCCCGAGTTGACCTCCGATATCAGATGGGGTTGTGTTGTGTATGTTGACGGATCGGAGGGCAGGAGACCATTACGGGATGGTTGAGTCCTGCAGTGTTTGGTTTTATATCTTTGCTTTAGGTAATGAAAACTGAACTGAGGCTGGAGCTTGTTCAGTCAATGTGTGTAGATATTAAAAATTAATCATTTTCAGCAATATCAGACTTGTTGAGATTTGCTCACATTGCTATCTTTACAGCACTCAATAGTGTTTTAAAAGTGTTTCTTTTGTATTAAATAATCTTTGCAATATCAAGAGACTGGCAAGGGTCCAAAGTTACAATTTTCTAATGTTTGAGCACTTAATGGTCAAATAACTGATTTATCCCAATGGTTGACAAAACCCAATTTAACTGATCAAGCAGTTTACTGTAGCTGACCGTGTCCTCTCCAATGACCACTAAATTAACCAGCTGCACCAAGAAGAAGCATTTTGAATATCTGTCAGAGCCTGAAATTCAATCTTTGAATACAAGTGAGCAATAATTCTTTGATATGAGCTGAAAACGTCCCTTAGTTTACTGTCTTGTATTGCAGTGTGCAACACAGTGGCATAGTGGTTAGCACTGGTACCTCACCGTGCCAGGGACCCGGGTTCGAATCTGACCTCGGGTGACTGTCTGTGTGGAGTTTGCACATTCTCCCCGTGTCTGCGTGGGTTTCCTCCGGGTGCTCCGGTTTCCTCCCACAGTCCAAAAATGTGCGGGTTAGGTTGATTTGGCTATGATAAATTGACCCTTAGTGTTAGGGGGGGATTAAATATGTGGGGTTATGGGGATAGGATGGGATATGTTGGGGGGAATTAAATACGTGGGGTTACGGGGGTAGGGTGGGATATGTGTATTGTGGGGATTAAAGCAGGGACAGGGTACTGGATTTGGATGATCAGCCATGATCGTATTGAATGGTGGAGCAGGCTCGACGGGCCGAATGGCCTACTCCTGCTCCTAGATTCTATGTTTCTATTTACCTGTTTGGGGGGGAAATCTCTTGTTGAGGGTCCAGTGCAGTTCTGCATTAAATGCAATATCCATTTACTTCTCACGTCAAATTTTCTAATCCGAAATCAGAAACAAATGAAAATGAAAACAGCTTCAGGGAAAAAATAATTAATAAATCACATCTGTCCTCCACAACAAGCTGCTTTACTTGTATCAGATACCCTGAAATATTTATTTATAAACGAAGTATGAATTCCAAAACGTAGACACAAGTTGGGTTGAATCAAAAAATAATTTGGTACTGAACATGCAAAACGAACTACTCTTCAGGCAGCTGCTTTTAGTTCACTGTTTTTGGGCGTTTCTTTTCCTAAATCTGAAACGAAGACTTTCCCATCCCGGCAAACCATCACATTGTTCACGATTGTCCTGGTCAGCTATTAGAAAATATTATTTTTGATCACTTGTTTATATAATTTAATGTGATAAACATTTGCTCCTAATCTCGTATCCGATGCGTGCATGCGTAAATAAACTGGTTTTCTCATTGTACCCCGATTTGATCTCTAAAGAAGGTGTCAGCACTCGGGATAACTCGCCAGGCTGGGATTGCTGGCTTTATGGATAATGGCCACCTGTCAATCACAAAGCGGCGCTGACACTAAAGTTGCTCCAGGGGTTTGGAGAGCGGGGTAGTCGGAAGTGTGACGAGCCCGAGATCAGTCGGAGCACTGACCCGCACATTGCAGGAGCGACAGCCGCGGCACCAACCGGAGAATGCTGCTGGAGTAAAAACCGATTCAATGTTTAAACGAGAAGTGATTCGCACTGCAGGGTTTTACAGGACTATTGCTGGAACTGTCTCGATTTTGCAAAGCATGCCTTATTTTTTTAAAACTATCTTAATACTCTGCTGCCTGACAATAGCTGCTGAAAGCAGGAAACACAGGAAGAAAAGATGGGCACCTCAGGTCGAACACCTCAAACAGGGCAGGTGAGTCTTGACAGGGCAAGTAACGTCTATGAGAGAAAACCCAGGTCATTTAGGGTTGTTAAAGTATAAGGTGTTGTGATTGACGAAAATCAATTTTTTTGTAATTGTAAGAAAAAAAATCTGAATCAGTTCTTCACTGTCAGGTGAGAGGAAAATGAAAGTTAGGAAGGCATTTTCACTGCATGCAAGCATCAACGCAGCAGGAAGGCTTACTATAGAGCATCCAACATCAATCTCATCATCCTTTATCTTGTTCTGTTGGTTTCAATAACACTGGAATGATCCAAATGCCAAAATTAATTTTCTAGAGATTGGCGGATTTGGGATAGAAAATTTGATATCAACTTTTGAGAATTCTGCTTGAAGCATAATTTTGCAGATGCTGGAAGAATCATACTAATTGTTAATGAATTATTAATGTTCAATTTTTTACAATTCTGGTTCCTTGATTAAGTGACAAGTTAGCTCAAAATATTGACAAAAGGTGTTCTCAACACTTTTCCCCAGAGCTAATGCAATTATTTATATATATATATATATATTATAGAAGGTATGTAGCGGGCAAATATGGTTTATGCAATCAAAATAGTGGGGCTGCTTTGTAGTCTGTTGCTTTTGTAATATTTTTCATAGCATAGTACGCAACTGTGGAACACAAAGATGTTATGTATCCAATTAAATGCACCTTAGTTACTTTGTGATTATATGCTTCAAAAGTAGTGATTGACTGGTACTAATGCTGACTGACACCTGGCAAGGAGAAGCCAGAGGCACGGTTCACTTCATGACCACTGGAACTTTTACTCTAGTCGGGAAATTCCTAATTCCCACATTATTGTCAGGTTTCGATATATTTTTGAATATTTGTACTGGTTCCAGATACAGTCTACTCCTGATAATTCAATGTCATTTTCTGCCCTAACGTTTTGAATTATCTAATAAATTCAAATAAGCAATGCGCTAAAAACACAGCAAATGCTTTAAAAAATGTATAATCAGATCATTTGAGTTAAGCAGCATTGAATTAAGAGTAGACTGTATTTCCACAGATAGACTTAAAAATAGATTGGACAGAATGGTATTGGTTAATCCCTACTGCAGAGAGCTGTGGTGTTTTGTTCAAATATGTCTTTGAATAAAGATTTTTTTTACAGGAATTAATTTCATTCCAGTATCACTCTGGCAAAACACTTTCAAACACTTCTGTTACAAAAACAAAAGAGTGCTGTTGAATTTTGACGTGAAAGGTACAATGTACGGACTATTCATGCACTGCATGTCATCATTTAACGGCTGAAATTCCTAAAACACACCACTCTCTTTAGAAGTTTCTGCTAAGATCTTCTTTGAATTATTGTTTGTGACTGAGATCCCAAGTAATATCACAAACTATTCTAGATCAACAAATTTTGAAATTCATACCGATTTATTTCAGAAAGATACCATAAAATAGGTTTTAAAATATATTCGTTGTTAGTATAGAGAACAAATCTCTATCTTCACATACCATGGGTTGGGCAAACAACCCGACTTGGAAATCACAGGGATTCTTGGTCCCTTCACGAAATGTCTTCAGTCAGATCCATCTAAATTGTCCTTTCTGTGATACATCAGTACTTCAAGTGAATATTTTCAGTTCTTTTTCTGCCATCCTTTGCACTGATGCAGTTTGTGTGAGAGAAGTCTGTTTCTCAACATGCATCTTTTCCAGCCTGATCCTAACCACTGGAAGCATAGAAAGACACTTTATACTTTGTTCTCTCTAAGTGTGCTTTCTGAGGTCTGAGTTTGGTTTCTACAGTATATGTCAAGTCTTTATTTTGAATTTTGTGTCTTTTTATCTCTGTAATCAGCAGTCACGCCCACTCCTCCTGGTAGGCCACAGCTTTGCATCCTGTAAATTTTAACAACATTGTCCTCAGATAATGAAGCAGTCCGTGGACGACATTCAGGCTTGGGCTGATAAGTGGTAAGTAACATTCGTGCCACACAAGTGCCAGGCAATGACTATCTCCAACAAGAGAGAGTCAAACCGCCTACCCATGACATTCAATGGCATTACCATCGCCGAATCCCCCACCATCAGCATCCTGGCGGTCACCATTGACCAGAAACTTAACTGGACCAGCCACATAAATACTGTGGCTACAAGAGCAGGTCAGAGGCTGGATGTTCTGCAGTGAGTGACTCACCTCCTGACTCCCCAAAGCCTTTCCACCATCTACAAGGCACAAGTCAGGAGTGTGATGGAATACTCTCCACTTGCCTGGATGAGTGCAACTCCAGCAACACTCAAGAAGCTCGACACCATCCAGGACAAACGGCCCGCTTGATTGGCACCCCATCCACCACCTTAAACATTCACTCCCTCCACCACCGGCGCACCGTGGCTGCAATGTGTATCATCTACAAAATGTACTGCAGCAACTCGCCAAGGCTTCTGCGACAGCACCTCCCAAACCCGCATCCTATACCGTCTAGAAGGACAAGGGAACACCCTCACCTACAAGTTTCCCTCCAAGTCACACCCCATCCTGACTTGGAAATATGCTGCCGATCCTTCATCGTCACTGGGTCAAAATCCTGGAACTCCCTACCTAACAGCACTGTGGGCGTACCTTCACCACAAGGACTGCAGCGGTTCAAGAGGGCGGCTCACCACCACCTTCTCGAGGGCAATTAGAGATGGGCAATAAATGCTGGCCTTGCCAGCGATGCCCACATCCTATGAATACATTTTTTTTAATTTCAGAACTCCGAGATCACTGTGACTGTGATGGCTGGTATGCAGACTTCTAAATAAAAGTGGCACAGTTTGGAACACAAGGTTTCTTGCTAACACGCCCACAGTATGGAAAAAAGATGGCAAGAAAAAACTTGCATTTATATGTCCTTGGGACATCCCAAAGTGCTTCTTGGCCAACAAATTGCTTTTGAAGTGTAGTCACTATTGTTATGTAAATCAACACCGCTGCCAATGAGTGCACAGCAAGGTTCCACAAATAGCTACGTGATCAATGACCAGTTAATTTGTTTTCTCAAAGGAGTTGGTTGAGGGATAAACTTTGGCCAGAAGCCTTTTCCTGCTGTTTTTCAAATAGTGTTATGGGATCTTTTACCTAGACAGGACCTCCGTTTAACATCTCATCCAAAAGATAACACCTCCAACAATACAGCATCTCATCATTACTACACTGAAGTGCCACCCTAGATTATGTGCTCAAGTCCTGCAGTACGACTTGAACCTATAACCTTCTGACTCGTAGTTGAGCGTGCTACCACAGAACCAGGCTGGCATTTAGGAAAGTTGAGGTATTGGATTCAGTCCATCGACTAAAATGTATATTGGTGTTATCATCAAGGGAGCTTACATATACATCTGAAAGGTAGGAGGAAACTTATTCTTCGGTCTCCTAGTTGATTTCTATTACCAACTAACAGGAATTGACCAAGGAAGGTAGCAAGATGTTGTCTGCTTTCTCAATACTACTATAGTGGGACTCTTTATTTCTACTTATTCAACTCCCCACATTGGCAGTTGTGACTCGGGCTGCTTTCTGGTAAACTCAAATTGAAACTGGTAGCTACTTTGAAAGTGGTGATTTCTGATTGCTCCAGAGGAGGACATTTTATAACGAAACTATTCCATAACTAATCAAGGAAAGAGATTACCAGTTCCACTAAATTAAACCAACAGTTTTAAGAGGCCAGGATTTAAATACAATATATAGGCCTAGATATTCGGCAGGACGATGCGAACTCGGCACAGAGAACGATCCCAGTGCCTGAACGGGTAGTCCCGAGGCCCACCCAATTGGGCCTCGGACCACATTAACATCAGATTGGAAAGCTGCAGACACCTGCTGGCCGTCCTCGATGAAGCCCTCTGCAATTTCGAGCCACAGCAGCGGCCCGAAGGTATGTCTTATAGGTTGGGGGTGTGGGAGGGGGAAGGCTTTCATGTCCAATTCTAAAACTCTCCAGCCCCTCAGCCAGTTCAATGATATTCTAACAGGATTTGCTCAGGAATCACAGTCAGCAGCTCCCATAATTTGGGACTTCTTGACTGAGATGCCATGAAGATTAATATTATGGGTTACCAGGGATACCTTGAGGATATAATGCAGCTTTGTGGAAGGTTTAAGGAGGCTTTGTGTACTCTCACATTAGTGCAGCTTGCGAGCATTGTGCTGGTTATGTGGAGGATAACCCCATTCAAAGAAAGAGGGTAACTACCCCGAGGAGTGAGCAAATCTGCCTCTGTGGGGCTTAAAATAGAATTGAGGACATCCAGTTGATAAAAGTTTTTTAAAATATTGAATTTTCAAGGATTTCAGCAGCCACAGTGTTAAGTAATGTTTTAGAGAATAATGTTTCAGTCGAATCTAAGTTGTGATGTTTCAAAAGGCACGCAGTTTCTTACTCTTCTTTCATACACATTAAAAATTAACAAAATTGGCCAAGAGATTGTAAATGTTAATCCAGTTAAAATTAACAGTAATAGTCCTTTGTTGCTATCTTCAAAAAGCTTTGCCAGTAATTGTCATGTTCATTGTTTAAAAATAAAAAAACCAGGCAGGGATGTGGCATGGCACAGTGTGCTGAAGCATTAAGAATCACAGGTTGGTGGATCATTGGTTCGTGGCTGCTAATTCTCTTGCCACTAAACTCCAGGCCACAGCTAAATGCTTGGGTACATCTGGTGTTTCCTGTATGGGAGAAGGGAAAATCAGTGAAAGAGTCATCACCAGACCACTTCTTATTGATCCGTTTTGGAGTGGCATGGGTGGAGGCGGGTTGCCCACCTTTTCTCTCACCCAGGATTGATATGAGGGATGACCAGGGATAAAGAGAAAATAATTTGAAAAAAGGAAGGTCCTGGCTTTTAAAAAAAAAGAGAATACAAGTTAATATGTGCCGATTTTAAATAAATTGTAATGCTCCACTTAAATTGTCTGGCACCAGTCACATTATTAATAATATTGTTAATGATATATTTCTAAGGACAGTGAAATTGATCAGATATGTTGCCCTTTGCAGTCCCATATTAAAGAGAAGTCCGGATTTAACCAAAACTCGAGCAACCAAGTCTGAACACCTTCTCAGAGTGGATGATCATGATTTCACAATGAGACCTGCATTTGGTGGTAGGAGCTTGTTTTATTTTATCGATAATTAAACTTCTCATGCATGCTTTTCTGACAGTGTTGCACAGGACTTCTAGTCCCTGAATTCAAAGCAAGGTTTTCAGCATTTTGGTGTTTATAAGCAATTCACTTGATATGGTAGCTTGTCCAATATAAGGAGAAAGGAACATAAAGCAGAAATGATGTATTTAGAATGCTAGATGAAGAATGACAAGTACTATATTCTTGAACAGATTACGGAGGAACAACCCATATAGAATATATTATAACTGCTTGATAGGATTCATACTGATGGATGACCAGTCTGGGATTCTGCTGGAAGTGACGGCAGACGTTGAGTCGGCCTGCCCAATATTTAGGCAAACATATTGAAATGAAATGTTAATGGAGGGAACACATCATCCAATGTATTTCTGCTATTAACACCTTAGCACCACCACCCAGCCCATGGGATTCCCACTGGTCAGAATATCCAGGTGAACGCTTCTAAGGACCATTGATGTTGTGCGGGGGTGGGGGATGGTAAGACCTCTGTTTTATCACTTTTATTTTGCTAAATGTTTTGAATTTCAATTGTAGCTTCTTATTTTTGCATGATCTGCAGCACTAACCTGAAATGTGTCTGATCCAAGGAGCTTGATCAGTATCAGTGTGCAACATTGTAATTGTAAGCATGATTATATCAACATTGGTCTTGTGGAATTTCACAAATCAAGCAGGATTTTTTTTTAAGAAGGCTTATTGCACATTTTTTTAACTGAAGTAGGCTGGTAATGATATTTAAAATTTGACTTGTGTCTTTTCGCATTGATTTGCAGTGGTCACCATTGTTTGAGCCTAAAAACAGAAGGATACATTAGACTGTGGCACTGAATGATAGCAAATATCCACATGTTCCTGTGGCCTTAAAGGAACTATGCCTTGGGGCAAATGTCCACAGATGCGCACGCAACGATTACATTACCCATTCAGATTGGCATATTCTCCATCCGTGTTTTATTCACATGTCTGTTGTAAATAGAGGAAGCAAGTTGTGCCACCTCAGGGGGACCTCTTAGCTACTTGTAGGCTAAACAGGCATGATGTGTGTAGAGGGGGTGGTAAAATCAATCAAAATCCTTGTAGTGTTCCAGACTACTTCTCAGAAGAATTGAAGATGAGGATACATGTGCAGTGGTGCAGCCTGGGGCTGCAGTCCCTCCAGTGCTTGCCTGTCGGGGAGAGGTAGAATTTGTGGAGTTGTTGAGGGGTGTGATATGTTTAACATGAGTAGGGCCTTTTGCATTGTGCTACATGTGAAGTTTGTAAGGGTAAGTCTCAGTACTTCTTATTGCTCTTTCAGAAGACTATGGCCAGGGTCCTGTTGCTAAGAACCTTTTTAGATTGTCTCTTTTTTTCCCCCTGTCAAACTGAAGGTCAATGTGTTGCAGAGAGGGAATTACCGTGGCAAGTTATTTTAGGTTCTAAAGTGTTAAGTTTTATTGAGTTTTGGGCCTATGTCTAGGTCTTGGACGTAGTGACAGGTTTGGAGAGTGTGGAAATGGTCAAGTTGTGGGTGATGTCAAATTTGCTGACCAGTTCCTGCAGGATTATGATTTCACCCTTGTGGGATATTTTGATTATTACCGTGACACTGTATTTTTTACCCCACGCCCTTAATCTGCTCATGGCAAGTGCTTCTAGGAATTACCAGTTGTGGCAAATTCGGGACAGGCTGACACTCCATTTCTTTAGCAGTATGACAGCATGCTGGCATACTGCATGGTGAAAGGCGTACCTTTGTCATAGGTGTCACTGATCCCAGTATTTTTACTCTCTTACCCAATTTTTATTCACAGCATCCTTTCAGCCAGCTTACCTGGTCCACTGCCCTGCTCCATGCTGCTCTGTAGTGTGGGTCATTCAGGCAAGCCCCAGTAGCAACCCTCCCTCCCACTGCCAACACAGAGCCACAGGTGAGTGAGGCGAATGCAGTTAAAGAAGTGTACTCCTCTCCAAAAAAACTGTTCTGCCAGTTGGGAATAAAGTAGTTAGTGCTACTGGCCATCTCGCCATGAGTGCATATCACTCACGGAGTCGCTTTCCACCTCCAAGTTTCTGCTGGCTTCCCTCCCCTCACCCCTAACGTCCCCCCCCCCCCCCACCAGTGTCATTCCTATCCGAGTGCTGCCGCTAATGGAAGTGATTCCACCCTCTGCGTATTATAGGAAGGAATGCCTGTTCTTTCAAGAATTCTCTTTTACAGTATTCAGGGGCGAGAACCACTTCCATTAACAATGGGAGCAATATGAAGGAGAGAGGGTACAGTCCATGCTCTCTTTTTCTCAGCAAATGCCAACACATGGACCAGGCCCCTAAACCGCTGATGCCAGCGTGAAACACTGACCGTTGGTATCCATGGTTACCCTTTTGTTGGATGCTGATGGAGCAGCGTTGACAGTGGCTGTGGAGACTGCTATGGACCAGATAATTCAACTCTCCCACTTGAAGAAGAAACTGTGATGGTGGAAACCTAAAGATGGGCGATTAGGGAAAGAAATGACTGCCTTTGTGATACTGTTTTTTTTCAGCGTTGCAATCGCTGACAATTTAATATGTCTAATGAGTGTGTGAATCTCTTTCATGAACTGAAATACTCTGTGAAGACATTCAAGATGGCTGCCTCTGCTAGTTTATGTTTTACAGTCAACATAAATAACTTGAGAAAGCGATTATGTGGCATTTAATAATTAGGTAGTTTTAACTGGACTATTCTCTCTGCTGTAACTTCGTCATGAGCAATTTTAGATTAGTCACAGCAAGAATGTTTAAATTATTGGAGATCATCAACAGTCATGGATATGTTTTATGGTAACCATAATATTTTTATTTTGTTGTATTTTCATACAAACATAAACAGCCACTTTGGTTCTCATGAGCCTTTGTGTCAAAAGCACTGGCCCGGATTTTGCGGTCAGCGGCGAAGTGACGGCGCTCGCCACTGACCTTGAAGAAAGCTGCCCACAAAGTTTTTGAGGGTCTGCAGTGTCGATTTCCACTTTTCCGATGTGACTTTCCATCTGGCGCCATATATAGGGGATCTGTGGCGTCCAGCATCAGTGAAATCATCAAGCAGGCTGAGCAGCCAATCATATTGAAGAATTCTCACAGACAGCAAGCCAGGAAGTAATAAGCAGGTTTTATCATTCACTTTTTAATCATTTTACAGAAAGTGAAATAAAGGTTGGGACATACACATGGAATTAAGGTAGAAGATGAAATAATTATAAGCAAACTTTAAAAATATTTATTTTTTATTATTTTAAAAATCTGTGGAATTTTTTATCATGGAATGGAAGGAATGACACTCCACATATAAAATTAGTTTTTCAGGGCCAGAGAGATTGTTCAGCAGTAATTGTGGCTTAGTATGCCGTTAAAAACTCAGTTATACTTCATTCAACAAGGCTTAACTTTTTCAATGATTCTGCGTTGACTGCATCTGTGAGGACTGCCACAGCGCACCCTGTGGAGGGAGGAGCAGGGTATCACTGACAGCAACTTCCAGATTTCCACGTTTAACTGCGCATGTGCGGACACCAGAAGTTGCTGTCAGTTTTACACAGTAATGACGGCGAGCACTGTCAGTTTCGCCGTCATTACAACTGCAAATTCTGGGCAATTATTTTTTGCCCCCAGAACCATTACTGGTATCAATGGTTTCCCATTGGGAGTTCCCTATTTTAGAGGTACTTGGAGGAAGAAGAGGAGACCACCAGGCAGGTCAGGCTGCACGAGAGGTGCTTTGTGCCCACTTAACGGTATCTGAACAGTAGCCTGTAGATCTGTAGACACAGGAGACCAGACCTAATTTTTGCAGATGATCAGTGCATAAGGACGCTCCAACTTTGAAGGAAAGGTTGAGACAACAGGCCTGATGACACGGATATGTGTGAAGGCCTGATTAACTGTTATGCTGGTTGTCTCTCTGGAAGCATCCTATGTTAGTGATACTGCATGAAAGAAGGATGCCAGGGTGATCTTTTGCAAAGCCTGATTGGTTGCATCTTCCAAGATGCCACCAACCACAATTATTGGCACCGTCACAGTTACCTGGAAGCAACTGTGGAGAACTCTTTTTATGGTTGCTGCTGGCATTCAAATCACACTGTTCAAAGAGGTGAGAATGGGAACACCTTTGAGGTTCTCAACGCGCTGCATAATGGAGATGAGGAACTTGAAAGGGGCCAATAAATGGCAGTGCGGTGCAATGCCCACACCCATCACTACCTCAGAGCCTATAGCTGGACCCGTTAGAAGAGTCCTGTCTTTGCTGCCTCTGCTTCACAAGACAGGTTGCCACAGGGTTGTGTCATCTGCTGCACGATAACCTGCACTTGACATCCAAGTGTGCTACAAACCATGCTTTCTGACCACGCTTTGCCTGTACTTGTAACCTATTCAAAGTAGGGTGCAAAGGCATATATTGCAAAATCTGGCCTGCTAGGTCCACACCAGTCATCCTGAGTCCCAGTTTTGAGTGCCTTCGATAGGTTCTTTTTTATTACTTTGTTTTTAACATTAGGAGTTGGTTGCAAGCTAGAAATTCCTGCGATTCCTCTAAAAATGGCGCTGTTCAGCTGATTGCAAAATTGAGAAGCCAGATTTTTGAAATGTAATGACTCTGTTACCAGGACATGTAAGAAACAACATTGTTAGTCCAACTTGTGGCTTTGTAATTAAAAGATTTAAAAAAAATCTTTTCCATCCCCTTTGTGTTGCCATGGACTATAACGCTCGCTCTTGTTAACAGTAGCCACTATCACTCAAACATTCCTCTTTAGGATAGGAGCAGTAATTCATTATCCTTCAATTTAGATTGGTTTCTCCTAGAGGTTACTGTAACTTTAAAGCTCTCCACTCCTCCCACACAGTGTGCAGCCACATGCACTTGGAATTAAGACTGCAAATCGCTTTTTTGGATTTTGTATCTTTCCTGCTTAGTGCAAACCCCATTGGCCATGGAATTTGACTAACCATCTGGAAGCTCAGTGGATGTACAAGTGAGGATTAACTCGCTCACAGTCTCCTGATGACCATGTGGATTAGAGGAAGCAGCAATTTGTGCTGCGTGTCTGTGTGTGTCTGAACAGCAGCTGCCTACCTATCTATCTTGGGAAAACACAGTGTACACACATGTATGATATGCTGCTTGCAAAGAAATCCCCCGAGAAGCGGTTCCTCCTGTGGAGCATACTAAGCATTCAAATTCCTAAAATAAAATGTCTATCTAAAACAACATTTCTACTGGGGCATATTTAATTTTAGAATTACGTAATTTCATGCATCATACTGGTGGCTTAAAGATAATACAAAGCAGCATTAACTCAATGTATTTGTGAAATGCTTTTTGCAACAAATGATGTAATATCTCATGGCTGATTCATGCACTGGAAGAGGATGTAATCAGTTCCTGAATAGAGAATAAAGCTCACTGGTCAAAGGGGAAGTAAGTTCCGAAGAAAACTCATCAGCAGGTTTGTTGGTAGTTAGTAAGTAAGTTTGGCTGAATGAGGAGGGAGATTGCTGTCTTCGGAGAGGAAATGTGCTCTCTCCATTATTTTATGGCAAGGAAACACTTTTCCTTATTTCTCTTTATCTATAAACTTATTAAGGGTGTTTCCGGTGGATGAATTATTCAGCCATTTCCACCCCACCCTGACGGACAGAGTACCTCAGGTTCACTGATTTATACTTCTTCAGATGTCTTATCAGGGTGGTTCCATGATCCCAGCTCACAGAATCATGCTCACAGTAGAGAGGAAGCACTTGCATTTATATAGCGCCTTTCATGACCTCAGAATGTCCCAGAGAGCTTCACTGTCAATGAAATACTTGACAATGGAGTTAAGGATTGTGGGACTGTTGGTGTGTTGGGGATGGGAGGCTTGGTTCACATGAAGCGCTCTTGGATGAGCTGCTCTCTGAGAACTCTATCAGCTAAGGACACTGGTGGTCAATGCTGGTTCTGCTCTCCCTCTTCTTCATGCTGCTCCTCCTCTTGCTGCACTTCTTGCTGCCCAGGTGGTGGTAAGGGCTGGTCCCTCATGATGGCAAAGTTATGAAGTACTCAACAGATGGCCACAGATCTGGATACTTGCTCAGGTCCTCCCAAACTGTACTGCAAAGGTCCTCCCAAACGGTCCAGGCAGCATCAGTGTTGATCGAGCACGACGACTGTAGGCCAGCTCTGCAGCTGTGCCTGGGTTCCTGACGGGAATCATGAGCCAAGTCTCAAGGGTGTCCCTTGTCATACAGTAGCCAGCCAGTGACCTGCCAAGAAACTGGGCGCAGATCTGAATGATGCGCTGCCTGTGGTCACACACAAGCTGGACATTGAGGGAGCAGAACCAACTTTCTATTAAGAAAGATGCCAGGCTGGTGATGAGGAGCATGCAAGGTGATGTGGGTGCAGTCTATGGCACCTTGGACCCTGGGAAAGCATGCTATGCGGGTGAAGCCTGGTGCTCTCTCGTCCTACTTTGCTTTGTCCATTGAGAAAGAGATGTAGCCGATCTTGCTGGCGTAGAAAGCCTCAGTGACCTCCCTTATACAGCAGTGGACTGCAAACTGTGAGATGTTGCTGATGTTACCTGCTGGAGCCTGGAAGTAGCCTGTTGCGTAAAAGTTACGGTGATCTGGCTAGCCACAGGCTGTCCATGCCCTGGTGTGAGGCTTGAGTTGTGGCTGCAGCGGGCGACAAGCTCAGTTACAGCTTCCTTTATGAAGTGACGGCGCCGGAGACATTGCTCCTCGGAGAGGTTCAAGTAGGAGAAGTGCTCCCGAAAGACCCGCTGTGGGTATGGCCTCCTGCATTGTGTCCTTCTCTTGGTCCTCCCTCATCTCCCAGATGCACCTGCACTCTCCTGTCTTCTTCTGCTCCCCCTCATCCTCCAGCCCCAAAAGCAGCCCACCAGACTACTGCAGTAAAACTGTGCTGCAGGTGGCCAAAAACATAGGAACAGGAGTAAGCCATTCAGCCACTTGAGCCTGTTCCGCCATTCAATGAAATCACGACTGATCTGTATCCTAACTCCATTCACCCGCCTTGGCACCATATCCCTTAATACCCTTGGCTAGAAAAATCTATCGATCTCAGATTGTAAATTATTAATTGAGCTAGCATCTACTGCTTTTTATGGGAGAGAGTTCCACACGTCTCCCACCCTTTGCGTGAAGAAGTGTTTCTTAACTTCTCTCCTGAATGGCCTGGCTCTGATTTTAAGGTCATGTTTCCTTGTCCGAGACTCCCCCACCAGCGGAAAAAGTTTCTCTCTATCCTATCAATTCCTTTAAAAATCCTAAAAACCTCACTCAAATCACCCCTTAACCTTCTACATTCCAGGGAATACAAGCCTAGTTTATGTAATCTCGCGTCATAATGTAACCCTTGGAGCCCTGATAACCTCCTGGTGAATCTCCGCTGCACTCCTTCCAAGGCCATTATATCCTTTATAAGGTGCAGTGCCTAGAACTGTACACAGTACTCCAGATGTGGTCTAAGCAGGTCTTTGTATAACTGCAGCAAAACTTCCTCCTCTTTATATTCTAGTCCTCTAGTTATGAAAGCTAACATTACATTAGTCGTACGAAGCACCAACAAAAGCTTCCTCTCAGAAGTCAGCATTTTGTTTTATAAATCAGAAAACAGGCTGAAAAACTCCCACAAATTAACCAGCAGCCCAAAAGGAATAACCAGCAACGAACCTGTATGTAGTAGACGGGCTCTTTAAATAGCACTGCTGGAGGCTCCTTCCTGCCTGTTAATGCCACAAGTTGTTAAGCGTGTTTATCACGTGGTGAGTCAGGCGCGGGGGCAGACCACTATCACAAAAAGATCCTACAACAAGTGTAGGTCCCTTATTTAAATATTTTAATGACAGTTTAAGAAACTTGCAGCATGGAATGAGGGCGTGCCTACCGCCTGCCATATTCGATGCTCAGGCACCCGTTTGTACCTGAAAAATGTGTGCGGCGCCCATTAATTTCTAGACTACTGTCTTCCCATTACAAAAATCAGTTTTCATAGAAAATCAATGCAATATTTTCTTCGGCGCATTAGCCTGAACAAATCCACAAACTTGTGATTTCTAAACTTGTTTATAAACTTGCTAAAACTAACACAGAAGGAAAATATTGGCAACTGCTCTGTTCCCTCTCCTTAGGGTTTCCCCTCCATTCTCAACAAGCCTATTTACCAACAAACCTAGAGATGATCTTGCTCTTGCAGACATTTTCTCTTTAACCAGTGAGCTTTGTTCTCTGTAAGTAAACTGATTACATTGTCCTCCAGCCCATGAATCATCCAGATATTATATAACCTACTGCAAACCATGTCCCGCATCACGCAGAGACCATGGTTGCTTTATTGCTATGTGAAAAGAGATTTAACTTTCAGATGGCCTCTGCCTCATCCCTGCTGCCCAGATTGGGTTGCCGAGAGGAGAGATCAGCTCGGATAGATGGCACACTGCCCAGGAGCACAGGAATGACTGATTATGTTTTCTCAACTTGAACTAATGAAAAAAGAGCCTCAATCCAGTTCCTACCGGGCTTAGGCCCACAGCACAAAGCTGCCCCTAATTCAGCACTAAATTATGTCAAACCGACAGGCTCACAGGATAGCTGGTGTGGGAAATAAGGCACATCATTGGGCAGAGTAGAAAGAGCACGCGGTGCCCAAAATGGAGTTTCCCATTTCCCAGCACTAACATCTCTCATCTTGCTCAGCACTAAAGTCATGAAGGTAAACACGAAATATTGATTTTCTTTATGGGATTCCCATATTTTATAGATATGGGAATAATTTCCTGAATTCAGCTTTTACTGGGGAGTTTTACTCATTGTTAGGAATGTAATGCTGCACCCAACAGTGTTCAGTCGTGACTGCTATGGTCTTTAAATGGCATTGGCATGCTTACTAACAAGCACCCTCACAGCAGGTTACAGACACAGAGACTAGACAGTGAATCTGTCAACATCCTAGTCTGTATGGCTCAGTTCCTTACCACATAGTGGGGCCAATTTTAAGTGCCTCCGTCTGGTGTAAACAAGGTGGTAATGGCCTAAAAATGGCATCAAGTCACTGAGAAGTACCTGAGAAGGGCATCCAGGGGCCAAGAGCAATAGGCGTGCTCCTTCTAGACCCACAAAAAACTACGGCCTGCTTCCAGCCTATTTAAGGTCCCACCTCCCTGCCCCGAGATTGCCCCCCCCCCTCCCTCTGGTTCTGACTGTTGGCCAGCTCAACATAGAAGCCAGCCAATTTCCCACCCTCCCCCAACCAGCAAGCAGCTTGCACATGAGGCCCAGTAACATCAAGCGGACAGTGGTCACATTCTATTCCCCGACCACCTGTTGTGCCCCTAAAATTAAAATCAGCCCCAGCATGTTTACGCACTCATATTTTTAAGTCCTTTAGCGCCATTTTGAAAATCTATTGTATGCAATCTGATAACCAAATTCTCTGAAGAGAAGTGATTTGACAGATCATGCCAGTGTTTCATGGAGCAGAGCATTTGCCAGTGAAGAATGGCAGAAGGGTTCTGTGTGTTGAAAGCAAACAAAGATTTTCATTTCAATATTCAAATGATATCATGAATTAATGTGATACTGCAGTTATACAATATCTGCTTTTGTGCCATGATTAGCAGCAGATAGGAAATCAATCCTTTTATACAGTGGACATCTGACCCTTACTCTGTACATAACTTGAAGATTCTGTGCAAGAACCCACATAGCTGTCATATTGATATAATCCACTGCAAAAGAAATCGACTGATGTTTCGAGCAGGTGAACAGTAGTTATTTTTGTTCTGTATCTGCATCACTGGATGAATTAAAAGTATTCTTTTTACAAAAAGTTTATTTTACTGCATTATAAGTCATTTCCAAGCACAGGGATTGACATTGTTTTGCTCTGTCAGGCCCAGCAATACCTGTTGGAGTTGACGTGATGGTGGAAAGCCTGGACAGTATTTCTGAGGTGGATATGGTAAGTGATCAAACTGAGCTTTAATACTGTATACATTCAGTGGCAAATGACATTTTGTTTTGGATATCAATAGGCCAGACACAAACTACTTTGTTCCCACTTACATGCTTGTGCCTATACAACCAATGCCTGTGCCATCATATCCCTCCCCAAGTGAACCTTTAGACCAAAACAGGGGGTACAACCGGATTTTTATATGTATAAATATATATACTTTTTGAGGATATGCTATTATCTCATTTCTCTTCCCTGTGTCTTTTCCCTTCTGGCCTGCCAAGGCAATGTACAACTTGAAGCTGAGAGGGTATACTGGCAAACTGCTCCCAGTTCTCAGCCAATCGCTCGGAGATTTGTTTGAGCGATTTCCTCTGATTTTTTTCCCACCCTCCTAGTCAGGGGGAATAACAGGAACACAATTAAGATTGATGCTGGGGGGACTGAAACTGGCTCCCTTCTATTCTGTGAGCGTTTACATTGATGGGTCTCCTGACGGTAAACTGAATGTATTTTAAGTGGAGTGAATACCCATTTCTGTATTGGCATCAATCTGTGGTACTGTGGAAATTGACACTGTTGGTTGTTGTAGTTCAAAGTTTTCTTTAACTGTAACATTTTTAAAAAAGTCATAGGGGGAGAAATTCAGTATTGCCCCATTTGGGGCGCAATTATCGGCCGGGCGCAAAGATTAGTGCCTGGCGCTAATTATCGCCACCGACTGCAAACTTGACTTTTATCGCCCCTGGAGGTGATTGGAGCGCTAAATCAGGCGCTTCACACCTGTCTTAAGGCGCAAAGGCCGAGGAGCGAGGCGCTACCTCAGAGCGCTGGCGAAGCTCATGTGATGTCAGTCAGCAATGGAACACACACACAATGGCCCGGGCCAGTTCTTAAAGGGGATGGTTAATCTTGCTTTCCATCCACATCCTGCTCATTGCAGCCTTGAATCTCGGCCTGGAGAGACCTGCACATCAAATCTGCTGGAAAGAACAATGGAGAGTACCAGGCAAAGAGCTCAGAGTGCAGCCCCCACAGATTCTTCTAAATCGATACAAGGAATGGCAGATCAAAATGAACCTGCAAAGTGCTGCTCAGTACCCAAAACTCCTTCACACAACGTTGAATCTCTCCAGAAGTCTCTCTCTCTCTCTCTCTCAGAATGCGTAGTTCAAAAATGGCACCAACAATAAAAGGCAGGAAGCGGTCACCTTTAAATAGCGCTCCCCCTTTCCCTTCATGACTGCAGAACGCTCCCCTCAACCTATCGTTGCTAGCGTCAGGCGGTAAGGCAGGGGGCGCCACTCAATATCCACTCCGGGGCGTTACCGGGGCGTTGCGCACTCGACTGACGTCACGATCTGCCGGCGCAGGAGATCGTGGCGGTAGTGTTTAGCGCCGCCGCAAAATGTCTAGTTAATTTCGTGAGCGGCGCAAACTTCGCCGCGCCTGGGCGCTAGATGCTTTGCGCCCCATTAGCGCCCTCTTAAGGCGCTAACGGGAGGCGCAACCAACTGAATTTTTCCCCCAAAGAGTCATAACAGCACAGAAGGAGGCCATTCGGCCCATCGAGTCCGTGCCGGCTCTCTGTAGAGCAATCCAGTCAGTCCCATTCCCCCGCTCTATCCCCGTAGCACTGCAAGTTTATTTCCCTCAAGTGCTTATCCAGTCTCCCCTTGAAAACATTGAGTGTCTCCGCTTCCACCACTTCCGTCGGCAGCGAGTTCCAGGTCATCACCACTGGCTGCGTAAAAAAGTTTTTCCTCACGTCCCCCCTGTATCTCTTGCCCAAAACCTTAAATCTGTGTCCCCTAGTCCTTGTACCATCAACTAGTGAGAACAGCCTTTCCCCGTCTAGCCTATCCAAACCTGTCATAATCTTGTACACCGCTATCAAATCACCCCGCAACCTCCTTTGCTCTAATGAAAACAAATCCAGCTTCTCCAACCTGTCCTTGTAGCTAAGATCCCCCATCCCCGGAACCATTCTGGTAAATCTCCTCTGCACCTTCTCAAGGGCCTTCACGTCCTTCCTAAAGTGTGGTGACCAGAACTGGACACAATACTCCAGTTGTGGCCTAACCAACGCTTTATAAAGGTTCAGCATAACTTCTCTACTTTTGTACTCAATACCTCTATTTATGAAGCCCAAGATCCCATATGCATTGTTAACCACTCTCTCAATATGTCCCGCCACCTTCAGGGACCTATGCACATTAACTCCCAGGTCCCTCTGTCCCTGCACACACTTTAAAACAGTGCCATTAAGTGTGTATTGCCTCTCCCTGTTCCTTCTGCCAAAATGCATCACCTCACACTTCTCTGTATTAAATTCCATCTGCCACTTGTCTGCCCATTCTGCTAGCCTTTCTATGTCCTGTTGCAGTCGATTGGTATCATCATCACTGTTTGCCACACCCCCAAGTTTGGTGTCATCGGCAAATTTAGAAATTCTACTCTGTATTCCAATATCCAGGTCATTTATATATATTAAAAAAAGCAGTGGCCCCAGCACTGACCCTTGGGGAACACCACTGTCTACCATCCTCCAGTCTGAAAAACAGCCATTTACCACAACTCGCTGTTTTCTGTCCTTAAGCCAATTTCTTATCCAAGCTGCCACTGACCCACCTATTCCATGAGCCTCAATTTTGTTAACCTGCCGTCTATGTGGTACTTTGTCAAACGCCTTCCGAAAATCCATGTAGACAACATCCATTGCAACATCCATTGCATTCCCTTCAATCCTCTGTGTTACTTCATCAAAAAAGTCTAAAATATTTTGATTTTCAATTGTATAATTAAGTATTAATTTTTCAACAGTTAGAATGAAAAGGCAACAGCTGTGGAGTGGAGCCAAGTAACAATTGTATTCCCATCACCCCTCTGCTAGGATCAGCTAATTTAGCACAAACCAGGGATTTAACCCAGGAATTTCTCGATCTGTATGTATGAACTGATTATTAAAAGAGAGAAAAAAGAAAGCCCTAGCACCATATGATATTACTCAGAAACATTTCTAACTGCTTCACATGCAACTAATTAGTTTGAGGTGCAGTGACTGTTGTTTGTAGACAAACATGGCAGTCCTTCCGCACACAGGAAAATCCCACAAACAGCATTGAGGTGAAAGGCCAGTAAACCTATTTTTTATGGCCTTGGTTGAGGGAGGAATGTTGGCCTGGACACTGGGAGAACTCCTTGCTCTTGAAGCAGTGCCAGGGGATCCTTGACATGCACCTCAACCACTGAAGCAGACAGATGAGGCCTTGGTGTAATGTCTCATCCACAGGACAGCACCTTTGATGATGCAACACTCCCTCAGTACTGCACTGGAATGGCAGCCCTAGTTCTGGAGTAGGGCTTGAACTCCCAACCTTCTGATACAGACACAAGAGTCAAGCTGAAAAATGCAAACATACGGATCAATCCTTTCTCAAACATGTTTCCTGTCTGTTATATTTCATACTTCACGTACAATTATCTAGCAGTGAATTTTCTGCTGCTAGTGATTGAGAACAGGGTTATTCCTGGAAGTAAACTGATCAGCCCCAGATGGTAAAACTTGTTGTACCAAAAGGTTTTCAGTTCTCTCTCTTGTTCTGAGAGTTGTTTGTAGAAAGCTACCATTGTATGACGGAAGTCCAAATCCATGCAAGATGCAAGTCCATGGAGACCTGAGGTCTCCACTCTGTCACCAATGACTTACAGAGAGTGAAAGGGGGGATCTAAGTGCAGCAAAAGTTCTCCTCCAGTCTCCAAATGGTAAAACCATCACATACTTCAGAATGTTTTCCTCTATGGGTAGGGAGGAGACATTCGCTATCATAGTCAGGGTCACCACATAGTAAAAACAAGTTGCCAACTGGGCTTTCATTCTATATTATTTTGGATGAATTTTTGTGGGATATCAATGCTGAGGCACCTAGTGATATCATCAAGCACTGTGAGACCAAGTATAGTATAGATTATAAAAACAGAAATTGCTGGTAATGCTCAGCAGGTCAGGCAGCATCTGTGGAGAGAGAAATAGGCCGTGATTTTATCGGCACTAAGAGCAGGTTTGGAGGCGGGTCAAAGGTTAAAATCGTTTTGATTGACGGCGGGGTCCGATCCCGCCGTCAACTCGCCTCCAAACAATTTTCCCAAGTGTCAGGTCCCCGATTTGCACAAGGACCTGACACCTAGTGGCAGGAAGAGGATAAAAGCCACTTACCTGCCTGTTAACAGGTAGTTGAGAGTAGTTGACGGGCTATTTTTTTATTTTGCCGCTCGGGCTTCCTGATGTCCGGACACCACGCTAGGTAAGTGTGGCGTGTTGTGAGTCTGCTGTAATGTTACTGCATTGATGACAGCTGCAGAAGTGGTGTGAAGGATCCAATGGTGCACTGGTGAGTCTCAGAGGTAAGAAAATGTTGGGAAAATCATTTTTAATGCATTTACACATTTCTTTAGGTAACAAGTTTTGAAGTCCATGTCCAGTGCCACCTCATTGGGAGAACCTCTCTCACCAGTGACAGATCGCTCCTGTCACCTCACCTGCAGCTGCCATCTGTTCCAGCCTATGGAGGGAGTCATTGGAGAGCCTGGGTGCAAGAGCTCACCTTTGTACAGTGATTGTCAGTGTTTGCAGCACCTCAATGCTGTCAAACACTGAGAAATGAGCTATCAAAAAAAATTGTGCGTGGTCCTTTTAAGAAAACCGGCAGATGACGCGTCATCTGACCGGCTTCTTCTTAATTGGCTGGCAAGCCCCGCAGGGCGGGCTTAACAAGGTCAATCAATGTAAAATCATGTCCGTGGGCCGGATACAGTTGGGGGCGGGACTGGAAGCCGGAAACCACCTGACCGCTCCCAACCCGCATCCATTGACAAAATCGCGGCCATAGAATTAACGTTTCAGATGACCTTTCATCAGAACTGGAAAAAGTTAGAGTTGTAACAGGTTTTAAGCAAGTACTGAGGCAGGAAAGTTGCAATACCCAAAGTATAGTCAATGTATTGTAACAGTGACCCATCCCCCCCAGTTGTTGTATGTCATGGACTTGAGAATTCAGTCTTTGGTTTTGTTATTGTGTTTTCTGCAGGATTTCACAATGACTCTATATTTGCGCAATTACTGGAAAGATGAGCGGCTTTCATTTCCCAGCACCACAAACCGAAGTATGACATTTGATGGCAGGCTCGTCAAAAAGATTTGGGCACCCGACGTGTTTTTTGTTCACTCGAAAAGGTCATTTATCCACGACACAACCACAGATAATGTAATGTTACGCATCTTTCCTGATGGAAATGTGCTGTATAGTATAAGGTAAGCGGGTAGGTTCTCTACCGCATTTCTTCTCCGGAAAATCTACTGGGGCTTCCACCATACAACAGCAACCCCTAACTGCATCAGTATGACATTTCCTTTTCCCATACCAGCCATCCTTACAGCTTCTCTGAGTGGGATTGCCAATTGATGCTGAATTGTAGGCAGTTTTGTGCTGTGAAGCAGCATCCACTGAGAACTGGGTTGAGACTAAGCAAACTGATTTAGGACTCCTACAGCTGGCAAAGGTAACTTTCAACCCACCGGTGTGAATTAGTTATATCTGCGTTCCCTGAGGAAAGACTTTTTGGCCCTTTAACTTTCAAATTCCTCCTTCATCCCTTGCAGCCAATGTTGCTATAGCGCAGAGGGCGAAAAATACTTTGGATAATGTATTTCTGTCATTTGCATATATTGCAGTGTCCCATTTATGTGTGGATGTATTGGATGTTCCTCATCACGCCGGGTGGGAAATCCCCAACATGATGGCAGAGCTGACGGAACCGCCCTTCAGGAATCTCCCACCAAATTCCACATGACTTATTCTGGGGAGCTCGGCTAATACATCTACTTTATTCATGCCAAGAAACAGTATTGCAGATATAAGGGCTGATTCTGTGGTGGGGTGTTCCTGGGGCGAAGTGGGAGCGCTGCTCAGGAAATGGTGCGCTTGATTTTATTTTTTGTCCATTAATTTATCAACCCTACAGAACAAGCTGATTCTTTTGTTCCTCTCAGGTTACTGAAAATAATGGAAGGGAAATTTTCCTGGTCCGGTGCCTGGGTGTAGTAGATCGCTGGGCACAGCAAATACTGGGAAATCAGGAAAAGGGAACCCAGACAATCCAAGACACCCAGGCACGGGACCAAGAAAATCTCCCTTGGGACGTTTCCCCTTTTTTAGGAGGCAGTTATTTTACTCTTTGGAATATGGCGATCGCCCAGAGCCTTTTGGAAATGATGGCACCAGAGCTCAGAGGAAAGGTCCAATCAACTGCATTCTTTGCAGACGTGAAGAGATCACATAAACCTATCATAACACTGAGTAGTAGAACGATGTTTACTCTGCAGCAGTGGTCAGAGCAGGGTCTTCATTCAATGTGCAACATTCTCAAGCTACAGGTATTAGATAACGTTACAACTAATCTATTTGATTTGTAGGGTGACCGTAACGGCGATGTGTAACATGGATTTCAGCCGCTTCCCTCTCGACACACAGACCTGTTCCCTGGAGATAGAGAGCTGTAAGTCATGTGCACCATGCACTTCTCCACCTATCTGTATTCTCATTATATTCTAGGCTTGAAGCTGTCCCTGACCAATTAGGCAGCGATCTTCTGGGATGTAGATGAAATGCACTGTGGGTAGATATGTTTTGGGAAACTTTACCAGATCATCCACCACATTAAATATTAAAATTGGCTAAATTGATGAATTTTCTGTCCAAACAGACATGGATGAATAACCGGTGGAAAATCAGCCAAAACTAGATTTCCATCAGATATCCAATGTTCTACTTGTAGGCAGAGAATTTATTGACACCCACAAGATTACCATCTAATTCTTTTATTACATCACCCACCATTGTACAAAAGGCTAGCAAAGATTTAGTAAAAGTTGCTGTTCAGGAACTGCATGCATGAAAGAACTGGCCTTGTGCGATGACGCGTGAGCTGCTCTTTTACACAATTTGTTGGCGTTCAGAGTACGTTTCTCATTGTGTTGGGAGTGCGGGGCTCCAATATTGGGTGCCAGCAGCCAATGTAGGTCTGCTGACTGCTTCTCTGGCATAAGAGAGGGAACCAGCTATGAGGCTGCGGGCAAAGGAAGAGGCACAGGGTGGCACAGGGGAGCAGTGCGAGGCATGTCATGGGTGCGACAAAGGGCGAAGGTGCCCAATTTTTAAAAATTTAAAAGCAGCTTCCACTTCTGTGCTGGTTCCTGAACCACATTATGGGATGGCGCCTTAATGTAAATGAAAGTTGAGGGCCCAATGAGTCTAGTGCCTCAGACCCTTGGCTTATTGACCCTGTAGGCTAGAGAAGGTCTTCTACAAGCAGTACCACCGCCACCCCACCCTTCCCCGCCCCCACTGGCTGTCTTGTAAGTGCTCCATCTGCTGCTTATCCTGGTTGTTGAGGCTGCTGCTGCTGCTCCTCTTCCACCAACCGTTCCTCCATCCAAAGCATTGATGCAAAAATGGTTCCCACGATAAGCTGTGAGAGCTTAATTAGGGTGAGTAAGGTTGAAATAAAAAGACAGAAACAAGCAATCGCCAAACTCAGAAGTGTTTTGGAAATTCATTAAGCCCAATAGCACACACATCCCTATGATCTGAGTGCCTGCAGCTGAATGCCTCTTTAAATAGTGCTGTCAGTCAGTCAGTGCCTGAGGCCAAACCTGCAAGATTATACTCAGCGGGTCGGCCGCTTGGAAAGGGCTTCAAGGTCCTAATTACATCATAGGACCCTGATTTGCATAGTATTCATGAGGCACCGCCTCAGCCACATAAATGAAGTCTGCAGTTAAAATGGCGGCCAGCATGATTAGAGTGGAATGAAGCAGTAAGTCGAATCGAATTATTCTAACGGCCTCCCAACCCCGTTCCTGCCGGGCGGGGTGGGTTAAAATTGACCCCAATGTATAAGTAGAGTGGTGTCAATCTTGCTGCATAATGTATCTACACTCTGTGACAATGTTGCCTGGTGGGTGCTGTGCGAAAAGTCTAATAATCAAACCTAAACCAATTTAATCCAAACTAGCAATCTAATTTTTTGATTGGATACTTTAAATCTAAAATAGAGGTGCGCTGCTGGTAGGTGAAGATGCTTCAGCACATAGGGTTACAATAATTGTTAAGCGCATTACATCAGGTTTTGAATTGCGTTTTGGTAGGTGATTTTGTAACTTTCATCAGCAAAGTGATGGAAAGTGTCGTCGACAGTGCTATGAAGCAGCACTTACTCACCAATAACCTGCTCACTGATGCCCAGTTTGGGTTCCGCCAGGACCACTTGGCTCTCGACCTCATTATAGCCTTGGTCCAAACATGGACAAAGGAGCTGAATTCCAGAGGTGAGGTGAGAGTGACTGCCCTTGACATCAAGGCAGCATTTGACTGAGTGTGGCATCAAGGAGCCCGAGTAAAACTGAAGTCAGTGGGAATCGGGGGGGGTGGGGGGTGAAACTCTCCACTGGCTGGAGTCATACCTAGCACAAAGGAAGATGGTTGGAGTTCAATCATCACAGCCCCAGGACATCGCTGCAGGAGTTCCTCAGGGCAGTGTCCTAGGCCCAACCATCTTCAGCTGCTTCATCGATGACCTTCCCGCCATCATAAGGTCAGAAGTGGGGATGTTCGCTGATGACTGCTCAGTGTCCAGCGCCATTCGCAACTCTTCAGATAATGAAGCAGTCCACGCCTGCATGCAGCAAGACCTGGAGGGCATTCAGGCTTGGGCTGATAAGTGGCAGGTAATATTTGCGCCACACAAGTGCCAGATAATAACTATCTCCAACAAGCGAGAGTCTAACCACCTCCCCTTGACATTCAACGGCATTACCATCGCCGAATCCCCCACCATCAATATCCTGGGGGTCACCACTGACCAGAAACTTAACTGGACCAGCCACATAAATACTGTGGCAACAAGAGCAGGTTAGACGCTGGGTATTCTGTGGCGAGTGTCTCACCTCCTGACTCCCCAAAGCCTTTCTACCATCAACAAGGCACAAGTCAAGAGTGTGATGGAATACTCTCCACTTGCCTGGATGAGTGCAGCTCCAACAACACTCAAGAAGCTCGACACCATCCAAGACAAAGCAGCCCACTTGATCAGCACCCCATCCACCACCTCAAAACATTCACTCCCTCCACCACCAGCGCACCGTGGCTGCAGTGTGTACCATCTACAAGATGCACTGCAGCAACTTGCCAAGGCTTCTTCGGCAGCACCTCCCAAACCCGCGACCTCTTCCACCTAGAAGGACAAGGGCAGCAGGTGCATGGGAACACCAAGTGCCCCTCCAAGTCACACACCATCCTGACTTGGAAGTATATCACCATTCCTTCATCGTCACTGGGTCAAAATCGTGGAACTCCCTCCCTAACAGCACTGTGGGAGTACTTTCACCATATGGACTGCAGCGGTTCAAGATGGAGGCTCACCACCACCTTCTCAAGGGTAATTAGGATGGGCAATAAATGCTGGCCTTGCCAGCGATGCCCACATCCCATGAACGAATAAAAAAACAAACTAAAATTAATGTTACAATATTAGCTGTTCACCAGAGCCGAGTTCTTGCTATTCAGTTTCAACCTGTGACAATTAAACACTGTGTTATATCTCTTTCATGGCAGATGCTTACACTGAAGATGACCTTATGCTGTATTGGAAGGATGCCGAAAATGCATTGAAGACAGATGAGAAGGTCTCTTTGTCTCAGTTTCTCATACAGAAATTTCACACTACCTCCAAATTGGCTTTCTATAGTAGTACAGGTGAGTGTTCTTGTGTGATACGTGAACTGTAATTTCAGCAAGTTTATTTGGTTTTCCCACTGAGAAATTAAAAGATAGCCGAACAACTGAGCAGCCCTGGTTTACTCATCCTTCAGTTTTAGCTCCCTCCTCATGAAGACCAGAAAAATCAATTTTAAAAATAAGCATAAGGGGTATGTGTGCACAAATCATTGAAGGTGGCAGGGTAGGTTGAGAAAGCAGTTAAAAAGGCTTACGGGATCCTGGGCTACATAAATAGAGGTATAGAGTGCAAAAGTGTGGAAATTATGATGAACCTGTATAATACACTGGTTCGGCCCCAACTGGAGTACTGTGTCCAATTCTGGGCACCACACTTTAGGAAGGATGTGAAGGCCTGAGAGAAGGTGCAGTAAAGATTTACGAGAATGATTCCAGGAATGAGGGACTTCAGTTACGTAGATAGACTGGAGAAGCTGGGGTTGTTCTCCTTGGAGCAGAGAAGATTGAGAGGAGATTTGATAGAGGTGTTCAAAATCATGAGGGCTCTAGACAGAGTAGATAGAGAGAAACTGTTCCCATTGGCGGAAGGGTCGAGAACCAGAGGACACAGATTTAAGTTGATGGGCAAAAGAACCAAAGGCGACGTAAGAAAAAACTTTTTTACGAAGCGAGTGGTTATGATCTGGAATGCACTGCCTGAAAGGGTGGTGGAGGCAGACTCAATCATGGCTTTCAAAAGAGAATTGGATAAGTACCTGAAGGATAAAATTTGCAGGGCTACGGGGAAAGGGCGGGAGAGTGGGACTAGCTGAAGTGCTCTTGCAGAGAGTCGGCACGGGCTCGACGGGCCGAATGGCCTTCTTCTGTGCTGTAACCATTCTATGATTCTGTACAATTTCCACCAAGAGTACAACCAACTGAATAATTACTTATGATTTTATTGCAGATTTTCTATAAAATGAACTGTTTTGATGTTAGCCAAGCTACTGACAACAACCCATTTAAATGATAGTGTCATAGGTCACAAGCCAGTGGACCAGTCCTATGGACAGGACCATAGACCATACATTTTACAATAACATTTAACATGTTTCATCATAACTTTAATATTCTGTACATAATTTTAATACGTTCCTTTTGTCAGGGATTGAACATTTCTTGTGATTATTCAGATTTAGCTCTGCTTCGGTGCAAAAATCTGCAATTAATTTGTAAATGAAAAATAACACGGGTTGGTCTACTTTTTTGCAGTGCTAATTCTGTTCAACTGTGAAACTTTTTCTAAGGCCCCATCTATGAAAATTCAGTAATCATAGAATGATACAGCACCGAAGGAGGCCATTCGGCCCATCGTGCCTGTGCTGGTTCTTGGGTAGAGTAATGAACCCTCTAAAGCTTAAAGTGATTGGTGGCTGACTCCTACCAAGAACATGTGTTAGTTCTGGCCACAGTTTTGCCAGTTACAAGCATTCCCTTGGGTGTATAAGCTGATTTACTTCTCTACCAGCCACTAGATATGAAGATTAGCAACAAACCTGTGGAGAGAAAATCGGGAGGGGTTTTGATAGATTGGATGGGGAGAAACAGTTTTCACTGGCAGGAGGGTCACTGACCAGAGGACACAGATTTTAAGATAATTGGCAAAAAATCCAGGGGGGAAATGAGAATTTTTGTTTTTTACTTAGCGAGTTATTATGATCTGGACTGCTCTCCCTGAAAGGGTGGTGGAAGCAGATTCAATAGTAGCTTTCAAAAGGGAATTGGATAAATACTTGAAAAGGAGAAATTTGCAGGGCTATGGGGAGGGAGCAGGGGAGTGGGACTAATTGGACAGTTCTTTCAAAGAGCCGGAACAGGCACGGTGGGCCAAATGGCCTCCTTCTACGCTCTATGATTCTACGATTCTGCCTGATGCTACACGTTTCAATTTCAATGAAGTGAAAACTTGGAAGAAATTAGCATTATTTGTGCAGCGTGGGGATTTAAGAAGCCTCAGAAGATGGAAATGAGTGTCTGAACAAAACCTGGGGGACTACACGGCTCAGGGCCGATCTCGACCTCGTTGGCTCAGCCTATCATATTGTTGCATTCCCACCTAAAAAAGAGGTGGAAGTCGTGCAGAGAGCAGCCAATGGCGGCTGCACTTGCTGCAATTTTTGGAATAGCCACCTGTCTAACTGCACCTCACCGAGGAACCAAAGATGATCCAATGAATTAATTCATTGGAGGTTGTGTTTCGGGAGTCCCCCTCGGAGTGCGAGCTCGCGGCTATGTGACTGGCACCACAGCCTGCCTGACTTGGCGCACTTGCTGCTCACACAAAGATGGGCAAGGTGGGAGGTTGGTGCATATCAGGACCTCTCAGATTTTGAAAACAGCTGAAGCGGAGCAAAATATTGTAATATAATGTATCCTGTCCAATATAAAAAATGTAAATTCTGAAAAAACGAGTGGAGAATATAATATCTAATCGGTGATTGGAAGAAACTTAGGTGAGAAGTGGATGCCAGTGGCATAAATACACAAGCAGCTCCACAATAAAATGGACTTCCGCGGGAAAACTTGAACCTCTTTATAACAGTGGGAGCCAAGAAGAAGTTTTGAACAGATATATTCCCCCACTGCTGCCGCTGAAATGCCTCTCCAAGCACAAGCACCATATTCAAAATATGTTAGTGCAGTCATGTAAAGTATTTTCCAATCAGATGCACCTTTATGAGGTGAGAGGAGAGTGAAAAATCCTGTTTTCACAAGAGGATTCATTAAGATTGGGTATCAATTAGGGACAACATTTCTCTTATTTCGAAGGACAATCCGGGAAACTCTTAACACAGCTGGAATCCCTGAAGTTAATGATCTTTTACTCCTACAAATGCATTGAGGATAAAAAATATTTTAAGACAACTGCGTGGCACTGGAGATTAAAATGAATGACACCCAAAGTAGACAAACACCGTAGTTGATGATGTTGTTTGTTTTCATTGAGAATGAACTGCTGATACTTCTGTTATGTGACACATATTCTTAGGGATTAAAGACATTAGCAGAGTTTCCCTGTGATACGATTTGTAATTCACTAACTGCATCAAAGTAAGTCATGTGCTTGAACACCAGGGCTCGGAAATGCTGTGGGGGTTCTCTCAGCCTCCCACTGTAACTCTGGCGGAAGACCAACAGAATCCCCAGAGAAGCAGAGTAAACGGTTGAAAATGGCGCTTAATGCCGTATCCCAGGGGGATGGGCTGATCTGGCACTGGATTTACAGTGAAAGATTTGGAGAGTCCCTGTGGGATGTCAGGGCCCAGATTCTCTTTTTTTTTAATCCTGAAACGTGTAGTTCTTTTGGTCAAGCTGAACATTTCCTACTTGGATACATTTTTGGAATAATGGGAGCATGATTTTTTTTCAATTTTTTTCTGTTTGCCAGTTTATTTATTTCCCCAAAATTATAACTATATATTTAAAAGACCACTCATTTTGAGGAATTACTGTCTACGCAATAAGCTGAATTAACATATCCAGCTGACATGATAGAATTGCTGAATTACTTTTAGTTAAAGTGTTATGACTGGATGTATTGGCATTAAAGGATTATCTCTGTATAAGGCCCTACAATAAGCTTATCCTGGGGAATTCATGTCAGAATACATTCCCCACTCCCCATTGTAAAAAAAAAAAAAATTGCTTTGCTGAGTTTTTATATTTTATGATCATAACATATGGTGGCCACAAAACTAGACTAGAGGTTGTCTTGGTTTTAAATGGATTTTTTAAAACAAAAATAACCTCACTTTTAGTTTCATTTTTACCACCTCATTGTTTTTGTGACTGTGTTTAAAAGATTCCTTTGTTGCTTTCTCAGCTGACTCTTTAGTCCTTTCCTCTTTAGGAGAGTCAGGTTTGTCATAGCAGCACAGAAGGAGGCCATTTGGCCCATTGAGACCGTGCCGACTCTCTGTAGAGCAATCCAGTCAGTCCCATTCCCCCGCTCTATCCCTGTAGCCCTGCAAGTTTATTTCCCTCAAGTACCTAGCCAGTCTCCCCTTGAAAACATTGAGTGTCGCCGCTTCCAACACTTCCGTCGGCAGCGAATTCCAGGTCATCACCACTGGCTGCGTAAAAAAGTTTTTCCTCATGTCCCCCCTGTATCTCTTGCCCAAAACCTTAAATCTGTGTCCCCTAGTCCTTGTACCATCAACTAGTGGGAACAGCCTTTCCCCGTCTAGCCTATCCAAACCCGTCATAATCTTGTACACCTCTATCAAATCACCCCTCAACCTCCTTTGCTCTAATGAAAACAAATCCAGCTTCTCCAACCTGTCCTTGTAGCTAAGATCCCCCATCACCGGAACCATTCTGGTAAATCTCCTCTGCACCCTCTCAAGGGCCTTCACGTCCTTCCTAAAGTGTGGTGACCAGAACTGGACGCAATACTCCAGTTGTGGCCTAACCAGCGCTTTATAAAGGTTCAGCATAACTTCTCTACTTTTGTACTCAATACCTCTATTTATGAAGCCCAAGATCCCATATGCTTTGCTAACCACTCTCTCAATATGTCCCGCCACCTTCAGGAACCTATGCACATTATCTCCCAGGTCCCTCTGTCCCTGCACACTCTTTAAAACTGTGCCATTAAGTGTATATTGCCTCTCCCTGTTCCTTCTGCCAAAATGTATCACCTCACACTTCTCTGTATTAAATTCCATCTGCCACTTGTCTGCCCATTCTGCTAGCCTTTCTATGTCCTGTTGCAGTCGATTGGTATCATCATCACTGTTTGCCACACCCCCAAGTTTGGTGTCATCGGCAAATTTAGAAATTCTACTCTGTATTCCAATATCCAGGTCATTTATATATATTAAAAAAAGCAGTGGCCCCAGCACTGACCCTTGGGGAATACCACTGTCTACCATCCTCCAGTCTGAAAAACAGTCATTTACCACAACTCGCTGTTTTCTGTCCTTAAGTAAATTCCTTATCCAAGCTGCCACTGACCCACCTATTACATGAGCCTCAATTTTTTTAACCAGCCTTCTATGTGGTACTTTGTCAAACGCCTTTCGAAAATCCATGTAGACAACATCCATTGCATTCCCTTCATCAATCCTCTGTTACTTCATCAAAAAATTCAGTTAGATTAGTCAAACACGATCTGCCTTTTACAAATCCGTGTTGGCTCTCCTTAATTAGCTTAAACCTCTCCAAGTGCCCGTTAATTTTTTCCTTGATTATTGTTTCTAAAACTTTACCCACCACTGATGTTAAACTGACCGGCCTGTAATTACTAGGATTGTCCTTACACCCTTTCTTGAACAATAGTGTCACATTTGCCACTTTCCAATCCTCAGGCACCTCCCCCGCATCTAGGGAAGATTGGAAAATTATGGCAAGCCCTTCCGCTATCTCCTCCCCCAATTCCCTTAGCAACCTGAGATGCAAGCCATCTGGACTAGGCGACTTGTCCACTCTAAGCATACCCAGCCTTTCTAGTACATCCTGTCTATCAATTTTCATCCCTTCCATTGCTTCTACCTTTTCCACTTCTACCGCTATTTTGTCAGCATCCACCTCCTTAGTAAACACCGATACAAAGTACTCATTGAGTATTCTAGCCTTGCCCTGCGCCTCTAAGCATATATCACCTTCTTTGTCTCTAATAGGCCTCACCACGCCTCTTATGACCCGCTTACTGTTTACATGCCGGTAGAAGATTTTTGGGTTCCCTTTTATGTTAACCGCCATTCTACTCTCATATTCTCTCTTTGCCAATCTTATTTTCATCTTCACATCCCCTCTCAACTTATTGTATTTGGTCTGGTTCTCCCTTGAAGAATTTACCTGACATGCATCATACACCCTCTTTTTTTTGTTTCATCATCTTCTCTATCTCCCTCGTCATCCAAGGAGCCCTTGCTTTGGTTCCCTTACCCTTCCCTCTTGTTGGAATGTACCTAGCCTGTACTTGGAACATCCCCTCCTTAAGGATCCCCATTGTTCCGTTACAGTTTTTCCTGTCGGTCTTTGGTTCCATTTTACCCTGGCTAGATCCTTTCTCATCCCATTGAAGTTATCCCTATTCCAGTTTAGAAGTTCCACTCTAGATTGTTCCTTGCTCCTCTCCATTGCTAATCTAAATCTTATGATACGATGATCACTCGTACCCAAGTGTTCTCCCACAGACACTTGGTCGACCTGGCCCACCTCATTCCCCAGCACCAGATTCAGCAATGCCTCCTTCCTAGTTAAGTCAAGAACATATTGGTCAAGGAAATTCTCCTGAACACATTTCAGAAATTCCTCCCCCTCCTTTCTCTTTACCCTAGCATTATCCCTATCGATATTTGGGTAATTAAAGTCCCCCAATATCACCACTCTATAGCTCTGTGATTTCCCTGCAGATTTGCTCCTCTACCTCCCTCTCCCTATTTGGAGGCCTATAGAATACCTCCAATAGCGTGATCATACCCTTTTTGCTCCTCAACTCTAACCAAATGGATTCTGTCCTTGTCCCCTCAAGAACATCCTCCCTTTCCAACACTACAATGTCTTCCTTAATCAGCACTGCCACCCCACCTCCCTTTTTTCCTTCCCTATCTTTTCTGAACACCTTGTACCCTTGAATATTAAGTGCCCAGTCCTCACTGTTTTTAAGCCACGTTTCCGTTATTGCCAGAACATCATATTGCCACACGACTAATTGTGCTTGTAGCTCACCAACCTCATTCACCACACTTTGTGCATTTACGTACATGCATTCTAAACCTTCTAAGTCTTTGTTAGTCTGCTCCTATCTAATATGCTACTACTACCACCTGTAGTACTATCTTCTCTAGTGCCATCCAACACACTCACTCTTTTATGCACCTTATTCTTCTTTTCTACTCCTATATGCTGGTGCCCTTCCCCCTGCCAAGCTTAGTCTTATGAACATGACAGCATCTTCTCTCCACATTGGTGACTTGTTTCCTGATTAAGGCCTCCACATTCTTGCCATTTCTAGTCCGGCTGCTTGAACAACTCACTCTCAGTTGCCAGCAGCCACTGCTGCTTCTCTGTAAGCAGGGAGCATGAGGAATGGGTGGTACCTGGGACCATGGCTTAGAGTCAGAATGTCATATTTCAGTGCTACCCAGCCTCAGAAATGGCAACAAAAAAAGCTGGCAGTTCCAGGGAGATCAGGCACTACTTGGGTAACATTCTTCTTAAAAATACGATATCCCTATCCCAGTGGCTCAGCTAGTAAGTTTTCTGCCGAGTGTGGAATTAATTGGTATATAGACACGACAATCGTGTTGTAAATTTGTTTTAAGGTTTCATTGTTGAACCATCATTGGTTCCTTCATAAATGTAATGTGCTTTTCAAGTCCAACAAGGCAACATTTTCTTTGGTAAGTGCATGTGAATGCATACTGATAAATATCTGCTTTCACAAATAGGTTGGTACAATCGTCTGTACATTAACTTCACCTTGCGCCGGCACATTTTCTTCTTTTTGCTGCAAACCTACTTCCCAGCGACGCTGATGGTCATGCTGTCCTGGGTGTCATTCTGGATTGATCGCCGAGCTGTACCAGCCAGAGTTTCATTAGGTGAGCAAAGATGTAATTTTAATAAGGTCAATTAACAAGCGCCCTTTTTGTACAATTATGTATGTCACTAAATAAACTAAAACTATAGTTACAAACAGAGACAGTCAGGTGTCAAGCAGAAGCCATTATAACATTTATCTTCACTATAGGGATGTGAAAAGAGCCTTGGAGGAATGGCTCCGTTGACTTTGATCCAATTTTAGCCAAGCCCATCACTACACAACTTGCTGAAAACCTGCTGAAAGAAATTCTCTTCTGCAATGTGAAAGCTCAACTCTGAATGTTTTACTTTGCTCCCTCTGGAAAAAATCAAAACCTTACCAAACCTCATTCAAAGACAATTAGTTCTTGGTGTCCTAACCCTTGCTTCATTGATAAGATTTATTCCCAAAACCATGCATTCTCTTACTTTAAAATATTTAGAAATTGGTGTATTTATAAACCGTGGGATGAGGTAAGGGTAAATATAGTCCATCAAGAAACACCAATAGGGATGAACCTAATTGATGGAGAAATATCTGCAATTTTTAAAAAAACCTTTAAAAAAATTAAGGTAACAACTGTTTGAAGATTATTCAGGTAGAATGACACAACATTTTTAAAATTTTCTGTAATTCCAGGTATAACGACAGTTCTAACTATGTCCACCATCATCACGGGTGTGAATGCATCCATGCCACGGGTGTCGTATATTAAAGCTGTGGACATTTACCTGTGGGTTAGTTTTGTGTTTGTCTTTCTCTCAGTGCTGCAGTACGCAGCCGTGAATTACCTGACTACAGTACAAGAGAGGAAAGAAAGAAAACTCAGACAAAAGGTGAGATCAAACAGCACACATCGGTATAATTGACAGTGTTCACCTGCAGTGATCAAAGACTTCGCACATCTGCTTTTTTTATTTGCAATGCCAGATTTTTTACCTTTGTATGTAATCTGCTGCCTACATCCTGTTCTGGACTAACCGCTAACCCATCACTGCCGTTTTCACCAACCATCACTGGCTCTTTATCCTGTGATGCCCTGAATTCAAAATCCTTGTCGCTGTTTCCAAATCCCTCCATAGCCTTGCCCCACTCTACCTCTGCCCAAGTTTATTTCTATCACTGTCGTGCTCTGGTGATCCACAGACATTATAGAGCTTAAAGACTCTTTTTAAGGTCAGTATGGAGATTCGGTGATGGACAGATTTTCCTGTCACCTCTGGGACCTGTGTTGAAATCCAGCCTGGACTGATGGGAAGAACATTTTAGTTCAGAAATTGCACGAATCATGGGAGAACCAGAATCTGTCTTAATTCTGGTGGGGGATTTGGTTGGCACCCAGTTTCTGCCCCTCTTTAAATGTCAAACAAATTGTGCACCAGGCAGGCGGGCTCTTCCTCTGCTCACTCCTGTTATGGTGCACCTGCAGTTTGGGACATTTCCAGAGGTGATCTTGGGCTTCCCTGAGAATTCCACCTGCAGCACCCCTGAGAGGCCCAGTGGAACTTATATGTGCTAAGAGCGTGTGTAGGTCCCTTTGTGGGCCTTAACTGGGGTCTGTAGATTCAAAGGTGCTCGATCTGAGTGGCCCCTCTGCTTCCTGACTGGAAGTTAAAAAGATTATTGCTTCTTTTTCTTTTGCCAGATCCGGACCTCGGGTTCCCTCTCTGACTGGCAGGGCATTGGCCCCAGATCCGGTGCTTCTGTAGATGGGTGCCTTTGTTTCACCACTATAGGTGCGGGTGCCTGCACCGATTATTTAAACGACACTGTCCTCAGGATTTGGGTGAAAGTGGCAGGCAGAAGTTATTATCATTTTTAAGAAAAACAGCACGTCAAGAAAAATTCCCTCATTGGATTCCACTGGAGGAAGAGGGGACATTAGCCTAGCTTTTCCAATTGGCATTGTTTCACACTCATGGTAACACATTTATTGTAAATAGTTGGTTGTACAATAACACCAGTTTAAAAAATCCAAGCTCGTCCCCAAGTGTCTCAAAGTCACTGAAAATGAGGAAAAACTTTCCTCTTGCTTCTCTTCCATAAACTTACAGACATCCAGCCCCGTCACATTCCACTGGTGCAACAGCTCCATGGCATTTCTTCCCCTTTCTCTCTGCATTTGCTGGAAATGTCCTGTGTGTAGTGTGTTTGGGCATGCTCAAACCTAGGTTCTAGTGGGTACACAAAACGACATCGCACAAAGCTGCTGAAATTTGGCAAAATTTGTCAATTCCATTCAGAGAGTCGACAATAATAGAAGGTGTGGGGAGTGGGAAGATTCGCACTGGTGCAGTAGGAGTGCTGAATGGCTTTAGGGTTCAAGCATATTGTTACTTTCATCCAGTTGTGCTGTATCCCACTTCACGGAACCATGCAATTTTATAGCACAGGAAGCCATTTGGCCTATCGCTTCTGTGGAGGCTCTAAGAAAGAGCTAACCACAGTCCCATTCCCCTTTCCTTTTAGATTTTCTTTATCAAGTATCTATGTCTTCCTAAAGTTGCTTACAGTCCTCTTCCGAGTTAAGCATGCTCCATTTTTTTGTGTTATCTGCAAAATGTAGATAACGTGCCCACTATACCCAAGTCCAGATTTTATATATATATATCTATTCAGAAGAGCAGTGGATTCCTGGGGAACACCACTGCTTACATTGATTCACTCTGAAAACCATCCATTGATCACTACTCTCTGCTTTCTGTTCTATAACCATTATCCTTATCAAATGCCTTTTGAAAATCCATACACCACATCCACAGCATTTTCTTTATCAATGCAACAACAATAACTTGCATTGCTATAGCGCCTTTAACATAGTAAAACGTCCCAAAGCGCCTCACAGGAGCGATTTATCAAACAAAATTTGACACCGAGCCAAATAAGGAGATATTAGGACAGATGGCCAAAAGCTTGGACAAAGAGGTAGGTTTTAAGGAGCATCTTAAAGAAGGAGATAGAGGTGGAGAGGTTTAGGGAGGGAATTCTAGAGCTTAGGAGCTAGGCAGCTGAAGGTATGGCCACCAGTGGTGGAGCGATTAAAATCGGGGATGTACAAGAGGCCAAAATTGGAGGAGCGCAGAGATCCCGAAGGCTTGTAGAGCTGAAGGAGGCTACAAAGATAGGAAGAGGCAAGGCCATGGAGGGATTTGAAAACAAGGATGAGAATTTTAAAATTGAGGTGTTGTCTGACCAGGAGCCAATGTAGGTCAGCAAGCTCAGTGGTGATAGGTGAACGGGACTTGGTGCGAGTTTCTCCATTAGTTTCTCAAAGGACTATATTAAATTTGTCAGACAGATCTTGTTTTCTACAAATCCATGTCGACTATCCTTAATTAACCCATGTCTTTACAAGTTATCCTGTGTTATGGTCTCTAGAAGTTTACCTGCTTCAGATGTTAGGCTGACTGGTTTATAGTTGTCTGGTTTATCCCTTTCTATGTTTTTGAAGAGAGGAGTTACATTGGCAGCTTTCCAGTCTTCTGCCACAATTTCTATTTACAAGGAGTTTAAAAGATTGTGGTCAGAGCCTCTGCCATTTTCATTTGGGATTACTTGATGGAACACTGGAGGGCAAAAGTGCTGAAAGTGCTCCATTTCCCAGTGATGTAATCGTGCAGCTTAATGGGCATTAACAAAAAATCAACAAAAATGTTTTGGTAGAAAACACGATAATAAATTTAAATTTACTGTATGTATTCCTACTAAACAGTTCAGGTCATGCATGTCATTCCAGGATTCCTGTTTATATTTGAAACACTGGAACTTTCTTTTCTCTTTTCCCAGTTCCCCTGTACATGTGGAATTACCAACACCAGTCCCTATAGTGAAGCCGATGCCAACAGTCTGGCTGGATACACTAGAACTCCGATAAGAGCTGAGGACCGAGTCAAGCAGGACAGGATGGTAGTTCACTTATCTATTGGTGGAGAATCCAATTTACAAAAGAAGAAACGCCTTAGGGAGTTTGTTGGCATGCGGATCATTAAGAATACCCACTCAATTGATAAATATTCCAGATTGATATTTCCAGCATCTTATATATTTTTTAACTTGGTATATTGGTCTGTATATCTATAGATACTACTTTGAACAAGCTTGTTCCCCTTTTAAAACCAAAACAAATATGATAGAATATCTGTACAGTAAGCAGGACACACAAAAATGAAAATGAATGCACTGTGTACAACCTTACTGCATTTAGTAAGGAATTCTTTATGGCTCATACCTTGTTTATGAAACTCTGCCTTGATATCCATCTTACATCTGCAACAGTCTGAATATAAATATTTATTTTTCTGCAAAATAAAATCTATTTAAATTGAATTCTGTGGGGAACCGGGTTAGACACTGACCTTTCACCTCTGGAACCTGGGGTCAAATTCAGCCCAGAATGATGTGATGAAAGTTTCTTCTGTCTGCTTTGTGGTAATGGTCCAATAACAACAACAACTTGTATTTGTATAGCACCTTTAACATACTAAAACGTCCCAAGGCGCTGCATAAGACAAAAAATTTGACACTGAGCCACATAAGGAGAAATTAGGGCAGGTGACCAAAAGCTTGGTCAAAGAGGTAGGTTTTAAGAAGCATCTTAAAGAAAGAGGCGGAGAGGTTTAGGCAGGGAATTCCAGAGCTTAGCGCCTAGGCAACAGAAGGCACGGCCACCAATGGTCGTGCGATTATAATCAGGGATGCTCAGGAGGGCAGAATTGGAGTAGCGCAGATATCTCGGGTTGGGGGGGGGGGGTGGTGGGGTTGTAGGGCTGAAGGAGATTACAGAGATAGGGAGGGGCGAGGCCATGGAGCGATTTGGTGCGAGTTAGGACATGGGCAGCTGAGTTTTGGATGACCTCAAGTTGATGTAGGGTAGAATGTGGGAGGCCAGCCAGGAGTGCGTGAGAATAGACAAGTCTAGAGGTAACAAAGGCATGGATGAGGGTTTCAGCAGTGGATGAGCTGAGGCAAGGGCGGAGACGGGTGATGTTACGGAGGTGGAAATAGGCGGTCTTTGTTATGCTGCGGTTATGTGGTCAGTAGCTCATTTCAGGGTCAAATATGACACCAAGGTTGCGAACAGTGTGGTTCAGCCTCAGACAGATGTTGGGGAGAGGGATGGAGTCAGTGGCTAGGGAACGGAGTTTGTGGCGTGGACCGAAAACAATGGCTTCGGTCTTCCCAATATTTAATTGGAGAAAATTTCTGCTCATCCAGAACTGTATGTCGGACAAGCAGTCTGACAGTTTAGAGACTGTGGAGGGATCGAGAGAAGAGATAGTGAGGTAGAGCTGGGTGTCGTCAGCGTACATGTGGAAACTGATGGATGATGTCGCCAAGGGGCAACATGTAGATGTGAAATAGGAGGGGGCCAAGGATAGATCCTTGGGGGATACCAGAGGTAATGATGCGGGAGCAGGAAGAGAAGCCATTGCAGGTGATTCTCTGGCTACGATTAGATAGATAAGAATGGAGCCAGGTGAGTGCAGTCCCACCCAGCTGGACGACGGTGGAGAGGCGTTGGAGGAGGATGGAGTGGTCAACTGTGTCAAAGGCTGCAGACAAGTCAAGAAGGACAAGGAGGGATAGCTTACCTTTGTGAAACGAGCTTGGGTAATCTAGTTCCTAGTGGTCTTAGGCAGCACAAAACCATCCCTAATTTGGCATAATTGGGAGGCCACAAGATGGTTGCTGTGGGAAATGGAAAAAGTGTCACACTGGTGCAGTAGGGGGTACTCTTCTGAGACTGAGACTGAAAATCATTGTGGGGGCAGAGTAGAGGAAGCTTTACTCTTCATCCAGCCATGCTATACCTGACCTAGCAGTGCCTGTTGTTGACAGTGGGCTCCTGAAATGGAAAGTGTTCCATTCCCCAGCACCATCAATGATACTTGTATATGAATGCTTAATGAATTTATCTGAAATTCTGCTCTAGTAGAGGCATTCATCAGTTCAAAATGTAAACTAACACTAACATAGCAGAAGGAGGAATTTAATCTACTGGAGTCCTATGATGTAATTTCAAGACTGCACAGTTTGAAATTTTATAACATTTAAAATTGTAATATTTTAAAAGTTTTTTAAAGTCTATTGTGGATATAACACAGGTGGCAAAATGACTTCCTTTTGGTGGTTTAGCTGTAGGGAATGGATCCTGTTGGATCACCATGTTAAACGGTGATGCATAAGGTATATTTATTGTTGCATATCACAATTTCCATATAAATATGAAATACAGCAAGACAGAAAAGAAAATGAATTGCAAGGAAATTACTTGACTTAGCTTTTCTGTATAATATTAAAAATGAGTTTCTTCTTCGATCTCCTTGTGTCTCAGTTATAACAGTGACTTTTTGCACCAGCGAGGCATTGATTGCCCTTGTAATCAAATCTGCAGTACTAAATCCAATCAGCTTATTTCACCATTTACATGCCTACATAAACCAACTCACTCTAACGTAATAACGTTCTTTAAAATCATTTATATAGTGTCTTTAATGTCAAGAAAGGTCCCAAGATCTTTCACAGAAGAAAGGAAACAACATCAGAACCTTGTGAGAGGGTTAGGGAGCTGACCAAAGACTTGGTCGAAGGGATAGGTTTAAAGGAAGTTTTTAGAATTGGAGAGAGAAGTAGAAAGGCTTGGGGTATAGGGAGAGAGTTCTAGAGATTAGGGCCAAGTTGGCTGAAGGATCTGCCACCAATGGTTGAAGGGGAAGCACAGCGTCAGTGGCAGAGAACCAGGGGGTATGGAGAGGTCATAAGGCTGAAGAAGGTACAGGAGGTGAATTTGGAGAGGCCGATGAGAATTAATGCAGATAAGTGTAAAGAGCTGGATGCAGAAATAAAAAAAAAAGTAACACACGCACTGGTGTGAAATAGCCAAGGACCAAACTGAAACTAAACTAAGAGTTGAACCAATGCAGAGCAGAAATCAACAAAGCCAACAGAATGTTGAATTATAAAGAAAGGCTTGCATTTCTATAGCGCCTTTCACGACCTCAGGACGTCCCAAAGTGCTTTACAGACAATGAAGTACTTTTGAAGTGTAGTCACTGTTGTAATGTGGGAAACATGGCAGCCAATTTGTGCACAGCAAGCTCCCACAAACAGCAATGTGATAATGACCAAATAATCTGTTTTTGTGATGTTGATTGAGGGATAAATATTGGCCAGGACAGCGGGGATAACTCCCCCTGCTCTTCTTCAAAATAGTGCCATTGGATCTTTCACGTCCACCTGAGAGGGCAGACGAGACCTTGGTTTAACGTCTCATCTGAAAGACGGCACCTCTGACAATGCAGCATTCTCTCAGTACTGCACTGAAGTGTCAGCCTAGATTTTTGTGCTCAAGTCTCTGGAGTGGGACTTGAACCCACAACCTTCGTGACTCAGAGGCAAGTGTGCTACCAACTGAGCCATGGCTGACAAAAAGCAGTAGAATACAAGTAAGAATAAGTCATGACCAAATTGTATTGTGCTCTGGTCAGACTGTGCCTTGGATACTGTAACTAGTTCTGGCCACCAAGATATGGGTGACATTCAAGCACTAGAGGCAGTGCAGAGAAAAGTCACAAGGCTGATTCCTAGGGTCAGGCATCTGAGTTATTAGTGAAGACCTGGGATCTCACCCTGGAAAGGAGATGTCAGAGATTGGGGCAACACGGTGGCATAGTGGTTAGCACTGTTGCCTCACAGCGCCAGGGACCCGGGTTCGAATCCAGCCTCGGGTGACTGTCTGTGTGGAGTTTGCACATTCTCCCCGTGTCTGCGTGGGTTTCCTCCGGGTGCTCCGGTTTCCTCCCACAGTCCAAAGATGTGCGGGTTAGGTTGATTTGGCTATGATAAATTGACCCTTAGTGTTAGGGGGGATTAAATACGTGGGGTTATGGGGATAGGGTGGGATATGTGTCGGTGCAGGCTCGATGGGCCGAAATGGCCTCTATCTGCACTGTGGGGATTCTGTGATTCTTCTGTGAGGTGATCTTACAGAGGTATAAAAAATAGTTATACGAATAGAAAAAGTAAATCCAGAAATTACCTTAAATTAAATTGCAAGAGTAGGGCAAGGGGACACAGATCTAACCCAGTAAAAGGTAAACTTGGGACTGCTCAGGAAGTTCTTCTTCACACAAAGAGTGGCCAACATATGGAATGGACTTGCAGATGAAGGTGAGAATACTGGAATAATTTAAGAAAGAATTCTGAAATGAAAGGACTCTAGTATCTCTCTGGGTTGATGAATTATAATGGACCAATTGGCCTTCCTGATCCATAACTATTTTGTGATCTTCTGATTTGTAGATGTGGACGAAGATTTTAAATTCAATGGGACAGGGACCCGAGGGGAATAGTATAGATAAGAAAGAGGAAGGGGCCAAGCATGGATCCTTGGTGGGTTTGGGGGGGGTGGTGGGGGGCTCCGGACATGACTGTGCAGGAGGAGAAGCGATCACTGAAGTTGCATTTGCTGTATTGGGACAGGTAGGAGTGGACCAACACAAAGGCAATCCTATGTAGCTGCACCATGGAAGAGGTGGTGGAGGAGGATGGCATGCTTGACTCTGTTGAATGGCACAGTGAGGCTGAGCAGCACAAAGAGAGATAAAAGTAGCACGGTCACAATCACCAAGGATATCATTGGTGACTTTGACCAGGGTGTAGATGAGGTGCTCTTCTAAGTTTGTAGCATTGTGGAGGGAGATTTTCACTGTACCCAAGATAGGTCTGCTTGCTGTTAGCAATGGGTGCCCAAGATATTCTAGCAGAGATCCTTTATTTTGATATGTAGAAACATTGGCTCCCTCCCCCCCCCCCACCCCCAAATAAAATTACAACTGCAGTAGATTTGTATTTTCCCCCTGCCAGTATCTTTGATTTGATTGAATGCGGATATCCCTGGAGTAATAGCTGGGCTGCCCGCAAGCTCTGCTATGTCCCTTTTCTAGGCCGAAATGAAAGAAAAGCATCTGGTCTCTTTATGGATTTCCACAGTTATTTTCTTCTGAGTTCTTGATGTCTAAAGGGCTTGCAAAATAATTGCAGAAACGTGACAGCTGCTGGACTAAAGGTCCCTTCCACTAAACTGACTCAATTACATGTTTGGAGATTGCCGGCAGATTTTAAAAATTCTTTAATGACCTGAAATTGACAGTGCTCAGTGAAATAGAAGGACTGCCAACATTTGCAGCTATTTGGAAAATTAAAGTAATGCAAATGCACAGTCCTCCGATCTCATGGCTCTTTGATGGAGAGCGCCCCTGTTCAGGGATGGTATGTGATGCTACTTTTTCCAAGAAAAGGTCATACTTTCCTCTACGTGTTAAGTTTTTATGAGAGTGCAGACGTGAGTTAAAGGTTGAATAAGATTGGCAGCAAGCAGGGACTGACTTCGCTTCCATTTTTACCATTGCTGCTCTGTATCCTGCTCCCATGCCAAAATATGTTTGCAGAAATTTAAGAAAATTTGCTAGTTAAGAATTGTTACGGGCCAATCATGAGAAATGGCAGCAGAATTACATGGGGATTGGGGCAACAGAGATTAAAAATTGAGTTATTAACTGACATGTAGATTTGTGAGTTGGTTATAAAGGGTTGGCAATGTTTTAATAACAACACAGTTCTCATTTCAATTGCGCTTTAATGGAATATTAATAACTGCTCTTTGTAACCAGCATTGTCAGACAATCAGTAAATATTTGTGTGACATGCATTGTATGGAATACAATGTTGACATACAGCTGGCTTCAAGTCTTCAAAATTATTTGAAGAAAGCTACTGGGCAGAAACTACAAATGAAAAGAAAAATATCCCATCAATGCAGCTGCTTGAAAAGTATTGATGCATCCTGAGAAATTAGGTGCACCACACATACTCGAACTGCACAATCCAAATTCAACTCAGAGTATAATTCAATGGATATATTTAATCAAATTGTTAAATATGTAATTAAAAAAATTGTTTAAATACTTATTTTGGACATTAGAAATTTCAGTTAGTGAAAAAAAAATGGTGACTGAAAAAAAATTGGCAAATCTATTGAGCGAATTGTGGGAACCCGGTGGCTAGATTGCACAATGACAGGGTGATATGCTCTCACTGTAAAATAACAACTACTGTGCATCACACAGCACCAACTACAGGAGTAATAGGGTATTGCAGGTACTTATAATGGGTCAGATTTTGCTGTAAAAATAATGGTGAAGCTAATAGCACATTTATGTGTAAAACTGACAGCAATTTCCGGCGACCGTACATGCACAGTTAAACGTGATGTGGCGTTCCTCCAAAAGCTGCACAAAAACGGCATTTCATTGCCTGACATATACATTGAATGGCATGAAGTTCCTGTGCTTACTTCACAGATACAGACTAAACGCGCCAGAAAAAGTTAGGGCTTGTTCATTCCAGTGTAAGTACCCTTTTAACGGCATTTTAAGCCTTAATTCCTGCCAAACAACCTCTCTGGTACTAAAAATTAACTTTTACAAGTGTGGTGTCTCATTCCTCCAGATTTTAATTATTGTTGGAGATTTTTTAAAACTTTTTCTTTCTGTCTCTTAATCCCATTTTTCTTTCCCTCTCTTTATTTCGCTTTCTATACCTGATTTGGCACAGAATTCAATATTCAAACTGACACTTCCTGGTTCAGACTCTGCGCTGCTCAGTAATGACTCTTCGATCTGATTGGTTAAGCAGATACATCGTTGCTTGCCCTGTTCACACAGATCCCAGATGCCTTGTAGAGGGCAGCGTACGTTTTGGATGATTGGCTGACAGCAACTTGCTTTGCAAAAGCCCAGAGAAAGTCTCTGGGCAAGTGCAAGTCTAATGAACGGCTAGCACTTTTCGTTCGCCGCTCAAAGCAAGATCTGGCCCAATGAGTTTTTAATGAAACACATGGCCCACATACCAAAATTAATATATAATAGATAGGGGAACTCCACCTGATTACTTTGCACAAAATCCAAATTGAGATATGAGAGCTGATCTTCCCTTCCCCGTAATAATTAGGAGCAGTGTAAGCACAGTGCCCAAACTTCTGGTCAGGCATAATTTAAATATTATGAGTATGCACTGGGTGCACTACTGGGTGCAGGCGAAAGGGAGGATTGTAAATGAGCCACATCATAAAAAGGGGGTGACACAATATTAATATCACTAAGTGTAAAGTACTAACACTAATGGGGGTTCAAATCCCACCATGGCAGCTTGAGAAGTTGAATTCAGTTTAAAAAATCTGGAAATAAGAAGCTAGTAACAGCAAGAGTGGCAATGAAGCTGTCGGAGTGTCGTAAAAACCCAACTGGTTCACCAATGTCCTTTAGGGAAGCAAATCTGCCATCCTTACCCGGTCTAACCGATATGTGACTCCAGTAACGTGGTTGACTCTTAACTGCCCACTTAAGTGGCCAAGCAAGCCACTACAAAGGGGAAGGCCCAACACCACCTTCTCAGGACAACTAGAGATGGGCAATCAATGCCGGCGACTCCCACATCCTGAGAATGAATATAAAAAAGGAAGGATGTTCTTGCCATGGAAGGAGTTCAGCGAAGATTCACAAGGCTGATACCTGGGATGGCAGGAATGACATATGAAGAGAGATTGGGTCGATTGGGCTTAAACTCGCTGGAGTTTAGAAGAATGAGAGGGGATCTCATTGAAACTTATAAAATTCTGACAGGACAGGACAGGACAAACTAGATGCAGGAAGGATGTTCCCGATGGTCGGGGAGTCCAGAACCAGGGGTCACACTCTAAGGATAAGGAGTAAGCCATTTAGAACAGAAATGAGGAGGAATTTCTTCACCCAGAGAGTGGTGAACCTGTGGAATTCTCTGCCACAGAAGGCAGTAGAGGCCAATTCATTAAATAGATTCAAGAAGGAGTTGGATATATTTCTTAAGGCTAAAGGGATCAAGGGATATGGGGAGAAAGCAGGGACAGGGTACTGAATTTGGATGATCAGCCATGATCGCATTGAATGGCGGAGCAGGCTCGAGGGGCTGAATGGCCTACTCCTGCTCCTATCTTCTATGATTCTATGAACACATACACTGGTGCTGACTCCTCATGGTGGATGTAAACATGAAAACACTCAGCCAAGAGATGGTGCTGTTGTAGAAAGAAGCAGGAGCTGTGTGGCTTGACCTTGTACCACATGCAATCTCTGTTTGTTCTTATTTCAAATTAAAACAGTGACATGATTCTCACATATCAGCAGGGCCCTTGTTGCACGAAGTACAAGTCTGCACCTTATCAAACTAAAAGTGTTACAGAGGGCAATTATTATTACACCTGAGGTCAGCTTGATTCAGTTGTTAACACTCTCACCTCTGAATCAGATGCTTGAGGGTTCCAATACCACTCCGTGACTTGAGCATGTGGTGGAGGTGCTGTCTCTCCGATGGGGTATTAAATTAAGACCCTGTCTACCTGTTCAGGTAAATCCTGTGACACTACTGAAGAAGGTGAAGTTCTTGTTTTCCCAGAGCCTAATATTCCATTATCATCAACACACTAAAAGTAGATTAACTGGCCATTCATCTCATTACTGTTCATGGGACCTTGTATGGCAAATATAACAAGTGATTGGAATTCAAAGTAAATCATTATATGTGAAGTGCTTTAGGATGTCCTAAGAATCATAACAAGGTGCTATATAAATGTAGTCTTTCTCTATGTGAGAGACATACGAACAATGACAGACAGGTAAAGACCATCTGGTCCATCGAGCCTGTCCCACACAATTGCAATACCTTGTGTATCACAACTTATACACTCCACCCCACCCGAAACCATGTGATCTCCCGGGAGAGGTAAAAAACAGATAAAAAACCCAGGCCAATTTGGGGAAAAAAATCTGGGAAATTCCTCTCTGATCCATCTTGGCAATCGAAACTAATCCAGGAGATCACTCTGGCCCTGAATTCCCTGCAGTACCTACCTTCTGTAAGAGGTGATCTCTGCCCCAGCCAGAAACAAATCCAGCTCTCGCTTGAAGGAATTCAGTGAGTCCATGTCCACCGCACGAGATGGCAGCCTGTTTAAGAGGTCCACTTTTCTCTGGGAAAAGAACCACCTCCTGACATCTAACCTAGATCTAGCCTTATACAACTTAAATTTGTGACCCCTCGTCCTGCCTAACCTATTTAATTGAAATAAACTGTCAGCTGGAACACAGACTATTCCCTTCATTATCTTATAAACCTCAATCAGATCACCCCTAAGTTCCACCACAGACCCAACGGATCCACCACAGACCCAATTCACGTACGGACCGGGGTCAAGCAAGGCTGTGTCATCGCACCAACGCTCTTCTCGATCTTCCTTGCTGCAATGCTCCATCTCACCCTCAGTAAGCTCCCCGCTGGAGTGGAGCTAATTTACAGAACTAATGGGAAACTGTTCAACCTCCGTCACCTCCAGTCCAGATCCAAGGTCGTCCCATCCTCTGTCGTCGAATTACAGTATGCAGACGATGCTTGCGTCTGCGCACACTCGGAGGTCGAACTCCAAACCATCGGCAGCACCTTCACCGAAGCGTACGAGAGCATAGGCCTTACACTAAACATTCGTAAGACAAAGGTCCTCTACTAACCTGCCCCTGCCACACAGTACTGCCCCCCGATTATCAAAATCCATGACAAGGCCTTGGACAACGTGGACCACTTTCCATACCTCGGGAGCCTACTGTCAACAAGGGCAAACGTCGATGACGAAGTCCAACACCGCCTTCAGTGTGCCAGTGCAGCCTTCGGTCGCATGAGGAAGAGAGTGTTTGAAGGCCAGGACCTCAAACCCGGCACCAAGCTCATGGTCTACAGAGCAGTAGTGATACCCGCCCTCCTGTACACCTCAGAGACATGGACCATGTACAGCAGGCACCTCAAAGCACTGGAGAGGTACCACCAACGCTGCCTCCGCAAGATCCTGCAAATCCATTGGCAGGATAGGCGCACCAACGTCAGTGTTCTCGCTCAGGCCAACATCCCCAGCATCGAAGTTTGACCACGCTCGATCAGCTCCGATGGATGGGTCACATCGTCCGCATGCCCGATACGAGATTCCCAAAACAAGCGCTCTACTCGGAGCTCCGACACGGCAAGAGAGCCCCAGGTGGGCAGAGGAAACGCTTCAAGCCTCCTTGAAAAAGTGCAGCATCCCCACCGACACCTGGGAATCCCTGGCCCAAGACTGCACAAAGTGGAGGAGAAGCATCCGGGAAGGCGGCGAACACCTCGAGTCTCTTCGCCAGGAGCAAGCGGAAGCCAAGCACAGGCAGCACACGTCAACCCAAGCACCCCACCCACCCGCCCCTTCAACCACCGTCTGCCCCACCTGTGACAGAGACTGCAGGTCCCGCATTGGACTCATCAGTCACCTGAGAACTCATTTTTAATGTGGAAGCAAGTCATCCTCGGTTCCGAGGGACTGCCTAAGAAGAAGAAGAAGTCTACGCTTCTCTAAGGTACAGAGTCCCAACTCTTTTAGCCTATCTTGATAACTAAGATGCTTTAGACTGGGAATTAGTCTACTAGACCTCCTCTGCACCCTTTCCAAAACCTCAATATCACCCAACATGTGAGGAGACCAAAACTGGACACAGTATTCCAAATATGGCCTGACTAAGGTCTTTTACAAGGACAAAATAGTATGCTTTGCCTTGTACTCAATTGTCCTATGGATACACCCCAGCACCCTATTTGCTCTAGCATGCCCAAATCTCTTTCTATCTCCACCTTCTTTAATGCCTTTCCCTGAAGGGTTTATGATTAGAATCATAGACTTGTTACAGCACGGAAGGAGGCCATTCGGCCCGTCGAGCCAGTGCCGGCTCTCTGCAAGAGCACTTCAGCTAGTCCCACTCCCCCGCCCTTTCCCCGTAGCCCTGCAAATTTCTTTCCTTCAGATATTTATCCAAATCCCTTTTGAAAGCCATGATTGAATCTGCCTCCACCACCCTTTCAGGCAGTGCATTCCGTATCTTAACCACTCGCTGCATAAAAAAGTTTTTTCTTACGTCGCCTTTGGTTCTTCTGCCAATCACCTTAAATCTGTGTCCTCTGGTTCTCGACCCTTCTGCCAATGGGAACAGTTTCTCTCTATCTACTCTGTCCAGACCCCTCATGATTTTGAACACCTCTATCAAATCTCCTCGCAATCTTCTATGCTCCAAGGAGAACAACCCCAGCTTCTCCAGTCTGTCCATGTAACTGAAGTCCCTCATTCCTGGAATCATTCTCGTAAATCTTTTCCGCACCCTCTCTAAGGCCTTCACATCCTTCCTGAAGTGTGGTGCCCAGAATTGGACACAGTACTCCAGTTGGGGCCAAACCAGTGTTTTATACAGGTTCATTATAATTTCCACACTTTTGTTCTCTTTACCTCTATTTATGAAGCCCAGGAACCCATAAGCCTTTTTAACTGCTTTCTCAACCTGCCCTGCCACCTTCAACGATTTGTGCACACATACCCCCAGGTCTCTCTGTTCATGCAGCCCCTTCAGGATTGTACCATTTAGTTTATATGTCCTCTCCTCATTCTTTCTACTGAAATGTATCACTTCACACTTTTCTGCATTAAATTTCATCTGCTGCGTGTCCGCCCATTTCACTAGCCTGTCTATGTCTTCCTGAAGTCTATCACTCTCATCCTCCTCACTATTCACTATACTTCCAAGTTTTGTGTCATCTGCAAATTTTGAAATTGTGCCCTGTACACCCATGTCCAAGTCATTAATATATATCAAGAAAAGCAGTGGTCCTAGAACCGACCCCTGGGGAACACCACTGTATACCTTCCTCCAGTCCGAAAAACAACCGTTCACCACTACTCTCTGTTTCCTGTCACTTAGCCAATTTCGTATCCATGCTGCCACTGTCCCTTTTATTCATGGGCTTCAACTTTGCTGGCAAGCCTATTGTGTGGCACTTTGTCGAACGCCTTTTGGAAATCCATGTCCACTACGTCAACTGCATTACCCTCATCAACCCTTTCTGTTACCTCATCAAAGAACTCAATCAAGTTAGTTAAACACGATTTGCATTTAACAAATCCGTGCTGGCTTTTCTTAATTAATCCACACTTAGCCAAGTGACTGTTAATTTTGTCCCTGATTACTGTTTCTAAAAGCTTCCCCACTACCAAGGTCAAACTGACTGGCCTGTAGTTGCTGGGTTTATCTTTATACCCTTTTTTGAACAATAGTGTAACATTTGCAATTCCCCAGTCCTCTGGCACCACCCCCGTATCTATGGAGGATTGGAATATTATGGCCAGTACCTCAGCGATTTCCTCCCTCAATTCCCGCAGCATCCTAGGATGCAGCCCATCCCTCTGGGTGACTTATCTACTTTAAGTACAGCCAGCCTTTCTAATACCTCCTCTTTATCAATTTTTATCCTATCAGGTATCTCCACTACCTCCTCCTTCACTATGTCTATGGCAGCATCCTCTTCCTTGGTGAAGACAGATGCAAAGTACTCATTTAATACCTCAGCCATACCCTCTGCCTCCATGCATCGCTCTCCTTTTTGGTCCCTAATCGGCTCCACCCCTCCTCTTACTACCCTTTTGCTATTTATATGCCTGTAAAAGACTTTTGGATTACCTTTTATGTTAGCTGCCATTCTATTCTCATACCCTCTCTTTGCCCCTCTTATTTTCTTTTTCACTTCTCCTCTGACCTTTCTATATATAGCCTGATTCTTAGATGTATTTACAACCTGACATCTGTCATATGCGCTCTTTTTCTGCTTTACCATATTCTCTATCTCTTTCATCATCCAGGGAGCCCTGCCTTTCCCCCTAATGGGAATGTACCTCAACTGTACCCAAACTATTTCCTCTTTAAAGGCAGCCCATTGTTCCATTTCAGTTTTGCCTGCCAATCTTTGATTCCAGTTTACCCGGGCCAGATCCGTTCTCATCCCACTGAAATTGGCCTTCCCCCAGTTAAACATTTTTACTCTAGATTGCTCCCTGTCCTTTTCCATAGCTAATCTAAACCTTATGATACTATGATCACTCTTCCCTAAATGTTCACCTACTGACACTTGCTCCAGTTGACCCACCTCATTCCCCAGAACCAGATCCAGCAATGCCTTCCTCCTCATTGGGCCGGAAACATACTGATCAATGAAGTTCTCCTGAACACACTTCATAAATTCTACCCCTTCTCTGCCCTTAACACTATTACGATCCCAGTCTATATTAGGATAGTTGAACTCCCCCATTATTACTACTCTATAGTTCTTGCAGCTCTCTGTAAATTTTCATGCAAATTTGCTCCTCCATATCTTTCCCACTATTTGGTGGCCTATAGAATACACCTAGTAGTGTAATGGCACCTCTATTATTTCTTAACTCTAGCCATATAGATTCTGTCCTTGACCCCTCCAGGACATCCTGTCTCTCCAGCACTGTAACATTCTCCTTGACCAATACTGCCACACCACCTCCTATCTATCCTTCCCTATCTTTCCTGAACAGTTTATAACCAGGAATATTTAATACCCAATCCTGCCCTTTTTTGAGCCAGGTCTCAGTTATTGCCACAACAACATATTCCCATGAGGCTATTTGTGCCTGCAGCTCACTTACCTTGTATACTACTGTACATAAGAACATAAGAAATAGGAGCAGGAGTAGGCCATTTGGTCCTTTGAGCCTGCTCCGCCATTCAATAAGATCATGGCTGATCTTCTACCTCATCTCCACTTTCCTGCACTATCCCCATATCCCTTAATATTCAAAAATCTATTGATCTCTGTCTTGAATATACTCAACAACTGAGCCTCCACAGCCTTCTGGGGTAGAGAATTCCAAAGATTCACCACCCTCCGAGTGAAGAAATTTCTCCTCATCTCAGTTCGAAATGGCCGACCCCTTATTCTGAGACTGTGACCCCTGATTCGAGACTCCCCAGCCAGGGGAAACATCCTCCCTGCATCAACCCTGTCAAGCCCTGTAAGAATTTTGTATGTTTCAATGAGATCACCTCTCATTCTTCTGAACTCTAGAGAATATAGGTCTAGTCTACTCAATCTCTCTTCATAGGACAATCCCCCATCCCAGGAACCAGTCTGGTGAACCTTCATTGCACTCCCTCTATGGCAAGTATATCCTTCCTTAGGTAAGGAGACCAAAACTGTACACAATACTCCAGGTGTGGTCTCACCATGGCCCTATATAATTGCAGTAAGACGTCTTTACTCTTATACGCAAATCCTCTTGTAATAAAGGCCAACATACCATTTGCTTTCCTAATTGCTTGCTGTACCTGCATGTTAACTTTCAGTAATTCGTGTACAAGAACACCCAGGTCCCTCTGAACACCAACATTTCCCAATCTCTCACCATTTAAAAAATACTCTGCTTTTCTATTTTTCCTACCAAAGTGGACAACTTCACATTTCTCCACATGATATTCCATTTGCCGTGCTCTTGCCCACTCACTTAGCCTGTCTATATCCTCTTGAAGCCTCCTTGCATCCTCCTCACAACTTACATTCCCACCCAGCTTTGTATCATCAGCAAACTTGGATATATTACATTTGGTCCCCTCATCCAAATCATTGATATAGATTGTGGATAGCTGAGGCCCAAGCACTGATCCTTGCGGTACCCCACTAGTTACAACCTGCCAACCCGAAAATGACCCGTTTATTCCTACTCTCTGTTTTCTGTCCGTTAGCCAATCCTCAATCCATGCTAATAGATTACCCCCCATCCCATGAGCCCTAATTGTTGTTTAATAACCTCTTGTGTGGCACCTTATCGAATGCCTTCTGAAAATCCAAATACACCACATGCACTGGTTCCCCCTCATCTATTCTGCTAGTTACAACCTCAAAAAACTCTAACCGATTTGTCAAACACGATTTCCCTTTCATAAATCCGTGTTGTCTCTGCCCAATCCTATTATTATTTTCTAAGTGTCCTGTTACCACGTCTTTAATAATAGATTCTAGCATTTTCCGTACTACTGATGTAGTATGTGCGTTCACATACATACACTGTAAACTCATCTTAGACCATCCTGTATTCTCTCTTAGTTTGCCCTCCCCCCCCCACCCCCCCCACCCCCCCCCACCGCCCCGCAATACCTTACTATTTCTTACTTTAGTGCTCTCTGTCTCTCCCAATCCTTTGAGCACTTTATTTCCCCTTTCTAATGTTACATCCTGGTGCCCATCCCCCTGCCAAATTAGTTTAAACCCTCCCCAACAGTACTAGCAAACCTCCCCGCGAGGATATTGGTTCCGGCCCTGTTGAGGTGCAACCTCCCCCAATGCCCCAGGAATCTAAAGCCCTCCCTCCTGCCCCATCTCTCCAGCCACGCATTCATCTGCTCTTTCCTCCTATTTTTATACTCACTAGCGTGTGGCACTGGGAGTAATCTGGAGATTACTCCCTTTGAGGTCCTGCTTTTAATCTCTTTCCTAGCTCCCTGAAATCTGCCTGCAGGACCTCATCCCTCTTTCTACCGATATGGACCATGACTTCTGGCTGTTCACCCTCCCACCTCAGAATGTTCTGCAGCCGCTCGGTGATATTCTTGACCCTGGCACCAGGGAGGCAACATAGCATCCTGGAGTCACGTCTGCGGCCGCAGAAACACCTGTCTGTTCCCCTAACTATCGAAACCCCTACCACTATTGCTTTCCCACTCTTCTTCCTCCCCCCTGTACAGCTGAGCCACCCATGGTGCCGCGGACTTGGCTCTGGCTATACTCTCCAGAGGAACCATCGCCCTCACCAGTACTCAGAACTGAATACTGGTTGGAGAGCGAGATGCACTCAGGGGACTCCTGCACTACCTGCCTTGTCCTCCTCTTCTGTCTGGTGGTCACCCATTCCCTTTCTGCCTGCACACTCTTTATCTGCGGGGTGACCACCTCCTGAAACGTGCTATGCATGAAGCTCTCAGCCTCACGGATGCACTGCAGTGACGCCAGCTGCTGCTCAAGTTCCAAAACCCAGCGCTCGAGCTCCTCCAGCTGACGACACTTCCTGCACATGTGGTTGTCCAGGACACGGGAAGCGTCCTGGAGTCCCCACATGGCACAGGATGTGCATTCCACAGGACTGAGCTGCCCTGCCCTGCCTTTACTTAATAGACTATTAACTAGAAAGACTTACCAGCTACTCACCAATCAGCTCCTTCCCTGGTTGTGACATCACTTTAGCTGTTTTTGCAGTTGTTGCTATTGTTGCTGTTGTTTTTGCTGGAGGTTCTCCGCCTCCTCGCTGTCGCCGCTGCTCTGGTCTGCGTTCTCTCAGGTCCTCCCGCTCAATTTACCCTCCGCCTCCTCGCTGTCGCCGCTGCTCTGGTCTGCGTTCTCTCAGGTCCTCCCGCTCAATTTATCCTCCGCCTCCTCGCTGCCGCTGGTGCTCCAGTTGTTGAGCATATGCCCTGCCCACATTGCATAACAGTGCACTTATCGAAGTTATACATCATTTTCCAGTCTTGAGCTCAATCTCCCAACACATTAAGATCTGCCTGAAGCAGACGAGCATCAGCTACAGTTCTAACACTCGCACAGATCTTGGTATCATCTGCAAATTTGCAGATTGTGCCCCCAACACCTACATCCAGATCATTAATAAAAATAGTAAAGAGCAAGTGTCCCAACCCTGATCCCTGGGGGACACCACTGGTGACCGGTCTCCAAACAGATCCAAATCCATCTATAACTACTTTTTGCCGACGTCCTGCCAGCCAGTTCTGAATCCAGCTCAATATATTACCACTAATACCAGAGGCTTCGAACTTATAGAGACGCCTCTTATGCAGTACCTTATCAAAAACTTTTTGGAAATCTAAGTAGATAATGTCTACTGGACTTCCCTCATCTACCAACTTTGTAACTTCTTCAAAAAATACAATTAGATTGGTAAGACATGACCTTTTTATGAAGCCATGTTGGGTGTCCCTAATATGTCCCTCTCTATCCAAGTTTTCATATATTGCATCCCTAATGATTCCTTCAAGCATCTTACCTATTACTGATGTTAAACTAATGGGCCTATAGTTACCCGGGTCTATCTTGTCACCTTTTTTTTAAAGATGGGGACTACATTAGCCTCCTTCCATTCCAGAGTGCAATGAGCTATTAAAAATACAGGCTAGTGGCACATGCCCCATCTCCCTGAGGACCCTCGGGTGGATATCATCTGACCCGGCTGCTCTATCTATTTTCAAGTTCTTAATTCTTTCTAAAACAATATCTTCATCTATATTAATACTAGTTTTGTTAGTAACTTCAATGGATGGGCTTCATACTGACAATAATTGTCGGAGGCGTGGAAAAGAAGGAATCAATATTATGTGGCCTTAGGGTGAGGATATGTGAATAAATAACATTCACAATGGTTATAAAGAGCCTGTGGATTTGATACTAGATGACATCGTTAAAAGATGTCGATCTGTAGCAACTGATTCCAGCAGTTAAAAAAAAATTGGCTTCCTCTTTACACACACAGTTCAAACGCAGCGGGAGCAGAGCGAGAGCGCCAAAACCCGGGAGAGTTCAAAAGCAGCGGGAGCAGAGCGAGAGCGCTAAAACCCGGGAGAGTTCAAAGGCAGTGGAAGCAGAGCGAGAGTGCCAAAACCCGGGAGAGTTCAAAAGCAGCGGGAGCAGAGCGAGAGCGCCAAAACCCGGGAGAGTTCAAAAGCAGCGGGAGCAGAGCGAGAGCGCCAAAACCCGGGAGAGTTCAAAAGCAGCGGGAGCAGAGCGAGAGCGCCAAAACCCGGGAGAGTTCAAAAGCAGCGGGAGCAGAGCGAGAGCGCCAAAACCCGGGAGAGTTCAAAAGCAGCGGGAGCAGAGCGAGAGCGCCAAAACCCGGGAGAGTTCAAAAGCAGCGGGAGCAGAGCGAGAGCGCCAAAACCCGGGAGAGTTCAAAAGCAGCAGGAGCAGAGCGAGAGCGCCAAAACCCGGGAGAGTTCAAAAGCAGCGGGAGCAGAGCGAGAGCGCCAAAATCCGGGAGAGTTCAAAAGTAGCGGGAGCAGAGCGAGAGCGCCAAAACCCGGGAGAGTTCAAAAGTAGCGGGAGCAGAGCGAGACCGCCAAAACCCGGGAGAGTTCAAAAGCAGCGGGAGCAGAGCGAGAGCGCCAAAACCCGGGGGAGTTCAAAAGCAGCAGGAGCAGAGCGAGAGCGCCAAAACCCGAGAGAGTTCAAAAGCAGCGGGAGCAGAGCGAGAGCGCCAAAACCCGGGAGAGTTCAAAAGCACCGGGAGCAGAGCGAGAGCGCCAAAACCCGGGAGAGTTCAAAAGCAGCGGGAACAGAGCGAGAGTGCCAAAACCCGGGAGAGTTCAAAAGCAGCGGGAGACGCTGAGTGTAAAGAAGTAAAAAGTAATCGAAGTGTGATGTCACCAGAAAGCAGGTAAGTGATTGGTTGGTGAGTATTTCTCTATTTCTCGCTTTTTTTCCAAACTTTAGCGTCTAAATTTAAGTGCCTTGGTGTAGATTAAAAGATATAAGTGTTCCAAATTTTAAAATTAATTAATTAATTGAGATGGGAGATCAGGCAATGTGTTGTTGTTGTTGCATGTGGGAGCTCGTGGACACCATTGGAGGTCCAGGGCGACCACATCTGCAGCAAATGTTGGCTGCTCGAGGAACTTCAGCTCAGAGTTGATGAGCTGGAGTCCGAGCTTCAGACACTGCGACACATTAGGGAGTGGAAGCATTACCTGGACACTATGTTCCAGGAGGCAGTCACACCCACTAGAATAATTATATCCAATTTGGCCCATGGTCAGGGACAGGAGGGTGTGACTACAAGCGAGGCAGGTATTGGGATCCAGGAGGTAGTGGTGGAGGAGCCTCAGCCCTTGGCCTTGTCCAACAGGTACGAGATTCTTGCTCCCTGTGTGGACGAGGCCAGGGACTGCAGGGAGGATGAGCAAACTGACCACAGCACCATGGTACAGGGAGCCATTCAAGTGGGGGGAGAAAAAAGAAATGTTGTAGTGATTGGGGACAGTATAGTCAGGGGGATAGATACTGTTCTCTGCAGCCGAGAGCGTGAGTCCCGAAGGCTGTGTTGCCTGCCCAGTGCCAGGGTTAAGGACATCTCCTCTGGGCTGGAGAGAAACTTGGAGTGGGAGGGGGAAGATCCAGTTGTCATGGTCCACGTAGGTACCAATGACATAGGTAGGACAAAGAAAGAGGTTCTGCTGAGAGAGTATGAGCAGCTAGGGGCTAAATTAAAAAGCAGAACCACAAAGGTAATAATCTCTGGATTACTACCTGAGCCACAAGCAAATTTACATAGGGTAAATAAGATCAGAGAAATGAACGAGTGGCTCAAAGACTGGTGTGGGACAAATAGGTTTCGATTTGTGGGGCACTGGCACCAGTACTGGGATAAGAGGGAGCTGTTCCGTTTGGACGGGCTTCACTTGAACCATGCTGGGGCTAGAGTCCTGGCAAATCGAATAACTAGGGCTGTAGAGAGGGCTTTAAACTAAATAGTGCGGGGGAGGATCCAGGTGAGCGGGAAAATAAAAAGTCAATGAGAAATGAGAAAGCAATAGAGCAGGCTAGAGATGGGGGAAATAATAACCAGAGTGTGACAGGAAGAGACAGAATGTTTAAAAATAAGAGTGTTACAGAAAAAAAGGCCAAAACAAGGAAAAATGGTAAAAAGACAAAGTTAAAAGCTCTATATCTGAATGCACGCAGCATTCGTAACAAGATAAATGAGTTGACGGCACAAATAGATACAAATGGGTATGATCTGATCGCCATTACAGAGACGTGCTTGCAAGGCGACCAGGGCTGGGAACTGAATATTCCAGGGTATATGATAATTCGGAAGGATAGAAAGGAAAGGGAGGTGGGGTGGCTTTGTTGGTAAAAGATGGGATCAGTGCAGTGGTGAGAAGTGATATTGGCTCAGAAGATCAAGATGTAGAATCGGTTTGGGTGGAGATAAAAAATAATAAGGGGAAAAAGTCTCTGGTGGGTGTAGTCTACAGGCCCCCGAACAGTAGCAATGCTGTTGGACAGAGTATAAATCAACAAATAATGGAGGCCTGTAAAAAAAGGTACGGTAATAATCATGGGTGATTTTAATCTCCATATTGATTGGACAAATCAAATTGGCCATGGTAGCCTGGAGGAGGAGTTCATAGAGTGCATCTGGGATGTTTTCCGAGAACAGTATGTAATGGAACCAACCAGGGAGCAGGCTATCTTGTATCTGGTACTATGTAATGAGACAGAATTAATAAATGATCTCATAGTAAAGGATCCTCTAGGAAAGAGTGATCATAGCATGGTTGAATTTCAAATTCAGTTGGAGGGTGAGAAAGTTGTATCCCAAACCAGTGTCCTGATCTTAAACAAAGGCAATTATAATGGCATGAGGGCAGAACTGGCTAAAGTGGACTGGAAAAACAAATTAAAGGGTAAGAAAGTTGAAATGCAGTGGCGGACATTTAAGGAGATATTTCATAACTCTCAACAAAAATATATTCCAGTGAGAAAGAAAGATTTTAAGAGAAGGGCGCACCATCCGTGGCTAACTAAGGAAGTAAAGGATGGTATCAAATTGAAAACGAAGGCATACAATGTTGCCAAGATTGGTGGGAGACCAGAGGATTGGGAAATTTTTTAAAACCAGCAAAGGATGACTAAAAAAAAATAAAGAGAGAGAAGATGAATTATGAGAGTAAGCTGGCAAGAAACATTAAAACAGATAGTAAGAGCTTCTACAGGTATATAAAAAGGAAGCGGGTAGCTAAAGTAAATGTTGATCTCTTAGAGGATGAGACTGGGGAATTAATAATGGGGAACGTGGAAATGGCAGAGACTCTGAACAAATATTTTGCATCTGTCTTCACTGTAGAAGACACTAACAACATCCCAATAATCGATAATCAAGGGGCCACAGGGAGGGGGGAACTAAAGACAATCACTATCACTAAGGAAAAAGTACTTGGTAAAATAATGGGACTAAAAGACGACAAGTCCCCTGGACCAGATGGCTTGCATCCCAGAGTCTTAAAAGAAGTGGCTGCAGAGAAAGTGGATGCATTGGTTGCAATATACCAAAATTCTCTGGACTCTGGAAGGTCCCAGCGGATTGGAAAACCGCTAATGTAACACCCCTATTTAAGAAAAGAGGGAGACAGAAAGCAGGAAACTATAGACCAGTTAGCCTAACATCTGTCGTTGGGAAAATGCTGGAGTCCTTCATTAAGGAAGCAGTAGCAGGGCATTTAGAAAAACATACTGCAGTCAAACAGAGTCAGCATGGTTTTAGGAAAGGGAAATCATGTCTAACAAATTTGCTGGAGTTCTTTGAGGATGTAACAAGCAGGGTGGACAAGGGTGAGCCAATGGATGTGGTATATTTGGATTTCCAGAAGGCATTCGATAAGGTGCCACATAAAAGGTTACTGCATAAGATAAGAGCTCACGGAGTTGTGGGTAATACATTAGCATGGATAGAGAATTGGCTAACTAACAGAAAACAGAGAGTTGGGATAAATGGGTCATTTTCTGGTTGGCAAACGGTAACTAGTGGGGTGCCACAAGGATCGGTGCTGGGGCCTCAATTATATACAATCTACATTAATGACTTGGATGAAGGGATCGAGTGTAATGTAGCCAAGTTTGCGGATGATACAAAGATGGGTGGGAAAGCAAGTTGTGCAGAGGACTCAAAGAATCTGCAAAGGGATATAGACAGGCTAGGTGAGTAGGCAAACATTTGGCAGATGCAGTATAATGTGGGAAAGTGTGAGGTTATCCACTTTGGCAGGAAAAATAAAAAAGCAAACTATTATTTAAATGGAGGGAGATTACAAAATGCTACAGTTCAGAGGGACCTGGGGATCCTTGTGCATGAAACACAAAAAGTTAGCATGCAGGTACAGCAAGTAATCAAAAAGGCAAATGGAATGTTGGCCTTTATTTCAAGGGGGTTGGAGTATAAAAGCAGGGAAGTCCTGCTACAACTGTACAAGGTATTGGTGAGACCACACCTTGAGTACTGCGTACAGTTTTGGTCTCCTTATTTAAGGAAGAATATACTTGCATTGGAGGCAGTTCAGAGACGATTCACTAGGTTAATTCCAGAGATGAGGGGTTTGACTTATGAGGAAAGGTTGAGCAGGCTGGGCCTATACTCATTGGAATTTAGAAGAATGAGAGGTGATCTTATCGAAACATATAAGATACTGAGGGGGCTCGACAGGGTAGATGCAGAGAGAATGTTTTCCCCTATTGGGGAAATCTAGAACTCGGGGGCACAGTCTCAGAAGAAAGGGTCGCCCTTTTAAAACTGAGATGAGGAGGAACTTCTTCTCTCAGAGGGTCGTAAATTTGTGGAATTCTCTGCCCCAGAGAGCTGTGGAGGCTGGGTCATTAAATACATTTAAAGTGGAGATAGACCAATTTTTGCAAGATAAGGGAGTGAAGGGTTATGGGGAGTGGGCTGGGAAGTGGCTTTGAGCCCAAGATCAGCCATGATCTTATTGAATGGCGGAGCAGGCTCGAGGGGCCAAGTGGCCTATTCCTGCTCCGATTTCTTATGTTCTTATTATGTTTTTATGTTCACACCGCAGATGAGAATAAAACAACACGGCCTGTTTGGGTGCAGGACAGGAGATTGTTGAGAGAAATTACTGCAGCCCAGTTTAGGGGGTAGGTAGCATTGGTGTTAAGTTTCATCTCTGCAACTCCCTGGATGTCTGTGCAATGCAGAATAAAGTTTAATGACATCACAAGGTAGCTATGGTAAGAGAAGTCACCACAGCTTGCAAGAATTCCTTTGTCTATGAACACAGATTATAGGGCTTATTTAGCAACTAAACATCTTTGACTTGGACTCCCTTTTTCACAAAATGAAAAGACCTGACTGAATCAATAAATACAAGCAGTGACAGTTTCATTTTCTTGTGATCTCTGTGAATGTAGTATGTGCAGCGAACAGAAATGCCCTAAATCCTTTAATCCGAGAAGCTCATTATCACTTTTTACTGCACCAAAATGTAGGGCAGCCTGCATGACCAGCCTGTATGATGCCTGAATGAATAAATAGCATCAATTTGAGTTTAAACTGCAAACAATATATAAATAAATATGGTCTACAACAGTGACCTCACGTTTGGCCAGTATTTTCAGATCCTGGAGGTTTAAAGAGAACTAGAGAGAAGTAACTTGTTTAAATTGCAACTGTCCTTACAATCTAAAGACCTAACTAGGGTGTCTAATCTTTATATTTACCAAATTTCTAGTAGCTATGAATTCAAAAACACTCATCAAGTATGGCTGCATCTGTGGTGAGAGAAACCGAGTTAACGTTTCAGGTCGATGACCTTTCGTAAGGCCTGTGACGAAAGGTCATTGACCTGAAGCATTAATTCTGTTTCTCTCTCCACAGATACTGCCTGACCCTTTGAGTATTTCCAGCATTTTCTGTTTTTATTTCAGATTTCCAGCATCTGCAGTATTTTGCTTTTGTATCAAGTATGTCTGTTCGTTAAAAGGAATGAATCTGAGGCTAAGTACAGATTTATTTCATTCATTCTCTGGATGTGAATAACGCTGACAAGGCCACATTTATTTCTCATCCCTATTTGCCCCGAAGTGATTGTTTCATACAACTGGGTGGCTTGCTGGGCCACTTCAAGCTCCTTTATACACCCCACCACCCCCAGTTTTCTGATCTTCCCACACCACAGCCAACTACTGCCAAAAAGGCCAAGCAAACAGCCTGCACCTAGAGCTCCTCCAATATAGCCTTGTTTCAGCTGCACTAAGCTGTACATACAAGCTTCCCAACAATGACATTCCTTGGACAACCAATATCACAAATATAAATACAGATGAGGGAGGCCATTCAGCCCATATAGCTCATTGTTCCATTGATATCTATGATCCTCCAACACAACTCCCTCTTCAATGACTCCAGTCTTACTTCCATTATCCTACCTGGAAGACCATTTCAGGTAGTAATCACTTTTTGTACAAAGAAGTGCTGAGATTAGCCCCAAACTTGCCTCTTACCAGATTGTACCTATAGCCCTTAGTCCTGAATTTGTGGTATAACTTGAAACAGGATTGACATTTTTTATTTCAATTAGTAACTTTATACCTTTATAAGGTCCCATCTCATTCACCTATTTTCAAGGCTGAAGAGTCAAAGTTTTTCTAACTTTTCCTCATAACTCAGTCATCCGGCACTAAGGATCAGCCACGCGGCCCCTCTCTGCTTTGCTTCCAGGACCTGGATGCTTCCATTGTCCCACAGTAAAGAGAACTGAATGCAATATTCAAGGAGAAAAACCTGACCAGAGCACTACACAGCTTCAGCAATGTGGCCACAGACTTATACCCAACTGATGCACCTGTCCTTTGATCAGTGTCTTCCATTAACAGCATAACTAAGATCAACAACTCAACAGCATAGTGGACAAAGCACCAATCCACTTTGTGGTGATGTGATATACTCACACGTATTATGGTGAGTTGTCCTGCTCACTATGCTACTTGTGATAAGTTTCTGGTACCTTCTGTCCACCTAATGACAGTTCAAACCTGCACTTGCCAGTTGTATAAGTAACTAGTGACTATTCTCTTCAAGGAGGAAGGTAGGCAGTTTGGAGTCTGTCAATGGAAGATTGGAAACAAGTCTATTGCAGACTCGCTAAATCAGATACCTGAGCCTGGCAGGTGCACAGTACTCCAAGGCACTGTTTATGATTGACCAGCCAGCCTGTTTCATTCATTGCACATGGCAGGATAGACCTGTCATTAATTTTAAAGGGGATGCAAGAACAGAGAGATCTGGGGGTGTTTGTGTACAAATCTTTGAAGGTGGCAGGACAGGTTAAAAAAGCAGTTAATAAAGCATATGGGATCCTGGGCTTTATAAATAGGGGCTAGGGGGGTGATTTTGCCAGCCCTGGGGAGGCGGGTATGGAGGCGGGACTGCCGGGAAAATGGCAGAATTTGGGGGCAGGTGCCCAACCCGCCTCCATGCCATCTTCCTGGGAGGCGGGTAGCCGTCCCGCGCCAGGTCCCCTGTCCTTGGAGGCGGGAAGGGATTAAAACCTATTAACTGCCTGTTAACAGGCAGAAAATAGGATTACCCTCTTTTTGCCCTCACAAGTGCGGGCTTCCCGAAGGCTCCAAAACCCGCCAGCTCAGCGAGGCGAGTAGGGGGTCGGGGGGGTGCAAAAGTGTGGTGTGAAGGTAAGTGACGGGTGCAAGAGTGGAGAGGTGAATATCTGAGGTAAGTGCAAAGTGTTAGTAAAAGTGTACTTACCTTTATTTCTTTCTGCAGGCTTCAGTCGGTTTGTATGCGGAGAGTCTCGGACCTCCGTGTTGCAGATGAGAGATGCCATTTGCATTCTCAGATGCAACAACCATCTCATTTCTGTAAAAGAAAGAAGTTTGATGAGGTCTTGAATTCAAGATCTCATCAAACTACAGAGAATGTCAGTGTTTGACAGCTTCACAGAGCAGTCAAACGATGATAATTCATCTCTCAAAAATTTTTGACAGATGAAACGTCATACGTTGACATTCTCTGCAACCGGCTTTCCCTTAATTGACCTGCTAAGCCTGCTGGGTGGACTTAACAAGGTCAATCAAGGGAAAATATCGTGGGATGGCCACAAGTCGATGGAGGCGGGACATCAACCCGCCAAGCAGCAGTCCCGCCTCCAACGCGCCCCCATTAACAAAATCGCCCCCATAGAGTACAAAAGCCAGTTATGCTAAACCTATATAAAAACTGGTTTGGCCTTAGCTGGAGTATTCTGCCCAATTCTGAGCACCACAGTTAAGGAAGGATGTGTAGGCTTTGGAGAGGGTACAGAAGAGACTTACTAGAATGGCTCCAGGGATGAGGGACTTCAGTTATGTGGATAGACTGGAGAAGCTGGGGTCATTCTCCTTAGAGCAGAGAAGGCTAAGAGGAGATTTAATAGAGGTGTTTAAGATCATGAAGGGTTTAGATAGAGTAAATATGAGAAACCATTTCCTATGACTGAAGGGTCGATAACCAGAGGGCACAGATTCAAGATGATTGGCAAAAGAACCAGAGGCGACATGAGGAAAAAAATGTTACGCAACGAGTGGTTAAGATTTGGAATGCACTGCCTGATGAGTGGTGGATACAGATTCAATAGTAACCTTCAAAAGGTCTCTAGAAGAAAACTAGAAGGAGAAAAAATTGCAGGGATACGAGGAAAGAGTGGGAGAGTTGGACTAACTGCATTACTCTTCGAAAGAGCCAGTGAAGACTCGATGGGCCGAATGGCCTCCTTCTATGCTGTACTATTTTATGATTCTATTCGGAGCTGGAATTCTTCCTGCTCGCCTCCAGATAACCCTGCTGGCCAATTGGTGGTCTTAGCTGGACAAACACTGAGCTTGTGTTGGTAGATTGCAAAATTTTAGCAGGTTAAACTCAAACAAAATCCAATTAATTATTTTTTGAAATGCAGTTACTATTGTTATATAAGCAAAAATGGAAAAAATTGCAATGAATGATCAGTTAGTCTATTTTTGTGGTATTGGTTGAGAGAGGAACGTTGGCCAAGACCATGTCGAGACTCTTCAGCATGGTGATGGGTTCTGTGCATGTAAATGCCTGGCTGACCAAAATATGAGAATTGGTACATGTTTGCTGCCATCGTGCTGCATGCTCTGGCCTTTAAAGGGCTCAAATTTACAAAATGAGTAAATCAATGAAGGAACATGTAAGAGCGACCGCTACAAATTCTGATCTGTCATAGCTACCTTCTTGGGTTCAGTAGCTTCAGTCACTCCCATAAGTGGTCATCTTACTTACGCGAGTTGACTCACACTGCCTTGTATCTATTAGTATGGTAGTAATCCAGGGAAATAACAATGACCTCCACTTGTGATCTGGACTGGACTTTCCTGTCTTTCATATCATGTCTCACCGAGTTTGCTTGGTGTGCTCGATGAAGATGAACAAAACATCTCAGACCCTATTTTTTAAAAACTTGCATTAATACGTTATGCTTTAAAACATAGGACAATAGATGATGCTCGACTACTACATGCAGATCTAGATGTGCTGGGGGATTAGGCTTGTGACAGGCATGTGGGTCCAGGGGTCGGGTCCGGGATTGGGCGTGATCGGGGACCAAGAGTGGTGAAGATCGGGGTTTAGGGCCGAGAGCATGGGAGATCAGGGGTCAGGGCCAGGAAATCGGGGGTCAGGGCTGGGAGTAGGTGAAATGAGGGGTCGGGACTGGGAGTGGGGGCGATAGGAGGAGGGAGCAGTGGTGGTGGGGTGGAGTGGTGGCGGCGATCGGTTCCTTTAATGTGGGTCAGGAGGACCACTCCTGCTCTTCCCGGCTCCACATACAGATAAGTTACCTACCTTCTTGGTCGGGCCTAGCAGGCAATCCCTAGGCCTGGTTTCCCTGCACCGGCTGCCTCAGGGCAAGACAATCTTGGAGAGGGAGCCTCAAACAGAAGGTCTGTTTCAGGCGTGGGTATAGGACGCGTTTTTTTTGTCCGTAACCAATATGCCAGGCTGTGCACTTTTAGCCGGAAATATGCAAACGCTTCTTGTCCGCCATTTTTGGGCGTTAGTCAATTTCTAGGCCATTCCTAGAGCTTCCTCTATTTCTTCCCCCAATTCCCTCAGGATCCCTGCATGTATCCCAAACCTGGTCGTATTGACGTTTGTGCATTTACACTACACCTACTGATCTGAGCTGCAATTCAGATTCCAGTTAGGCACAGCCCTCATTATATTGCTGAGCTCCTCCCTGGCTGGAACTTTAACCGCCTTGTTTAGGAGAGCTCTGCATATGCTTGTGCAGATCAGTCACCCAGAAGTTTGAAACCAAAACGTTTATAGAGCAGGGAGAAGAGAATCTCTGCTCTCTAAATATTCAAATTAAGGTCAGGTAGGCGTACAAGTTGCCCAGGGGGGCTAATACACCTATCTGAACACTTCCGAAGTAGGCTTGACACCTAGGGTTGCTACAAATACTGATCTGTCATAGCTACCTTCTTGGGTTCAGTGGCTTCGGTCACTCCCATAAGTGGTCATCTTACTTATGGGAGTTGACTCGTACTGCCTTGTATCTATTAGTATGGTAGTAATCCAGGGAAATAACAATTGGAGGTTTCATCACAAGACCTCCCACCTCCAACTACCCTGCCCAGTAAAACAGCCTTTCCCCTATCTCACAGCAGTTTCCAGGAGATTAATCTCCAATTCCTGGTGACTCGAGGGCAATCCTGGAGGGTTGGCAATCCTATTGACACCACACTGGACTTATACAGTCTGTGGTGTCAAATCAGAGCGATGTGAGATGACCCAATCCAGGGAGTCCCACCTGTCTTTTCTCAGGGGTCAGATCAGGCACTGATTCCTGGAGCTATGCTTCCAATTTAGCACTGGTGCAAAGCTGAAATCACTTTGTACCAATGCTAAACTTGCAGTACTGATAACAATACATTTTACAGAATCGGAAAATGCTAACTAAAGTTGACGCGATTCATTCCTAATAAATGGCAAATAATATTTTTGGTTTAGTGGTAATTGTTTGTGACTATTCTAGAACCGCATTGCTAAAAAATATCCTCACTGCCTAACTTCCAGTTGGCTATAAGTGGGCAGCAAAGCAATCTGACTATCGCCCTCTATATATTGAAGAATCCTGAAAATTCCAGCATGCTGCCACTAACAGACAAATATACTTATTGGATCTCTGATCAGATCATTTGTTACATGAAGGAGCCAGGTCTGGTTTGGTAACTTATTTATATTTGGCATTGCTGTATCAGTTAAAGGAGGTATCTGCCAATCTCACATGTGTGGAATTAGATTTTAGCTCACTGAAAATCCTCTCATATGACTCAGTGGGATTTACTGGTTTAGTTCAAATTGCTATGACCACAGACCAGATTAAATGTTTCGTGATTTTTTTTTCGACATTTGAGCCATCAGTCAGTGAGAACTGAAAGAGAATAGCAGGGTTTGAAAAGAATTAGGATTGTGTGTTTTTTTTCCTTCTTACCCTACATTATTGTTTGGACTATTCACTGTCACTATGTGGTTTGGCGATCTCTTGCTCTTTTGCTGCTTTTTTTGGGCTGTAGAAAGCAAATCAGAAAGGCAGAGGAGAGAAGATCAATTGGAAGAATATCATCAGAGCAGGTAAGAGAAACAATGGCAACCAAAGCTGATAGGAGAACCTGGATTAAGAATAATGGGAATGTGTTGCATTCTTTGTACTTTGTACTATCTGGGTGGTTTTGTCCCTAGCTATCTGAATAATAATGCTCTTTTGATTGATACTAGGTACTATTTTATACACGTAAATATTTAAACTCCTTAAAATTAACATGAATCATTTGTTTATGCATACTCTGTAGATATATATTTTATAGGTATATATAATGCATAAACATATAGCTGCACAACGTCAAAGATTTTAGCAGACTAACATACTAGATGCAATGAGCCTTGGCTCAGTGGTAGCATTCCCACCTCTGTGTCAGAGGGTTATGGGTTCGAGCCCCACTGCAGACAGCCCTGGCAAGCAGATCCGAGTGTTCCAGTCTCTGAATACCGGGGTTGACATCTAGTGGGGTCTCAGGCCTGATGGGTGCAGAGTGGTCCGCCTCCCCCATCGTGCACTCGGCTAGCACAAGACCAGTGATCCGGCCTCGGACATCCAATGGGGTACCCGCGTCCAATGGGAGTGGAGTAGTGAGTCTGCGCCATTGCATGAAGCTGATCTCCACAGTCAGGCAAATGACCTGGTCAAATAGAGGTCTTTGTTATGGAAACACCCAGAGCATGACCTGCTGGATGTAAAACTAGCAGGGAAACAGGATTACTCGTATGTAATTAGGCACAGCAGAGAATAAGAATTTACTAGATACAGAACATCTATTATGGGCAAACAGGTCTCAAAGTTACCTAAATAAAGGGAGACAAAAAGATTAAGAGAAAATAATAACAAAATAGATGGATGCAAAAAAGACAGGTAGATAATCATGTCGACTTAGTAATTGTTTAATTGTTGCATTACATTCTGGTTATCATGACACTAACATTGGGTATTGCTTTTTATGTTACCGTGCTAAAATTCTTGGTATGCTTATCTGGTTGATGTGTATTTCATCAAAATGAAATGTTGCTATAGGAACAAAAAATGAAGCTAGGAGAGTGAGCAGAAATCTAGGTTAATGCCATCTCGAGTATAGTTTCTGCAAACAGAAATCTAGACTGACGTCATCACCGATGTAGTCTGTGCAAAGTGAAACATTGGCTCGGAGAAACGAAGGAGTGAAAGACTGTGCAAATTGTTTAGTTTATCACTTTTATCAAGAAAGAGACTTTGGGGGTGAAATTGCGTCCAGTGATATTTGTATCAATCAGATTAGCATGTTCCTTCATTTTTATTTTAACACAGGTGTGCCTTTTACTTTAAACGGGTTAATGAATGTGTTAAAATGGTTCACAGAGGAATTCAAAATAAATGTGCTAAAGTATTTATTACAAATACTGCTGACAGCAACTTCATCCCAATGTTACCTATTTAATCTAAATATCAATGGTCACTAGCTAGATAAAGATGAGGAAGGCCATTCAGCTTACATTAGCTCATCCATCCAGAAACACCCTACAGTTCCCCAATACAACAGACAACTGTTTCTTAAAATAGCAATTCCAGCGCTCTACCTCAAAGATCATTGCAAATACTGATCACTTTTTGTGTGAAAGTAAACTTCATGACACCTATTTTCTTCTTAAATGTTAGGCAGTGTGGGCAGGAGCCTCTTTAGTAAGGAAATAAAGTACCTGGGAGGTCGAGCAGACTGCCGGTGTATTTTTCAAAACCAAATTCACATTTTTCAAATTCACGTGGTGCCAGACACAAGTGGTGTGAAACAGCTTCCTGGGAGCAGGAGGGAGGGAGGAGGTGTTCTGACCTCTTGACCTCTTGCTGACACCAGATCTAGGACCCGATTCTGGAAATAAGTTGATGCTTTAGCTTCGTTGCGCATTCAGAATCACTTCACATTGATGCAAAAGTGCAGCCTCAAACTTGATTGAGGGTGCTTGCCATCTAAATCTGAACACAGATTTACACCGAGCGAAGGGAGGAAATTAAAATGGTTTTCCTTTTATGCATGGATTATCCCCATGCAGGCATTAGCCACAAGCATTTAATTATTGTATTTGGTACTGTATTCTGATCATGTCATAAATATGGTACAAGCTATGATTTAAAAACAAGCCTAAAGTCTTATAATTTTAAAGGAGAAAGGAGTTGCAAGGTACATATCCTAGGTGTGTCCCTAGCATTTTCTGACAATAATTAGTTGTTAAACAGAATGCCGTTTTGAGCCCTGTTGGTACTCAGTGAAAAGGAATGAGGACATGCCTAGGCGATGTCGGCTAAGGGGATTCCCTGTGTGGACATCCCCTTAATATCAGCGTCAGCGTGATCAGTCTGTTTTTAGAACGATTGTGCGCCTTCTGTTTTTTTCAAATTCACTAAAAGTCTTATGGGATCTATAACAGAAAATGAATTGGTCGGAGTATATTAACTCAAAAAAAATCTTTTCTATAAATCACAGTAGGCCAGCAGTAATTGCCATCCATTCCTGAGTTCCCACTCTTACTTCAGGAATAGCTTTAAGGGCAAGACAAAACAGAAAGTTGCTAGAGTCCCATCATCAGCAAAGGGGGGGGCGGGGGGGGGGGGAGGTGGTGGCTCCGGCCAAGCGTGCCCCTTACTTTTGTGTACTTTTTAATGTAAAAATCCTATGGTCAAAACTTGCTGTCCTCAGCCTGAGGTCACTCCTGCATGATGGAGTTTTGAAGTCAGGAAAACAATAGCTGATTCCCAAGAGCAGTGATTTTAAATATTTGAATAAATGTCTCACATTGCTCAGTAGAAGATATCCTGAGAGAAGATCCTCACAAATATCTTTCGGCAATAAGGCTTTGCATCTACTCCTGCGAGCTGCATCCCTTTGATAATTAGCTATGATGTCCCCTTCTAAACAGATTTTATAAAGGCAGGATTTTCCACTATTGCGGAATACAGCACACGATTTCCTACCCCCACAATTTTCCAGGGTCAAGGTCCTTTGCATTTATTAGGTGGGATCCATGGTCTGCACCAAAGAATCTGCCTAGGGGAGGGGTGGGCAGAGATAGGCTAAGACTGGCCTCAGAGGTCTGTGCTCCCTCCAATGCCCATACCCAGGAATAAACAGGTATCTCTTGCACCAACATTGTATGGCGCAGATGACAGGAAGTATGTCATACGATGTATTGGCACTTTGAGTATAAATATAATATGCCAACACATATGTGGGTGGGCATATTATATACCCACCGGCATTTCTGGCAGAAAATGTCAAAAGTGAGTGGAGAGCCGACAAGTGACTCCCTGCCCAGGCTGCTGTCTCATTGATGTTCATGGGATCTTGCTATGTGCAAATTGGTTGTCGCAATTCCCGACATAACAACAGTGACTGTACTTGAAAAATCCTGTGGCACTATTTGAAGAAGAACAGGGGAGATCTCCCAGTGTCCTGGCCAACATTTATCCTTCAACTGACACCATTTAAAAAGATTATCTGTTCATTTATCTCATTGCTGCTTGTGGGACCTTGCTGTGCGCAAATTGTGCCACGTTACCCTACATTACAATAGTGACTCCACTTCAAAGGTATTTCATTGACCGCAAAGCTCATCGGGACAGCCTGAGGTCATGAAAAAGTGCTATATAAATGTAAGTTCTTTTCTTTCTTTCCTTCTTTCCGCGTTCCCTCCTTCCTATCAAATATTTGTGTAGGTTTAACCTTACCTTTTTGCTTGTACTCTATGCCTCTATTTATAAAACCGAGAATTGCAAATGCTTTTCTTTACAGCTTTATCAATTTGTCCTCAGCAACCACTAGGGGAGCAGTTAGAATAAGCCCTAGGTTTGGGTTTAATAAGCATCAATCATACAGGGGCTGAAATTGCTCAGCCATTCCAGTTGACTCCTATTGTAACTCTTGGGGGAGTTCGCTGGAATGGCGGCAAACTCTAGACACACTGGGCCCCAGTCTTGTATGGGAGTTTCCTGTGGCCTTGTTTGGGAGCAGAGACTCCACCCATCCCAAACAAGGCCATTGATGTGGAAGGGGTAAGGTTGCGTCTTTAGCCTTACAGGGACCTAGCAAAACTTTAAGAGGCCATTATACCAAATGAGAAAAGGAGGTCAAGTGTTCCGAAGGGCAGGTGAGTCCTCCAACCCCGGACCTCCAAAAAGGAGGTAATGGGAAAAAGAATTTACATTCTTAGAGCGGACACCAAAGGCATGGTCTGGTCCTTCTGAGGAGGGGGGCCCCAATACAACCCCTTGGCCAAACAACCAGTGCAGGTTTCTGGAGCAGGCTGGCATCCGACATGCTTCCCCAGTGGTTCCCAGGAATGTGGGTGTCCGCCAGGGTAGTGGTTATGTTACTGGACTAGTAATCCAGTGGCCTGGACTAATTATCCAGCACTAAACGTGAGTTCAAATCCCACCATGGCATTTGAGAATTTGAATTCAGTTCAAAAAAATCTGGAAATAAAAAGCTGGTGTCAGTTAAAGTGCCCATGAAACTGTCGGATTGCTTGCGAAGATGATCACTTTCATATATTCTTTCTTTACTAATTGTTTCTGGTTTATGGAGAGCAGATTCCAGAGTCATGGGAGAGATGTTGAAGAAACAAACAAACAGGGCAGGTAAGAGATCAAGGTCTTGGAAGCCCTGTACAACTTATCTGCTATTCTGCCAATCTATCATGGTGACTACCTTCTAATACCTCCACGTTTGTGCCAAACATTTGTGTAACTGTTCTTATTTAAAGATTTTTTTTAGTTTGTTATCTTGAGGAATATCAGTACTTAGGAATGAGAAATTAAAAGGTTTCTACATTTTGCATCCTGTGTTAAACCTTTATTGGCCATGTATATCATGGGGTAATTTTAACTTAACCTGCCCAATGGAAAACTGACAGGATTGGATCGCCTGCCCGATTTACACCCCGCCCAATTTAACTTTCCATTGAGTTCAGTGAAAAGTAAAATCAGGTGGGGTGTAAAACAGGCAGCCGATCCAACTTCATCAGCTTCTTGCTGGGCGGGTGAGTGTCAGCTTGGCTCAGTGCCTCTGTAGACTGTACGTACTGCAGCCACAGTGTGCCGGTGGTGGATATTGAATCCAATGGCAGGGGCACCAATCAAGCAAACTGCTTTATCCCGAATAGTGTCGAGCGTCTTGAGTGCTGCTGTGGCTGCACCCAGGCAGGTGATTGATTAGTATTGAATCACACTCCTCACAAGCCTTGTAGATGGTGGAGAGGCTTTGAGGGGTCAGGAAGTGAACCATTTGCCAGTCTCTGCAGGAACATAGGAATTTCTAGATGTAAAATGACCAAGGTCCATGTAGTTTGCCTTCTGCCATCCTGGTAGTTGCATAATATAACAATAATGGAGCTGTTGACTAATCATAGCAATCAATTGCTACAATTAGTCTGCAACAGACCCAGACATGAGGCGAGGAAACCCCTAATGGTGGAGAGCTTTGGGAACAATAGGTTCGAAGTCACCTGTTTCTCCCAAGCATGCTACACTTACTATATTTTATGTCTCAAATTACTCTTAAACTGTATCCCAAAATATTATTGTCTGAAAGAAATATATCTCATTTGCATTTGAATGAATCAATACTGTCTACTTCCACCATTTTCCTAGGGAGTCTGTTTCATAGATTGATCACTCACTCACTAAAGTAATATTTCCGCAGATTAGTTTTGAATTTAGCACCCTTCAAGCACAGGCCGTGTTCTCTGATGATTCTTATTGATGATTTGGCCTATTAGAATCCTGGAATTCCCTTTGAGGGAACACCACCAGCACAAGGACTGCAGCTGTTCAAGGAGAAGGCCCGTCACCACTTTCTCAAGGCAATTACAGATGGGGAATAAAACCCATTGTCTGCATCGGTTACATCCGAAGAACAATTTATTTTAAATGTTTCTGGACCTGCCAGCACTGGACCCAAGAGGCGACTCAATGCTACAAATTCCTGCCCTTTAGGCGGATACCCCAGCTGCACCAATGCTGGCAAGAGAGCCCACCCACTAAATGTTAATTGCTTGACCCAAATTCCGACAGGGTCAGGCACGTTAGTCAATGATGGACTGCAAGTCCCACGCCGCCATTACCATGGCAGCAAAGAAGGTTTTCAGGGGACCGATGACTCACTTTAAATACCTTAAGCTGCCACAGGTAATCCCACTTTAGGTGTCCTGACCAATTCTAGTGACAAGTTCAGCTACTTGGATCACTTTCAAAGATGGTACTCAACTAAGCAGATATGTCTTAGACACTATATAGGGGCGATTTTCTCACTGGAGGCGGGTTTCAGTTTGGGTGGGTTTGAAACCCGCCTCCACTGATAGTTTTCAAAAATTTGCGATTTTCCCCTGATTGGCCACTTGATTTCAGAAGTGTGGGATGCCCTTGGTCAATTAGTGTTTTGGGACTGAAACTCGCCTCTGTTGACAGCACTTTTCCAGCTGGGTTTATGACTTCTTGCTCCCTTGGCTCATTCCACAGGATTTCTGCGTATCCTGCACCTCCTGCAACATATTTTGAGAAACCACTATGTCCAATTCCAAGGCAAGGGCCTCCCCGAGGCTCTTGGATGAAGCGCTGCAAATGTTGTTTGAGGGGGTGAGAGCTAGCATGGAGGTGCTCTTGCACTCATCTGGGAGGAAGAGGCCTGCCAAAGAAACCTCTGTGGGTACAGCTGGCAAGGGATATAGCCTCCAGACCTGTGTGCAGATTGGGAGAATGTTTATGTGTATTGATGAAATGCCATCCCTGTTGGAAAGCATTAAAATGATTTGAAGCCAAAATGTTGGCGGTATGGCATCTGTTCTTTCGCCTTAGGCAGCTCCACATTGCGGCCTCTGCCACACTTGCATTGTCAGGTTGGTGGCCTGAGTGAAAGGAGGCCAGAGAGTCATGTCCATTGTCAATGATGTCCTAGGCTGGAGCCAAGGACATGTGCAAATCTGGCCAGGATAAATTCATCCCTTGCATCCCGGGCAGCCATGTGCGCGCGTGCTGCCGCTGCTGCTGGTCGATACACCGGCGCTCTGACCTCCTCCTCCTCCTGCTCCTCCTCCTCCTCATCTGAGGTCCATGCAGAAAGAAAACGAATGGTTCCCATGCTGCTTGTAGATGCCTCCTTTGGGGAAGCGCTCATTGTAAGCGGGGAGAGGGTCTTCCAAAGAGGTCCCACAGTTGATTGATTCAAGCTGCAGCACCTCCAACTTCGGAAGGCCTTCTAAAAGTGCTCAGAGACCTTTTAAAGCCAAAGTCTGGCACCTGCAAGTAATCCTTGCTGCAATAAACGATGTCTCGTTAGACCTGCAGCTGTGAGGAGGCCACCCACGAGTCAACCCGCCAGGTTTACCTGCCGTGATTCAGGAGGTGCGTGGAGCACGCCGAAATCGTCGAAAAATCACGAGGGCCTTTCAAAATAGGCTTAGAGAGGCCCTTAACGAGCATTTAATGAGGACAAGTATTGCTATGGCCAGCTGGAGGCGGGACCGTTTCCCGACCTCCAAAACCGGCACCGGCAAAATCCCGCGGAGGCGGGTTGGAGGCGGGTTCCGAACCCGCCCTCGTTGAATCTGATTTTCCCGCCTTTCCCGCCTCCAAACCCGCCTCCTCGGACGTCAGAAAAGCGCTCCCTATAATTGAGACATATTAATTAGCATCAGAAAAGCCTCACTTCCAATTCCTCCCTTTTCCCAATGTGCAAATCAACAGCAAAGAACCTTACAATGAAACTAAGGCCTCTTGTTGTCGTACTATCAGAACAAGGACCACGGGATATAAATCATCCTTTGTTTTCTACATAGTGGCAGATTCTAACCTGTCTTGCAGCAGTGGCCAGAAATTGTTAATTGTACTTAAGCTCTAGCTCCAGCTCCCATCTATATGTTGTAAGAATTAATCTTACAAGTAACAAAGTGATCCAATATATTAGGTGGGTGGAGAGAGAGAGATAGATAGAGAGATAGCTAGACAGGTAGATATGGTTACTGCGTTTTCTTCATTGTTGAATTTAATTACATTTTTCCTTCCAGTCCTATAGTAAAGAGGAGCACAGACGTAACAAAATCTTATTTGACAAAATCTGAGCAACTTCTCAGAGTGGATGATCATGATTTTACAATGAGACCTGGATTTGGAGGTAGGAACCAATGCCTGAGCTTGTACCCTGTAATATTGAAAGCCCATTGCATGGAGTTGAAATTTCCAGACATATTATAGCACAGCTGTATTTTTGGTTTTAAACATTTAGTTTGAATAGTTAATAGTCAGATGAGCAGGTTAACATTTCACAGGGTGTAAAAATTGAAAACGAATTAAGCCTGTGCACTCTCACAGACAAGCCCAACTGATGTTTAAAAATTACCACTTACTTCTAAGAAGCCGTTGTCACCACTTTTGTTGAGACTACCACCACTCTCATGCCACACTCTTGTGGACATTTCAAGGTTGGCTTTCTTTTCTCTATATTAGGGAAGTCAAAAATTTAAATACATTTTAAAGAGATCAGGGCCCAGTTGTTTTCCACAGATATATAACCCAATATTTAATACAGTAATGTTTCAATTTCTAGGTTGTTCCATTGAAGAACATGTAGCATAAGAGCTATTTTTCTCTTAACGAGTGGCATGGTGCAGTGAGCTAGGATGGTGGAGCTCCAATTGCAATGCCACATGGGTGGGCACAGGTTCACCCGCTCTCTAAGCAGAGCTCTCATGATATGCATCCCAGCAGGGAAAAGAGGTCAAATCAGAGGGAGTGCCTTCTCTTGTGCATCTCTTAGCAACCAGCTCAGAATAGCATTGGCAGAGGCTTTTAAGTCGCCACCCTTCATTCTTAGCTACCTTGGGCGTATGATCTGAGAAGACCCAGGGATGAGGGTCAGAGCTGGGCAAAAAAAAAGTGAAAATCATACCCTCAAATGCATTTCATAAGAAAATATATATTTTCCTCTTTCTTATTTGCATTGAATAACATTAGTGTCAAGGAAAATTTTCTTATTTGTTCTTGTAAAAATTCTACTCATCCCTATGAGGAATTTGAGAATTTACTTTTAAATGTTCACGGTTTTGTCAATAGATGAAGAAGCTGTAAGTACATTTTTCTCTGTATGTAAAGTTAGAGTTCCACAGGGGCTCTCCTGATTATCCATTGTAACTTCTGTTAAAGGTCTGTGGAAAGATTAAAGAAACACGGTTTCTCCAGGATTTCCGCGGATCTTCCGCCAAAATTTTGGGAGACAAATCTACTGCAGAGAATAGTGAGAATTCCCGCAGATATTCAACCCCAAATTCGTTTACTAAACTGATATTATAAACCTCCCCAGTTTAGTTAAAAATCTCTTTGACTTTACACACAGAACAAATTATGTCCTGATTTTTAATCCCCAAAGCCACTATTTGAGTTTATGGTACAGGTCTAAACTCTGAGAACCTGCAGAGTTCCCAAATATCTGTATGTTTTTCAATCATTTTTGGATTTGATTAGTTTTTAGATGAGGGCATTTTATTTTCCCTTCCTCATTGCCTAAGGGCTCGGAGCACAGCACTCACATGTCATCTCCTGGCCTGAGAGTAGAACATATCCTGTGAAGTAACAAGCTCAGAGCAGAAACTAAAATAAAAGCGGAGGGGGTAAAAGGCAGGATTTGTATTTGTTAAGTTAAAGAAAGAAAGACATGCATTTATATAGCGCTTTTTATGTCCTCAGGACATCCCAAAGCACTTTACAACCAATGAGGTACTTTTGAAGTGTAGTCACTGCTGTACTGTAGGGAAATGTGGCAGCCAATTTGGATATAGCATGGTCTCACAAATAGCAATGAGATAAATGACCAAATAATCTTTTTTAGTGGCATTGGTTGAAGGATAAATCTTGACCAGGACACTGGGAGATCTCCCCTGCTCTTCTTCAAATAGTGCCGTGGGATCTTTTATGCCCACCTAAGAGGGCAAACAGGTCTTCATTTAAAATATCCTCTGACAGTGTAGCACCTCCTCAGTAGTGCACTGAAGTGCCAGTCTAGATTACGTGCTCAGGTCTCTTGGGCTTGAACCCACAACCTTCTGACTCAGAGGCAAGAGTATGACCACAGAGCCAAAGCTGGCACCTTAATTATTCATGAAAATCTCAACATTATTTTACAGTAAACATTATGTTCCTACTTCCCCATTTTATAAATCACTACTATCATTAAGATTAGGCCTCATCGCTACATATTCCAGTTAATTATTATAGCATTGATCCGACAAACTTCTTCGGGATTTAATCTCACACCTGTCAGGGAGAAAAACCCCTTCATGCTTGGCTTTCATTTTTATAAAATAATCAGTTGACCCTTCCAAAGAGAAGGATTAAAGGAAATGCAGTTTAGGCCCACTGGATTAGATTCTGCAGTAATTTATTTAACTTCCCTGAATGACAGATGGTCTTCCAGATAATTCATATTTTAAATTTAAAAAGTGCATTTGCTTAAAATGAAACAACATTTCAGAAACGTAACTATTCCAATGTTGTCTGGCACATTGAAACAAACAGAATTTATTTTTATTTTAAGAAGAGCACTAATCTGTTGTGAATGGCCATGATCTCTGTGACGGAGTCTTTAACTCCTTTTTAAACCAATGATTTTCTTCGTCGTCACACAATACAGTTAAAGATGGCCCATTTTAGTGACCACCCAATTTTCCGCTGTCATTTCTGAGCAGGCACATTTAAAGGAGGTGGTAATAATACGGTGCTGTCGTAGGCCCAGTTTTCAATCATTGCCAACTCATTTACGTTCAGCGGCAATCATGCCCGTATAAAACAGGCGCCCAGATTTACAGAAAAGGTGGGAGTAGATTTATAGGCCAAGCAGGTACTTTCCAATGATTCACAGAAAGCCTTTTTCAAAGCAGATTTTGTTTATTTTTCTTCTTTTTTACTTCTGACAACACCTTTCCCATCTACTTTTGTGCCTTTTGCAATGGAGCTGCCATTCCCACCACCCCCCATTCCCCTGCATTTTAAAGAGGTTTGCCATAGGAAATTCCCTAGTGTTTTGTATTTTGGAGGGATGCCATGCTAATTAGGCCGCTGCCGGGACTCCCATGCCAAAATATACAGCTGTTGTCCCAGCTATCCTGGGCAAAAGAAAGACATGCATTTCGAGAGTGCCTTTCACAAGCACCGGACGTCCCAAAGCGCTTTACAGCCAATGAAATATTTTTGAAGTATAGTCACTGTTGTAATGTAGGAAACTAGAGGCTAGGTATTCACCTCCTGACTCCCCAAAGCCTTTCCACCATCTACAAGGCATAAGTAAGGAGTGTGATGGAATACTCTCCACTTGCCTGGATGAGTGCAGCTCCAACAACACTGAAGAAGCTCGACACCATCCAGGACAAAGCAGTCCGCTTGTTCGGCACCCCATCCCCCAACTCAAACATTCACTCCCTCCACCACCAGCATACCGTGGCTGCAGTGTGTACCATCTACAAGATGCACTGCAGCAACTCGCCAAGGCTTCTTCGACAGCACCTCCCAAACCCGCGACCTCTACCGCCTAGAAGGACAAGGGCAGCAGGCGCATGGGAACACCACCACCTCCATGTTCCCCTCCAAGTCACACACTATCCTGACTTGGAAGTATATCACCGTTCCTTCATCGTCGCTGGGTCAAAATCCTGGAACTCCCTCCCTAATAGCACTATGGGAGTACCTTCACCACACGGACTGCAGCAGTTCAAGAAGGCAGCTCACCACCACCTTCTCAAGGGCAATTAGGGATGGGCAATAAATGCTGACCTTGCCAGCGACGCCCACATCCCATGAACGAATTTTAAAAAAGGCAGCCAATTTGTGCACAGCAAGCTCCCAGAAATAGTAATGTGATATTCACCAGATAATCTGTTTTAGTCATGTTAATTGTGGCCAGGGCACCAAGGAAAACTCCCCTGCTCTTCTTTGAAATAGTGCCATGAGATCTTTAATGTCCACCTGAGAGACATGGCACCTGAAAGATGGCACCTTTGACGGTGCAGCACTCCCTCAGTACTGCACTGGAGTGGCAGCCTAGATTTTTGTGCACAAGTCTCTGGAGTGGGACTTGAACCCACAACCTTCTGACTCAGAGGCAAGGGTGCTACCCACTGAGCCAAAGCTGACACCCTCCTTTTCCTCATCTATATACTGTCTCCAGGCGACATCATTTGTGAAACTTGGGTCAGCTTCCACATGTCTGCTGACGACACCCAGCTCTACCTCTCCACCACCTCTCTCAACCCCTCCACTGCCTCTGTATTGTCAGACTGCTTGTCCAACATCCAATCTTGGATAAACTGTCATTTCCAGTTAAACATTGGGAAGACTGAAGCAATCATCTTTGGCTCCAAACACAAACTCCGTATTCTTGCCATCCATTCTATACCCCTCTCCGGCCACTTTCTCAGGATAAACCAGTGTTTGCAACCTCAGTGTCCGATTTGTCTTCATACCCTCACCATCACAAAGATCACCGAGTTCCACCTCTGTAACATCGCCCGCCTATGCCTCTACCCCAGCGCATCTGTTGCTGAAACCCTCCTCCATACCTCTGTCACATCTAGACGCAACTGGCTGTCCTCCCATCCTCCACTCTCCCTAAACTTCAGCTCCTCCAAAACTCTGCTGGCCGTATCCTATCCCACATCAAGTCCTGCTCACCCATCACCCCTGTACTTGCTGGCCTACATTGGCTCCAGTCCACCCATGCCTCCAATTTAAAATTCTCATCCTCATGTTTAAATTGCTTCATGGCCTTGCCCCTCCCTGTCTCTGTAACCTCCTCCAGCCCTAGGCTTCCCGCCCCGCCCCCCCCCCCCGACCAATCCATTGCACGGACTCTGACCTTTTGTGCATCCTCCGCTCCTTTCGCCCTACCATTGGAAACTGTGTCTTCAGCTGCCTAGGCCCTAAGCTTTTGGAATTCCCTGCATAAGCCCCTCCAGCTCTCCATCTCCCTCTCCCTCTCCTTTATGACCTGGAGGGAATTGCAGAAGTAAGCAGGTGAGAAGGAGATTGGTGAGGTCAGGTGGGCAGGCAGGCCAAGAAGTTTGTAAGGGAGGAGGATGGCAGAATTAGGGTTTCTGCTCGTATGGAGGAAGCGACGAGTGCCTCGATGGCCCTTCGAAGAAAGCCCGAGAGAGGCAAAGAGGATAGCAGTGGGCTTATTCAAGGGGGATTCAAGCCTGGGACAGTGGCAGGAGAGCAGGAAGGCCGATGAGTAGTGATGGGTTGGGGTAGGGATTATGGGAGACCAAGTACCCGAGAGTGGAGAAATTAAAGGTGGCATGACTGGGTGACAGGATGGGGGGGAGGCAGGAGAGAAGGGCCCACAAGAGGCCAAGAGAGAAAAAAATGGGTTAGAGGTAATTAGCCTAGGTCTGGAGCAGCAGCCAAACGCACAGGCAAATGGACACAGACGTAATTTGGGTAATGTGGGCATGACGGAGATTAGAAGAGACACATCTTGGTCATAAACAGAGGACTTTCCCCCTTACTCCAGGTGCCTTGTATCGGATGGATCAAAAATTGTTACACTTGGTATCTTAATGTTACAATAAATATTGTAATATCTGATTAACCAACTGTCTACCCACAGGTGCAAAACTTCACTGGATCAACAACCTCACCAAACATTAGGGCTGGGAATTTCCTCAGAGCTTCTCCCGCTCCGCCACCGTAACTTCCACAGAAATGCGGCTGCTCATTCATACTACACTCATCAAACTCATTGTCCCATTCGACCCTGAACTCAACTTCAAATCCCACATCCAGTGCATCATTAAAACTGGCTGCAGTATCGCCAGCCTCTGTCCCTAATGTCACTGGAACCAATATCAATGCCTTCATCATCTCCAGATTCAACTTCAATACTCTCCTCACCAGCCTCCAGATTCCCAACCCGCAACCTCTACCACCTAGATGGACAAGGGCAGCAAGTGCATGGGAACACCATCACCTCCAAGCTCCACTCCAATTCACACACCATCCTGACTTGGAAATATATCGCCGTTCCTTCATTGTCACTGGGTCAAAATCCTGGAACTCCCCCCCTAACAGTACTATGGAAGTACCTTCACCGTACAGACTGCAGCTGTTCAAGAAGGCGGCTCACCACCACCTTCTCAAGGGCAATTAGGGATGGGCAATAAATGCTGGCCTTGCCAATGACGCCCACATCCCAGGAACGAAAAAAAAAATCTTCCACCATAACAAATTCCAACTGATCCAGAACTCTGCCACCTGCAACCTATCCCCTACCAGATCCTTCCCACCTATTACCCTTGTTCTCACTGACATCCCCCAAAGCATTGATTTCAAAATCCTCATCCTCATTTATAAATTCCTCCAGCCCTACATTCCAGCACACACCCTCCATTCTTCTGAGTCTGGACTACTTTGTATCTGCCATCCTTCTGTTACACCATCAGCGGCAGAACCATCAACCCATCACAGCCCTGCTCTCTGGAATTCTTCCCCAAAACATCTCTGCCTTAAGCTCATCTCTCTCCAACTTCCACCTGCCTCTTTGATTTTTGGTAACCTCCCATCAAACTTCTTCCAAGCACTGACTGATGTCCAAAGTTTTCCTTTCGTGAAGTGTCTTGTGTTTTGCCACATTAAATGAGATATAGATAAATGTATGTTGTTGCTTTTAAATATTCTTTTTTGCTTATGTTCTTGTACTGGTTGTAATTTTTATCATCTTGGGAATCCTTGAGCGATGGAGGAAGGTTTTGCTGACAATGTTACATTTGAAATAAATAAAAGCCTTGTTTTCTCCAAAGCAAATGACTCTATTAGTCCACAATCCACAGTGTGAATTGTAAGTCTGATTGTAGGATGTGCTGCAAAAATCCTCTTTTGATCTGGGAAAGAAATTCAGTTTAGAAAACCTGTCAAATTATAACATTCACCAAGAGATGTAACAATAATCTGTCTTTTTTTCCTCCCGCAGGTCCGTCAATACCCGTTGGTGTTGATGTGCAGGTAGAAAGTCTGGACAGTATATCTGAAGTGGATATGGTAATTCATTAAATTTGCATAATATATCAGCACTCATTGACTATATATTCACATTGTGTTGAAATGGTTTAATTCTAAAAAAAATAAGTAGGCCTATGGATCAATGTGGTGAACCAGTTCTCAATTTGCTGTCCCGAGGAACAGAAAACAGTGCTTGAGGTTGGCATAAGCTAAATCTGATTTTTTTTGTGACATTTTCTCACAGGACTTTACAATGACATTGTACCTGAGGCATTACTGGAAAGATGAGCGCCTTTCATTCCCAAGCACTAACAACTTGAGCATGACCTTTGATGGGAGGCTGGTCAAAAAGATCTGGGTCCCTGATATGTTCTTTGTTCATTCAAAAAGGTCCTTCATACATGATACAACCACAGACAATATCATGCTGCGCGTCTATCCTGATGGGAAGGTATTGTACAGTTTGAGGTAAGCAGACAATATAGTGAAGCTCAGTGGATGCAGTAGCAACCTGCATTAAGGGAAGAAATTGTTATTCATATTGTCTATGTTTATTTTTAACAACAAAGGACATTTTTCTTTTTTTTTACAAAAATCGGATCCTGTTCCCATTACGACAGGATTCCAGACATTAAAATATCAGTTTGTCAAGTCTTTAAAAGAAAAAGAAAGACTTGCATTTATATAGCGCCTTTCATGACCACTGGACGTCCCAAAGCGCTTTGCAGCCAATGAAGTACTTTTTGAAGTGTAGCCACTGTTGTAATGTAGGAAATGTGTCAGCCAATTTGCGCACAGCAAGCTCCCACAAACAGCAATGTGATAATGACCAGATAATCTGTTTTTTAGTGACGTTGATTGGGGGATAAATATTGGCTAGAACACCGGGAATAACTCCCCTGCTCTTCTTTGAAATAGTGCCATAGGATCTTTTACGTCCAGCTGAGAGAGCAGACGGGGCCTCAGTTTAACGTCTCATCCGAAAGACAGCACCTCCGACAGTGCAGCATTCCCTCAGTGCAGCACTCCCTCAGTACTGCACTGGAGTATCAGTCTAGATTTTTGTGCTCAAGTCCCTGGAGTGGGCCTTGAACCCACAACCTTCTGACTCAGAGGCGAGAATGCTATCAATTGAGAATAATAAAGAAAGAATAGGTGAGTTACCAACTCGTGTTCTCCCTGCACTTGTTCCTCATGCTCACCAATGAAAATGTCTCCACTGAAATCAGGCCACACAACATCCTTGGGGGGGTCACCATTGACCAGAAACTTAACTGGACCAGCCACATAAATATTGTGGCAACAAGAGCAGGTCAGAGGCTAGGTATTCTGCGGCGAGTGTCTCACCTCCTGACTCCCCAAAGCCTTTCCACCATCTACAAGGCACAGGTAAGGAGTGTGAGGGAATACTCTCCACTTGCCTGGATGAGTGCAGCTCCAACAACACTCAAGAAGCTCGACACCATCCAGGACAAAGCAGCCCCTTGATTGGCATCCCATCCACCACCTTAAACATTCACTCCCTCCACCACCGGTGCACCCTGGCTGCAGTGTGTACCATCTATAAGAAGCCAAGGCTTCTTCTGCAGCACCTCCCAAACCCGCAACCTCTTCCACCTAGAAGGACAAGGGCAGCAGGTATATGGGAACACCACCACCTCTAATTTCCCCTCCAAGTCACACACCATCCTGACTTAGTATATCGCCGATCCTACATCGTCGCTGGGTCAAAATCCTGGAACTCCCTCCCTAACAGCACTGTGGGAGTACCTTCACCACATGGACTGCAGCGGTTCAAGAAGGCGGCTCACCACCACCTTCTCAAGGGCAATTAGGGATGGGCAATAAATGCTAGCCTTGCCAGCGACACTCACATCCCATAAAATGAATGAAAAAAAACACACTCATTGGACAACACTCAATTCTTTAATTCTATATATGCTGCAGACAATAGCAAAAAACAGCTTTTAGTATGTGGACACAAGCTGCACACAATTCTTCTAACTTTGCATTCAATTTTGCAACAGGAAAATTGGGCTTTCCACATAGTCTCCATCACTGTAACTTCAGCCGAAGTTAATCGGAAACCCTGTTTATGCGCGGAAATAGTGAGGTAATTTTAACCTAACTCGCCAGGTGGGAAACCCACACGATTGGGTGGAATGGCGGTTGTACACCCTGCCCAATATTACTCTCCATTGACTTCCTGTTGCTATTCACTGGGAAAAGAGACCAAAAGTGCTGCCCAAGCTGACTGATGCATCAATTACCTGTTTGATAAATGTGTGGACAGTATATTGACTGATTTTGCAGTTGCTCCTTATGTTGTCCTGGAAAAATATAGACGCAGAAAAATTGAGAGAAGAGATTGCTATGGTGCAGGTTGGTTGTAGGTGTCCTTGCAGTAGATGGCACAGTGCTGCAACTGGCTCCCTGCTGACCCATGAGGGTTGATTTTATCTTCTGGCGGGAGCAGACGGTCATCCCACGCGGGAATGTGAGTTAGAGATCCGACAAATTGTAACTGCTGTTGGAATCTCGCTGTCCAGCTGCTCGGTTGTTTCTGGCGGAAAGCAGCCCGACAGCATTGGAAGTTCCCCGGCAGAATGGTCGTCGGGGACGGGTTGTTTACAGGATCTCACGTCTGGGGAGCCTCATCCGCCACCAAAACCAGTGGCGTTAAATCGCAGATCGGCGAGAACGGAGCGCGAAATGGAGCCGCTCCATTTTAACTGCTCTCCTGTTCTCGTCGATCGGGATGAATTATAATCATCCCTATTGTCTGCAAAGCCAATTCCTCTCAGTCATTGCCAGGTCAGTGTGCAGCAAAATGATCTCTCTGCTACAGCTTCTTTCACCCATTTCAACCATGAAATATTGCATTTGGGGTGCATTTGAAATTCACCCCCATCATTATTTTCCACTTGCCTTTGTTGCCCCTTGATTTCCCATGCAAGTATTGTAAGAGCTCCTTTTTGGTATCCCTTCTTCAGCTATTCCTGTTCCGCTGAAGTGTTGAGGAAGTTTATATTTGATCTAAATATGCGCTTCACCTCTCCACAGTCAATTTGAGGCTATTGAAAGCTACAAGGGACAACTCATGTAATATAGTCTTGCAACTGTGCAGTAACAGTTAAAATTACCTGATACAATGGTGTGGTCTGACTGTATTAAATATCTGCTTGCTCAGCGTTACTGTATTTGTGCTTTAGCTCAAAGCACTAGTGACAGTATTTCATATGTTGCTTGCAGGGTCACAGTGACATCAATGTGTTACATGGATTTCAGTCGCTTTCCTCTCGACACCCAGAGCTGCTCGCTGGAAATTGAGAGCTGTAAGTCAGGCATTGCGTCACATCAAAACCTGATCATTTAATATAAACGTGTTCATGGCGACCCTCTAACCACGCCACCAGGAAATTCATAGCAAATTCATAATGTAACTTAACACTCTCTAATTATGAAAGATAATAGTTCCAAACGTTTTGAACATTATTTAATATTGAATTAACTAAAGGATTAGAATTAGGTGGTTGAAGATTGTAAGGGGTTGAATTTCTGTGTGGGTTCTGCCAATCGTCCACTGTAACTTTGGCGGAAAATCCACTCAAGCATAAGAGAAATGGGGATGGGTGAGGCTCCTGCCAGACTCCGGGGGAGCCTCATTAATACATGCAAATCGGGGATCCATGACGTACATGGGACCCTGATGGCATTCGAACCGGGTCCTGAGCAGGTAACCCACAGTGGCCTCCCCACTAGCTGTCGTGAAGCCAGCAAGGCCACTGAAGGCAAGTGAAACAACTTTCCTTGGTGGGACTAGGAGGAGCAGGAATGCTCATCCTGGTCCCACAAGGAATGTCTGGGCCTCCGCTGCCCCGGGTGCCCCCTTCCCAGCCAAGAGACCCTCAGGACACCATCTCCCAGATTTACCTTAGCACCGGCAGCTTTCACTTGGTGCCAGCGGATGGGCTCTGTGCCGCCCAATGTTCATCGCCAGCCAGCTAAACTGTGAAGTGCTACACTGTATTGCAAGGCTGGATTCTCATGGGTCTTTGTTAGCTGGTTATCATTGGTCTGTGTGATCAGCTTGCTTTGCACTGCATTTGCAAGTTTGTTTTCTGTCTCCGCAGAGATCTTGCTGCATGTTATTGAGCTCTGGTTATACATCTCAGATGTGAAATTATATCAGAATCTGCAAAAATTACTTAATTGTCCTTCATCTTATTTGTCCAGGTTACTAAAACCATGTGTATTTGATCCATGTTGTCTCCAGATGCTTACACTGATGATGACCTCATGCTGTACTGGAAGAGTGGCAATGACTCATTAACGACAGATGAAAAGATTTCTCTATCTCAGTTCATGATACAAGAATTTCACACAACCACAAAGCTGGCCTTTTACAGTAGCACAGGTCGTACATTTATTTTAAGTTTTTTTTTAGTGAGTTTTTTTTCCAATTCACATTTTAATTTGTATGTTTTGTTACTTAAATCAAATTAATTCTTATCTTGTTCGGGGGGTGGTAGGGGAAGGGTGAATGTTGAAGCAAAACCTTGCCGCAACGATAAGGCGACCGACTATACTGGACATAAAAACCTAGAAAAGTAAGCAATTTTCAAAACTTCATTGGAAGATCAGCATTTTTAAATGACTGTAGGCCCCACCACTACCAAGAACAGGTCCTTCCACCCTAGTGTGACTGCATCATGTAGTCACACTTGGGGGTGAATTTTAACTTCCAAAAACGGGTGGGTTGGGGTTGGGTCAGATGCTACAATTTTAAAAATCTGAAACTCGCCCACTTTCGGATTTAACGGAGGCGGGACAAAGGGTGGCCAGCCAACCCGCTCCTAGGAAGCAGGTTGGCAATTTAAATATTTTAATGAGGCTGGCAGCCTCTGATTTAACCTCATTTGCCAGGAGGGTTTCCCAGGCCTCGGGAAACCCGGCAGCTTTGGGGAGAAGGTAAGTGGAGTGGGGGCGGGGGCGTGTGCAGGCACAAGAAACACCAGCCTCCACTTTCCATGAAATTTGCCTTTGCCCCGATTTCCGGTCTACATAACCTTCATTGTGCTGGGAGTGCACTCCCGGCACAGGAATTTCTGGGCCACAAGCCATTGAGCCCATTGTGCCTGTGCTCGTTCTTCAACTGGAGCGATTTACTTTACTCTCATTTCCCAGCCCTTTCAACGTATCCTTTTGTACTCTTCCTTTTCAAATACTTATTCAATTCCCTTTTCAATTATGTTATAGTCTCTGCCTCTGTGTCCTCTTGTACTAAAACATTCCATGTTCTGATAACTCTGTGAAAAAACCCTTCTAACTGCCCCCTTCATTCTTCCAGTGATAGTTCTGAGTTTATGCTCCTTTGCTGCTGATTCACCAAACAGTGGAAACAATCTTTCACTATTTACCCTCTCAAAATCTTTCATCATTTTTTATAACTTCTGATAGATCCCCCTTTATTCTCTATTCCAGTAAAAAAAAAAGCCCCAATTTTTCAAGCTTTTCTTCATAACTATAACCTCTCATTCCGGATATCATTCTAGTGAATCTTTACCACACACTTCCCATGACTCTAATGTCCATAGTAGAGAACAGGCTTACAAAGGAAGGCAATTGGGGCCTATATGAAGGCAGAGGAAGCTTCTACTCGGCTCTCTCACAACCATTGGGGTACCTTGGGGCCTATCGGCACCTTACACAGGTTGTCCCCAGGGAGCGGTGATAAGTGTGGGGGTGGGGGGTTACACAAGGAAAATCCACCAGGGACTCAGGCCTCACCCCCTCCACCACCATTCACATGCAGCAGATGGGGAAGAGGCGGCCAGCAGGCGTTCACTAATTTCATCCCATATTATGGGCTCAAGAAATTTACCCACCACAGAGTTAAAATGAACTGTCTTGTAATATTTTGGCTCATTCCTTACCTTTCTTGAACGGTGATGTAACTATTTTGCTATCTATTGGTACCATTGTCATTTCCAAAGCTTTTTTGGACAATTCCGGTTCGTGCCCCTGCCGTTCCTCCCCACAGTCCCGCAGTATTCTGGGATGCACACGCTCCCCAGTGAATCTAAACCCAAGGCATGAAATCTATATTTGTGCTTCAGTACACTTGGGCCAGGGATCATCCACGTTGCCCTGTTCTGTACCCTCTCCAGTGCCACAGTGACCTTCTTGAGATGGTGGGCACCAAAATTGTAATTTTGGAAAAACTTTATTGTTTAAAAAAAAAATTGCACTGTATTTGCTTTGTCTATCATTGTCATCTAAACAGGCTATTTTGCTCAGTTTAAAACTAAAAATGATCTGTTTGTTAAACGTTCATTTCACTTTACTGCTGTGTTAATAGAACATAATGATGACCATTTATATCCCATGTCAACCCACAGGTTGGTACAATCGCCTGTACATTCATTTTACACTGCATCGCCACATTTTCTTCTTTTTGCTACAAACCTACTTCCCAGCGACGCTGATGGTCATGCTGTCCTGGGTGTCATTCTGGATTGATCGCCGAGCTGTACCGGCCAGAGTTCCGTTAGGTGAGAAAAGCAAAAACCAAAGCAGCTGCACCAATAAGCTGGGTAAATGTTTGTGTCCTGGTGAAATTCAGGCCAGACTGGCTAAGATCTTGCGCAAGTATAACTAGGAGTGTTGGGAGGAATCCAGGCCGTAACATGAGCGGCCGATCCGCTACGGCCCGTTTGATGCCACTGCCGAGGTTGAAAGTTCCGCCCATGGCGCGCTACCTGCAAACAGTGTTTCTGGGTCAGGTTATTTCCATATTTATCCACAGCTCCAAGTGTGGCTTTGGCCTCGTGCAGAAAGCTAGCCTAATGAGGGGACTGGAAAATCATGGCGCAGGTGAAATTCATAGGCTGTTAACAGGTTGAAATTACTTTTGAACTTTTGTAAAGAAAGTAAGAATCTTGCCCTCCCTCCCCTTCAATTCAGGCACTTGCCTTTAAGTAAGTGGGGGGGAGGGGAGGGGGGGGGGGGTGGAAACTTCTTGAATGGCTGAAGGGGAGAGTGGAAAAGAAATGCCAGGCAAAATGAAGTGAAAAGCAACCCCAATGTGCAGGCATGGTGCAGAGTCTGGGGGCGAAAGTTGCGTAGGACTAACCGCTTATTTAATGGCTGCACAAGGTGGGTGTAAGAAAGCGTGCCCTTTTCAGCAGTCCTATAGAATCATGCTTGCAGTAACCCTGAGGCATAAAAGATAAGGGTCAAAGTGACCGTCGCAGCCACTGGCAGTCCCGTGCCTATGTTGCAGTTTGGCTGCAGGTATTCTGGCAGAAAATGTCAAGTCCTCCAACTGGCTTCCTGCTGACGCAGAGCCTGTGCAAGCAGTTGTCCTCATTCATTGGCAAATGGGCGCACTGAGGCCTGCCGGTAAGGTTGGTGCCATAACGTCAGATGTGGCTTAGGTGCCTGCTGATCTCACTTGCATGCCTTCTTTCATTTTGTGACACTTCAACCATGAAGTACTGTATTTAGGGTTCATCCAAACTAACCCCCTTCATAAACTTTACCTTCACTTGTTGCGTGGCACAGGACACTGCTGTTTACACTTAGAAGATTGTGCCTCCGGAGCTCCTGTAAAAATTGGTCGTGAAAAAACTCCTTTACACGTGCCTACTTTTTCACGTGTTCCTCATCTCCTGAAATCCTGCAAATGATTCCCTCACAATCCATTTTCTGCTGCCTTAGTGGGCAATAATATTTTGGGGGGGGTGATATTTAAAATCAAATATATGGTTATGAGTAAATAAAAATGATACCCTACAAATTCATTAAGAAATATTGAAAATATCAGTTATTCATTTCAATATTTTTGCATGCATTCTGGGGCCTCAATGGCAATGACATGAAGGAATACATTTTCATCTTCAGTGCTCCTAGTGCAGAGTTTTCCATACCAAGAATGCATGTTGGGAATTTGTTGCCTATGATCCATGATTTTCTGTCCATTAGGGCTAAAGATGAAAATTAACTCTGAAATATGTGCAAACATTCTAGCATACAAAATGCAGCTAGACAGATATGGTTTCCAGATAAAAGGAAAAGAAAGACTTGCTCTTACACAGCTCCTTTCACAACCCAAAGGGCTTCACAGCCAATGAAGTACTTCTGAGGTGCAGTCACGGTTGTAATGTAGGAAATGTGGCAGCCAATTTGCGCACAGCAAGCTCCCACAAAGAGCAATGAGATAAATAACCAGATAATCTGCTTTAGTTGTTGGCTGAGGAATACATATTGGTCAGGACAGCAGGGAAAACTCCCCCTGCTCTTTTCTTCAAAATAGCGCCATGTGATCTTTTACGTGCACCCGAGAGGGCAAACTGGGCCTCGGTTTAACGTCTCATCTGACAGACAGCATTTCTGACAGTGCAGCGCGCCCTCACTACTGCATTCGAGTGTTAGCCTGGAGTGGAACTTGAACCCACAACCTTCGGATTCAGAGGCGAGAGTGCTACCCACTGGGCCATAGCTGATGGTCAATTGTAATTGGATGCAAAGCATATCTAAGACTTGCTTTCCAAATCTTCTCCCTTATCAGGGAGATTTCAGTGGATCGACTGGGCACAGCAAATATTGGAAAATCAGGCAGATTAGAGCATATATCCAATTTTCTCATTCGCTGTGCGCAGAGCAAGGAAAATCTCCTCTATCATTGTAGCTTTCTACAAATTGTCCACCCTTTTGAATGTATTGTGACACACTTTTGGGACAATGTAAAAATGCTATTGTCATAATATACTTGATGAGGTACGGTTTTTCAGAGATTACCACTGTAACAATGTTGCAGTGTTTAATCCCTTAATTATCAACCTTTCCCTCCATCATTATCTTGTCTATCTTTCTCCCTACTTTATGGTCATTGTTCCTCTTAACTTTCCTTCTTTGTTCCTTTTAAGATCCTCTTTATATCTCAAAATCAAGACTCATTACACCATCTCCTAGATTAATTCATTCTTTCCCAGAATCTGAGAACTGTGCACCTCCTTGCCACCCTCAGTTTTCCATTCCTTCTGTAACCTATAGAGTTTAAAAACCCAAGTTTTCTATCACTTTATCAATACTGCTTGTTACCTTTTTTTCTAACCTTTTCAGTCTTGATAATGTCCTTATTGTTGGTCTTGGTCCTCCTGTTAGGTTTCTCAGTTAAAAAAAAAACCTGGCAAATAACAGGTTACATTTACATCAGTATAATTAGCTATCATACATTTTGCGAGAGTTTTTGTCTAAATTCCTGATTTTAAACGGTGTAATTTGTAAAACATGTCCTCTCCCTGTAATTCCAGGTATAACGACAGTTCTAACTATGTCCACCATCATCACGGGTGTGAATGCTTCCATGCCACGGGTGTCGTATATTAAAGCTGTGGACATTTACCTGTGGGTTAGTTTTGTGTTTGTCTTTCTCTCAGTGCTGGAGTACGCAGCCGTGAATTACCTGACTACAGTACAAGAGAGGAAAGAAAGAAAACTCCGGGAAAAGGTGAGAACATTAATGCTATGTCCTTTGAATACTATTTTTGTTTTGTAATGTGGAATCAACATATCAAGAAACGGCTGAGCGCACTGGATACAGCAAAGGCTATGGGCCCCGACAACATCCCGACTGTGAAGCTGAAGACTTGTACTCCAGAACCAGCCGCGCCTTTAGCCAAGCTGCTCCAGTACAGCTATAACACTGGCATCTATCCGGCAATATGGAAAACTGCCCAGGTATGTCCTGTCCACAAAAAGCAGGACAAATCCAATCCGGCCAATTGCCGCCCCATCAGTCTACTCTCAATCATCAGCAAAGTGATGGAAGGTGTCGTCAACAGTGCTATCAAGTAGCACCTACTCACCAATAACCTGCTCACTGATGCCACAGTTTGGGTTCCACCAGGACCACTCAGCTCCCGACCTCATTACAGCCTTGGTCCAAACATGGACAAAGGAACTGGATTCCAGAGGTGAGGTGAGAGTGACTGCCCTTGACATCAAGGCAGCATTTGACTGAGCGTGGAAGCAAGGAACCCTAGTAAAACTGAAGTCAATGGGAATCGGGGGGAAAACTCTCCACTGGCTGGAGTCATACCTAGCACAAAGGAAGATGGTTGTGGTGGTTGGAGGTCAATCATCACAGCCCCAGGTTATCACTGCAGGAGGTCCTCAGGGCAGTGTCCTAGGCCCAACCATCTTCAGCTGCTTCATCAATGACCTTCCCTCCATCATAAGGTCAGAAGTGGGGATGTTCGCTGATGACTGCACAGTGTTCAGTGCCATTCGCAACTCCTCAGATAATGAAGCAGTCCATGCAAGCATGCAGCAAGACCTGGACGACATTCAGGCTTGGGCTGATAAGTGGCAGGTAAAATTCGCGCCACACAAGTGCCAGGCAACGACTATCTCCAAGAAGCGAGCGTCTAACCACCGCCTCTTGAAATTCAACGGCATTACCATCGCCGAATCCACCACCATCAATATCCTGGGGGTCACCATTGACCAGAAACTTAACTGGACCAGCCACATAAATACTGTGGCAACAAGAGCAGGTCAGAGGCTAGGTATTCTGTGGCAAGTGTCTCACCTCCTTACTCCCAAAGTCTTTCCATCATCTACAAGGCACAAGTAAGGAGTGTGATGGAATACTCTCCACTTGCCTGGATGAGTGCAGCTCCAACAACACTCAAGAAGCTCGACACCATCCAAGACAAAGCAGCCTGCTTGATTGGCACCCCATCCACCACCGGCATACCGTGGCTGCAGTGTGTACCATCTACAAGATGCACTGCAGCAACTCGCCAAGGCTTCTTCGGCAGCACCTCCCAAACCCGTGACCTCTACCACCTAGAAGGACAAGGGCAGCAGGCGCATGGGAACACCACCACCTCCAAGTTCCCCTCCAAGTCACACACCATCCTGACTTCGAAATATATCGCCGTTCCTTCATCGTCGTTGGGTCAAAATCCAGGAACTCCCTACCTAACAGCACTGTGGGAGTACCTTCACCACACGGACTGCAGTGGTTCAAGAAGCAGGCTCACCACCACCTTCTCAAGGTCAACTAGGAATGGACAATAAATGCTGGCCTTGCCAGTGACGCCCACATCCCATGAACGAATATAATAAAAAAATCACCTGAAGACCATCCCTAGTATCTCTAATCGTTTGCACTAACACTTCTTTCAGGGCTTACTTTGAAGCAGGGTAAAAAGAAAAAGAAAGACTTGCATTTTTATAGAACCTTATCACCTCTCTTGGAAAGTCCTGAAAATGCTTCACGTGAATTATTGTCACTTTTGTTAGATAGGCATACATGGCAACTGTTTGTGCACAGCGGGATCCTATAAATGGTAATGAAATGAATGAATGGCCAATTAATGGTGGAATTGGCTAGTCCACCAGAAGAACTCACTGCTCTTCTTCAAAATAGTGGCAGAGGATCTTTGGGCAATAGGGCCTTGGTTTAACGTCTCATTTAAAAGATGGTACCTCTGACGATGGAGCACTCCCTCAGTACCCACACTGAAGTGTCAGCCTAGATTATGTGCTCAAGTCCCTGGAGTGGGGCTTGAATCAACAGTCTTTGACTCTGAGGCAAGAGTGCTACCAATTGAACAAAGCAGAGAGAAGTCTAACTACTTACCCTAGTTTGGATATTATGGAGCAAAGTTTAAATATTACCTTGTTATCGAACTTTAAAATAGTTTTGTAAGTTTTTACTTTTTTATTGAAAATCCTTGCAGAAGTTAATACTTTCCAAGATATATTTTATTCAAGTGTGATTATTACAGAAGATATTTTACTATGTTTTTTGCCTCCCAATTTGAAATTACATAAGAACATTGAATGAATGAGACCATTTTCATCTATCTGGCTGGTGTCAGTATTCAAAAAACATACCTCAATTGATTTTCTTGCCAATGCCTTTGTCATTCCACCTCATCCCATGTCGCAGGAATGTCATGCACTATTCTCCGGCTAAGACAATAGGTCGCTGACTTGTGCCTAGGCTTCTGTTAATGTTCCGAGTTGACTGCAGTTTCCACCCAAGTTCAGGGACTCATTATATATGGAACTGTGCAGCCGAACTCTGCACCTCTGGACTCTATAGTGCACTACAGCAAGCCACAGCACTACTGGATCACCTGTTATTTTATGGTACAAGTGTTTATAAATCTTTGACACTGTTTAATCCTGATGTATGGTTATTTTGTTTCATAGAATCTTACAGCGCAGGAGGCCATTCGGCCCATCATGCCTGTGAAAGAGCTATCCAATTAGTCCCACTCCCTTGCTCTTTCTCCATAGTCCTGCAAATTTTTCCCCTTCAAGTATTCTTCTATTTTGATCACTAATATAAGCCTCTCCTCTTACAGCTACCTTGCACATGTGGAATACCTCAGGCAAGACCATTAATGGTAGAGCGTACTTACAGTGATGGGGAAGTCAGCAACCTGGCTGAATTTGCTGGACCTGATTATATGCCACAAAATGGAGAAAAACAGGACAGAGAGCTGGCACATCCACCAATTGCTGATGAGACAACTGAAAACAAGGAAAAAAACTTCAGAGGATACATTTGGATTGACACCCACGTTATCGATAAATACTCCAGACTGCTATTTCCAGCTGCTTACACACTTTTTAACGTGATATATTGGGCTATTTACTTATAGAAATTGCTGCATGTAGAAGGTTCTAAAGCCTTATCTTCCCTCCTCAGAAAGAACTCATTGGGAGGGGGCAATGGTTTCACTGGGGATGCTTTCTAACTTCCAATTATGATGGGATCAAGCCAATAGCAACGATTAGTCACACTCTAGTCTTTGAAATATGGGAAGCAGAGCTGGCTGATGTGAGGTGATGGCTAAGTGGTTTAAAGTCTCCTATTCAGAGTGAACTGCTCAATTATGTGATACATTGATTGGTAGATGGTTCGGTCTAAATCATTTTAGATTTATTTCAGGTAAATTAATTTATTCTGCTTTTTCCATAGACACTTAGGAATTTTCAATATGCTAAGTTTTATTTAATAAGTTTTTTCTCATATAGATATGACATCTTGCATTTGTTCTTTTGATATTTTGATCTTTTAATTCTTCAATTCCACATTTTTTATTAAAAACATTTTTTTAAATGCATGAATTCTTTGGAGGAGCCAGTGAAATAGATACAACACACCACTAAATAGTTATTGTTGGCCAACCATAGATTTTGCTCAACGATCTGCTAGTAGGTATTCAACACAGCTAATGGGGTAAACCCTGGAGGGCAAGGTTTCCATCATTAAGATTAACTGTGACTAATTATCTACCATGCATCCATGGAATTAGGTCATTATTAACAGCACATCAATCTAAAATGTACACCTTTCAGTTTAACATTGCCAAAGGGTTACAAATGAATTTTTGTTATTTAACTGTTGAAATAAACACCAGTATTAAATAAACTGCTATATGTTTTAGTGAAGTCTCAGGTGACCAACATGCATTCTGATTCTTCCTAATCTAATAAAGCTTCAAGTGCCAATTTTATGAGGCTCTGCCACTGATCATCGCGAGTGACAAGAGATCATAAAATCATGAGCCCTAAGTGCAGCATACTGCATTTTATAGCAAAGAAACTTGGGTACTTTCCAGAGACTGAATTACCAGTGAGCATAAATCTCATAGTAAGTTGAAAATTATGTAAGTGGGTCCCTTTCTGGCCAGCTGCAATCCCATCACTGAGCTCACCCGTATCTTACGTGGGCATCAGCAATCCTTTGTTCTGGGCTGCTGAAGTTGGATTGTTAAAGATAGGTTACTGCAGCAAACCATGATTAGAAACATCCATTTTTGTTACACAGCACTAATATTTGGTTGCATTTGCTTCCTGTGTTAGTTCTTGTTGCTGTGGAGTGCACTATGATTGTTTTTTCTTTGCAGTATTTTCTGCAGTATTGTTACTTGCTGCTGCAATTCAACTTGCGGCAAACAAAGTGGTGAGGATGAAAATTCCTTTGGGAGGTCTAAGTATTGAGATGAGGAAGAAGCGTTCACGAGCAGCCAACAAATGCAGGTTCAAAGACATCTGAAGGGTTACATAAAATAGTCTGTTATCCCAGGATCCTTATTTAATCGCCCAGATCATCCAAGCATGGAATGTCAGAGGATATCTGTCTTCACGGCTTCTGCCGTATAGCAGTGTCATTTCTTGGAGGCTTACCTGCAGACAACTGGTACCACATCGACGGCTTTTCTCACGGGTATCTATTAAACATTTATGCCACTGGATCTTCCCAAGCCACCAATATATGCAAAATCTGTCACTTGACTATATACAGATGCATTAGGAACATGACAGAAACTTTGTTTACAAGGAGCAACATGTTCATCAACTTCCCTGTGAACACAGAACCCAGAATATATCCTGGGTGCCAGGATTCCCAAGAGCACAGGGCATAGTAGATGGCACCTAGGCTGTTTGAACCCCTTAGGGAGGGTGCCCTGAAATGCCAAATGGGGAAGCCCTCCTTGCACACACCTCATGCAACAGCACATCCATTTTGCGAACGGTCATTAGGGGATCAGTGTTGCACCACTCAATCACATCTCCACAAAATCCATTTTCTGCCTTTACATTGGGTTTCATTTCACTTCATTTTTGCCTTGCACATTATCCCTATCCCATCCCTCTGCAGCCTTGAAAAGGATTGGCAGATATTAAAAAATGATTTTAAAATTTTATATAGGCTGAAACAATATGTGCTCTCATATACAGTTACTTACCCCATGCTAATTATTCTAAAAACTGACCCCACAAATTTGGGAATAATCAACTCCGAGCACTGTGAGCCAGCCAACAAATCAATCCCAACACAGATTTTGCTGGTCTCAGAATCAGTGCTACAAGCCTAGACTTTCATAAGAACATAAGAAATAGGATAGCAAAATACTGCAGATGCTGGAAATCCGAAATAACAACAGAAAACGCTGGAAAAACTCAGCACAATGTACACAATTATTACAGGGCTTGAGAGGGTAGATGCAGGGACGTTGTTTCCCCTAACTGGGGAGTCGAGAATCAGTGGTCACAGTCTCAGAATAATGTATCGGCCATTTAGGACTGAGATGAGGAGAAGTTTCTTCACTCAGAGGGTGGTGAATCTTTGGAATTCTCTACCCCAGAGGGTTGTGGAGGCTCAGTCATTGAATATATTCAAGACAGAGATCAATAGATTTTTGAATATTAAGGGTATCAAGGGATATGGGGATAGTGCAGGAAAGTGGAGATGAGGTAGAAGATCAGCCATGATCTTATTGAATGGTGGAGCAGGCTCGAGGGGCCGAATGGCCTGCTCCTGCTCCTATTTCTTATAGAAAACGCTGGAAAAACTCAGCAGGCCAGGCAGCATCCGTGGAGAGAGAAACAGAGTTAACGTTTCAGGTCGAAGACCTTTCGTCAGAACTGGAAAAAGCAGGAAATGAAATAGATTTAAAGCAAGGATAAAGCTGGGAAAAGGGGGAGGGGATGAAAGAACAAAAGGAGAGATTAAGAGACATTGAGAGACATTAAGAGATGATCAAGGCAAGAGGAGGTGGTAATGTGACAGGTTGAGACTAAAAGAAGTGTGAGATGCACTGGCAGAATGAAGCACAGCTGCCAGCTTCTAGGAGGAAAAAAAAGGAGGGGGCCAAACAAAAGAGTGGATGAAAAAATAAAATATAAATGTGATAGGGGCTGAGATTATGATCTAAAATTGTTGAACTCGATATTGAGTCCAGAGGGCTGTAGGGTGCCTAAACGAAAGATGAGGTGCTGTTCCTCGAGCTTACGCTGCGCTTGCAGCTGTCCTTCATTCTGCCAGTGCATTTCACACTTCTTTTAGCCTCAACCTGTCACATTAACAGCTCCTCTTGCCTTGATCATCTATTAATGTCTCTTAATCTCTCGTTTTGTTCTTTCATCCCCTCCCCCTTTTCCCAGCTTTATCCTTGCTTTAAATCTATTTCATTTCCTGCTTTTTCCAGTTCTGGCGAAAGGTCTTCGACCTGAAACGTTAACTCTGTTTCTCTCTCCACGGATGCTGCCTGGCCTGCTGAGTTTTTCCAGCGTTTTCTATAAGGAATAGGAGCAGGAGCAGGCCATTCGGCCCCTTGAGCCTGCCCCACCATTCAATAAGATCATGGCTGATCTTCTACCTCATCTCCACTTTCCTGCACTATCCCCATATCCCTTGATTCCCTTAATATTCAAAAATCTATTGATCTCTGTCTTGAATATACTCAACAACTGAGCCTCCACAGCCCTCATGGGTAGAGAATTCCAAAGATTCACCACCCTCTGAGTGAAGAAACTTCTCCTCATCTCAGTCCTAAATGGCCGATACATTATTCTGAGACTGTGACCCCTGGTTCGAGACACCCAGCCAGGGGAAACAACCTCCCTGCATCTACCCTCTCAAGCCCTGTAATAATTGTGTACATTTCCATGAGATCACCTCTCATTCTTCTAAACTCTAGAGAATACAGGCCTAGTCTACTCAATCTCTCCTCATAGGACAATCCTCCCATCCCAGGAATCAGTCTGGTGAACCTTTGTTGCCCTCCCTCTATGGCAAGTATATCCTTCCTTAGGTAAGGAGACTAAAACTGTACACAATACTCCAGGTGTGGTCATACCAGGGTCCTATATAATTGCAGTAAGACGTCTTTACTCTTATCTCAAATCCTCTTGTAATAAAGGCCAACATACCATTTGCTTTCCGAATTGCTTGCTGTACCTGCATGTTAACTTTCAGTGATTCATGTACAAGGACACCCAGGTCCTTCTGAACACCAACATTTCTCAATCTCTCACCATTTAAAAAATACTCTGCTTTTCTATTTTTCCTACCAAAGTGGATAACTTCACATTTCTCCACAGTATATTCCATTTGCCATGTTCTTGCCCACTCACTTAGCCTGTCTATATCCCCTTGAAACCTCCTTGTATCCTCCTCACAACTTACATTCCCACCCAGCTTTGTATCATCAGCAAACTTGGATATATTACATTTGGTCCCCTCATCCAAATCATTGATGCAGATTGTGAATAGCTGAGGCCCAAGCACTGATCCTTGCGGTACCCCACTAGTTACAGCCTGCCATCCCAAAAATGAACCGTTTATTCCTACTCTCTGTTTCTGTCCGTTAACCAATCCTCAACCCCATGAGCCCTAATTTTGTTTAATAACCTCTTGTGTGACACCTTATCGAATGCCTTCTGAAAATCCAAATACACCACATCCACTGGTTCCCCCTTATCTATTCTGCTAGTTCCAACCTCAAAAATCTCGTCAAACACGATTTCCCTTTCATAAATCTGTGTTGACTCTGCCAATCCTATTATTATTTTCGAAGTGCACTGTTACCACGTCCTTAATAATAGATTCTAGCATTTTCCCTACTACTGATGTCAGACTAATTGGTTGTAGTTCCCCGTTTTCTCTCTCCCTCCTTTCTTAAATAGTGGGGTTACATTTGCTACCTTCCAATCCGCGGGAACCGTTCTGGAATCTATGGAATTTTGGAAAATGAAAACCAATGCATCCACTATCTCTATAGCCACCTCTTTCAAAACCCTAGGATGTAGACCATCAGGTCCAGGGGATTTATTGACTTTCACCCATTAATTTCTCCAGTACTATTTTTTTACTAATACTAATTTCTTTCAGTTCCTCATTCTCGCTAGAGCCTTGGTTCTCCACTATTTCTGGGAAGTTTTTTGCATCTTCTTCTGTGAAGGCAGACACAAAGGCCACGATTTTTTCATTGGAGGTGGGTTGGGTGCGGGTCAGGTGGTTTCCGGCTTCCAGTCCCGCCCCCAACTGCATCCGGCCCACAGACTTGATTTTACGTTGATTGATGTAGCTTTTATAAGCTCTTTAGAATAATTTGTCCGTGACTACACAAACCACTCTGGGTACAGGTATATTGTGTATCAGTAAAACAGGTTTATTAAGCATTAAACATCCAGTACAAAGAAGTAATACTTAACAAGAAGATAGTCACAGTCTGTTCATTGAACCCCGGCGTTCCTTCCGAGTGACTGTGGCGCGGCCTCTTTATTCTCTTGCTGTGTGCTGTTGACTGAAGCTTCTCATCCTCTGGTTTTGCGCTGCTTTCGGTGTTCAATATCTGTATTTTTATCCCCTTTTTCTCCCTTTTGCCGACGTGGCAGTTAGTAAGGAAGCTATCCTTATCTGAGAACAACCTTCACACTAAATTCTCACAGATGTGTTTTTGCTTTTTAATCAGCTCATTGTTTAGCGGGTTCTGCATTTTTGAGAAGACAGGGAGTGGTGACTGTCTCCAGCCCCCTATCTTCTTTTGCAATGTTGCTGAATTTCTTGTCCCCCACTATCTCCTTGTTTACTTAACAGACCCATTTTACAGAATTACCTCAATTTCTAACAGAGTTCAGGCAGGTTGGCATAATTCCCATCCTGCTTTGCTTCTCAGCCATTCGCCATTTTATACAAGCTTTTTAGGTTTTTAACATACAATTTCACATATTATAGTTATTTAATCATGGTTACAAAATCTTAACAATGTTTACTAAATCCTACAGGTACACTCTATCCTACATTGACCTTGTTAAACCCGCCCTGCGGGCTTGCCGGCCAATTAAGAGGAAGCCGGTCAGATGACGTCATTTGATGACGCGTCATCTGCTGGTTTTCTTAAAGGGACCACGCACAATTTTTTTTTGACAGCTGATTTTTCAGTGTTTGACAGCATTGAGGTGCTGCAAACACTGACAATCACTGTACAAAGGTGAGCTCTTGCATCCAGGCTCTCCAATGACTCCCTCCATAGGCTGGAATAGATGGCAGCTGCAGGTGAGGTGACAGAAGCGATCTGTCACTGGTGAGAGAGGTTCTCCCAATGAGGTGGCACTGACATGGATTTCAAAACTTGTTACCTAAAGAAATGTGTAAATGCATTAAAAATGAATTTCCCAACATTTTCTTACCTCTGAGACTCACCAGTTGCGCCATTGGATCCTTCACACCACTTCTGCAGCTGTCATCAATCCAGAAACATTACAGCAGACTCACAACACGCCACACTTACTTGGCGTGGTGTCCGGATGTCGGGAAACCCGAGGCAGAAGCGGCAAAATTAAAAAATAGCCCATCAACTACTATCAACTACCTATTAATAGGCAGGTAATTGGCTTTAATCCTCTTCCCACCACGAGGTGTCAGGTCCATGCGAAAATCGGGGACCCGACACTTGGGAAAATTGTTTGGAGGCGGGTTGACGGTGGGATCGGAACCTGCCATCAATCTAAGCAATTTCAACCTTTGACCCACCTCCAATCCCGCCCTCTCAGTGCTGATAAAATCACGGCCAAAGTATTTGGTTAATTTCTCTGCCATTTCCTTATTTCCCATTATAATTTTTCTTGTCTCAGCCTGTAAGGGACCCACATTTAATTTCGATAATCTTTGCCTTTTTACATACCAATAGAGCTTTTACAGTCTGTTTTTATGTCTCTTGCTCGTTTTCTCTCATATTCTATTTTCCCTTTCTTTATCAATTTCTTGGTCCTCCTTTGCTGAATTCTAAAATCCTCCCATTCAAGCTTACTACTCTTTTTGGCAACATTATAAGCCTCTTCCTTTGATCTAATACGATCTTGAACTTCTCTTGCTAGCCACGGTTGGACCACTTTTCCTGTGGGGTTTTTGTGCCTTAAAGGAATGTATATTTGTTGTAAATGATGTATTAATTCTTTAAATGCTAGCCATTGCTTGTCTACCATCATACCTTTTAATGTAGTTTCCCAATCTACCTTGGTCAACTCGCCCTTCATACCTACGTAGTTTGCTTTGTTTAGATTTAAGACCCTAGCTTCAGATTTAACAGAATCACTTTCAAACTCAATATAAAATTCTATCATATTATGGTCACTCTTCCCTAAAGGCGCCTTTACTACAAGGTTATTAATTAACCCTTTCCTATTGCACAATACTAGATCTAAAATAGCCTGTTCCCTAGTTGGTTCCTCAACATACTGATCTAGAAAACTATCTTGCATACATTCCATGAATTCGTCCTCCACACTATTACTGCAAATTTGGTTTGCCCAGTCTATATGTAGATTAAAATTCCCCATGATTACTGCATGACCCTTGTTACATACACCTCTAATTTCCCAATTTATACTCTGCCCTACATTACAACTACTGTTTGGGGGCCTAAAACAACTCCCACCAATGTTTTCTGCCCCTTGCTGTTTCTTAGCTCCCCTCAAACTGATTCTACTTCTTGATTTTCAGAGCTAAGATCCTTTCTCTCTACTGTCTTTATCACATCCTTTATTATCAGGGCTACTCCTCCTCCTTTTCCATTTTGCCTATCTCTTCTAAAACTTAAGTATCCTGGAATATTTAGTTCCCAACCTTGGCCACTTTGCAACCACATCTTCATTATGGTAATTTTTGATAAAGCAGTTCGGGAGCATTTAAACTAGTATGGCAGGGGGCTAGAAACCTATGTAGTGAAATAGAGGAAAGTGAAAGGCAGACAGAAATAAATGGTAAAAGGGTGAGGAACAAAAAACAAAGGGCCAAACTAATTCATAAAAAATGTGAGCATAAAAAAAGCCTGAGGGTTTTATACCTTAATGCGAGAAGCATCAGGAACAAGGTAGATGAATTAGCTGTGGAAATAGAGGTTAATAATTATGATCTAATTGGGATTACGGAAACATGGTTGCAGGGTGAGCAGGGCTGGGAGCTTAACATACAGGGGTATTCAGTATTTAGGAAGGATCGACAAAAAAGAAAGGGAGGAGGGGTAGCATTACTGGTAAAAGAGGGGATAAATGCAATTGAAAGGAAGGATATTAACTCAGTTAATACAGAATCTATATGGGTGGAGCTAAGAAATAGCGAGGGGCGAAAAACATTAATAGGAGTGGTATATAGGCCTCCAAATAGTAAAATAGAGGTTGGGGAGGGCATCACGAGGGAAATTAGAGAAGCGTGCAATAAGAGCACAGCTGTCATCATAGGTGACTTTAACTTACATATAGATTGGAATAGCCTAATCAGTAAAAAATAATGAGGAGGAGGAATTCCTTGAGTGTTTAAGGGATGGTTATCTGGATCAATATGTCGAGGAACCAATTCGGGAACAGGCTATATTGGACTGGGTACTGTGCAATGAGAAGGGACTAATTAGTAATCTTGTTGTACGGGGACCCTTGGGTCAGAGCGATCATAACATGATCGATTTCTCACTCGAAATGGAGAGCGAAGAAATTGACTCAGAGACTAAGGTCCTGAATTTAAACAAGGGGAATTATGATGCCATTAGACGGGAACTGAGTAGGTCTGATTGGACAACGTTCCTGGGAGGACTGGAGGTAGATAAACAATGGCAAGCATTTAAAGATAGAATGACAAAATTGCAAAAATTGTTTATACCAATCTGGCATAAAAGGAAATCTAAAAAGGTGACTCAACCGTGGATAACAGGGGAAATTAGAGACAGCATAAAATCCAAAGATAGGGCGTATAAAATAGCCAAAAAAAGCGCCAGAGCGGAAGATTGGGAACAGTTTAAGATAGAGCAAAGGAGGACAAAGGGCTTAATCAAGAGGGGCAAAATAGCTTACGAAAGCAAGCTGGCGGAAAATATAAAAACTAACTCCAAAAGCTTTTATAAGTATATCAAGAGGAAAAGACTGGTGAAAACCAAAGTTGGCCCATTGCAGTCAGATACGGGGGAATATATAACGGGAAATAAGGAAATGGCAGACCAACTAAATGCATACTTTGGGTCAGTCTTTACGAAGGAAGACACAAAAAACCTCCCTGGGATATCGGGAAAAATAGGGACATTGGCAAAGGAGGAACTGACGCAAATCAATATCTCTAAGGATATGGTGTTAAGGAAGCTAAAGGGATTGAAGGCGGACAAATCCCCAGGGCCTGATAACATGCATCCTAGGGTACTGAAGGAGGTGGCCCTAGAGATAGCGGATGCACTAAGTATGATTTTTCAGAATTCATTAGACTCGGGAACAGTGCCCATGGATTGGAGGGTAGCTAACGTTACCCCACTATTCAAAAAGGGGGGTAGGGAAAAAGCAGGTAATTACAGACCTGTAAGCCTTACATCAGTTGTGGGCAAAATGCTGGAGTCCATCATTAAGGATGAAATAGCGGAGCACTTAGCAAATGGGGACAGGATAGGACAGAGTCAACATGGATTTACAAAGGGTAAATCGTGCTTGACTAATCTATTGGAATTTTTTGAGGGAGTAACTGGTAAAATAGATGGGGGAGAGCCAGTAGATGTGGTGTACCTGGACTTCCAAAAGGCCTTCGATAAGGTCCCACATAAAAGATTAGCATGGAAAATTGAAGCTCATGGGATAAAGGGGAAAGTATTGACGTGGATAGAGAACTGGCTGTCAGATAGAAAACAGAGAGTTGGAATAAACGGCTCATTTTCTGAATGGCAGGCAGTAACAAGTGGGGTACCACAGGGATCTGTCCTGGGTCCCCAGCTGTTCACAATTTACATTAATGACCTGGATCAGGGAGTCGGATGCAGCATTTCCAAATTTGCAGACGACACTAAACTAGGAGGGGGGGTGGGCTCAGAGGAGGAGACCAGGAAGCTCCAGAGCGATTTGGACAGACTGGGTGATTGGGCGGATAAATGGCAGATGCACTATAATGTGGACAAGTGCGAAGTTATCCACCTTGGGTGCAGGAACGGGAGGGCAAATTATTATTTAAATGGCAATAAATTGGGAGAGGGGGAAGTACAGAGAGACCTGGGTGTTCTTGTACACCAGTCACTGAAGGCGAGCATGCAGGTGCAACAGGCGGTCAAGAAGGCAAACGGTATGCTGGCCTTCATAGCAAAAGGGTTGGAATACAGGAACAGGGATACCTTGCTGCAGCTGTACAGGGCACTGGTGAGACCACACCTCGAGTACTGTGTACAGTTTTGGTCGCCTCATCTGAGGAAAGATGTTCTTGCCATGGAGGGGGTGCAGCGGCGATTCACCAGGCTGATACCAGGAATGGCGGGATTGACCTATGAGGAGAGACTATGTAGTTTAGGGATGTACACACTGGAGTTTAGAAGATTGAGAGGGGACCTCATAGAAGTGTATAAAATTCTGACAGGTCTAGACAGACTAGATGCAGAAGGAATGTTTCCCTTGGCGGGTGAGAACAGAACTAGAGGACATAATTTAAGGATAAGGGCTAAACCATTTAGGACAGAAATGAGGGGGAATTTCTTCACTCAGAGGGTGGTGAACCTGTGGAACTCATTGCCACAGAGGGCAGTGTACGCCAGCTCATTAAATATATTTAAGAGGGAATTAGATATATTTCTACAGGCAAAAGGGGTTAAGGGTTACGGAGGGAAGGCGGGGACGGGATACTGAATTGGAGGATCAGCCATGATCTCATTAAATGGCGGAGCAGGCTCGAAGGGCCGGATGGCCTACTCCTGCTCCTATCTTCTATGTATCTATGTATCTATGTATTAGATCAAACATGTTAATTTCTAATATAATAGCAAAATACTGCGGATGCTGGAAATCCGAAATAACAACAGAAAACGCTGGAAAAACTCAGCAGGCCAGGCAGCATCCGTGGAGAGAGAAAGAGAGTTAACGTTTCAGGTCGATGACCTTTCATCAGAACTGGGAAGAGCCGGAAATCAAATAGATTTAAGGCCAGGGTAAAGCTGGGAAAAGGGGGAGGGGATAAAGGAACAAAGGGGGAGATGAAGAGACATTAAGAGACATTAAGAGATATGCAAGGCTAGAGGTGGTGTTAATGTGACAGATAATTTCTATCTGTGCTGTTAATTCATCTATTTTGACGCAAATGCTTCGCGCATTCAGATATAGTGTCTTTAGCTTTGACTTATTTCTATTTTTCCCTGATGTCACCTTAGTCACTGATGCCTTATTACCTTTGTTACTCTCTCTGTCCCTTCCTGACCCACTCTGCTAATTTTTACCCAAAACTCTACTCTGACATTTCTCTCACTGCTTTTCAATTTACTCTTTCCCGAATCCTCCCACCCACCTCACTTCATTAGTTTAAAGCCCTGTCTACTGCCCTAGTTATTCGGTTCACCAGGACACTGGTCCCAGCCCCGTTTAAGTGGAACCCGTTCCAACGGAACAGCTCCCTCTTTCCCCAGTACTGGTGCCGGTGCCTCATGAACCGAAACCCCTTCCTCCCATACCACTCTTTGAGCCACGCATTTAAACCTCTAATCTGTTTGTCCCTATGCCAATTTGTGCCTCAGCAGAACCTCATCCCTAGTTCTACCTATGTCGTTGGTTCCTACGTGGACCACGACAACTAGATCCTCCCCCTCCCCCTCCCACTCCAAGTTCTTCTCCAGCCATAAGGAGATGTCTTTAACCCTGGCACCGGGCAGGCAACACAACCTTCGGAACTCTCAGTCGCAGCTGCAGAGAACAGTATCAATCCCCTTGACTATACTGTTCCCTACCACAACTACATTCCCTTTCACTCCCCCCACTTGAATGGCCTCCTGCACCATGGTCAGCTTGCTCATCCATCCTGCAGGCTTTCCCTCATCCACACAGGCAGCAAGAACTTCATACCTGTTGGACAAGGGCAAAGGCTGAGGCTCCTCCAGCACTGCACCTGGGGTCCCCTTACCTGCCTGAGTTGGTCACACCCTCCTGTCCCTGACCACTAACCAGACCTGTACCACTACCTAACCTAAGGGGTGTGACTGCCTCCTGGATCAAAGTCTCCAGGTAACTCTCCCCATCCCTGATGCCCCGCAATGTCTGCACCTCAGACTCCAGCTCAAAAACTCTGAGCTGAAGTTCCTCAAGATGCAGGCACTTACTGCAAACGTGGTTGTCCGGGATCACAATGCTCTCCACAAACTCCCACATGCTGCAGTTGTGGCACACCACCTGCACTGCCATCCCGAAATGACCTTGTTTTATTTAATTAAATTTGTATTTAGGTAACTTAGTTTACAGTGTAGTTTCTTGACTACTTACTTGATCTAGATTAAGTTAAGGGTACTGAAATTAAATATCTACCTTAACACAAAGCACTACAAATAGTGTAGGCAAAAAGCAGCAACTCCTTCCCCCTCTCCGTAATTCCCACTCTTTCCAAATTCCCAAATAAAACACTCTGTTCAAGTCCACTCCGTTTAATCCCGCTCTCTGCAGACTCACCAGCAAAACTCCAGTGGAATGGGGCAGAAACTTCAAGAATTGTTCACACTCAGCACTTCCATCATTTTCTGCCAGAAGTAATGTTGGGTGTATAATACGACCACCCAAATATGGATGGACGTATTATAATTACACGCAGATTACAGGAATACGTTATGCAGGTTTTTCTCCATCATTCGTGCCCTAGAAACACTGTGCACATGGGATGCTTGTTTTATTCAAGCATCCAGCATTGCTAAGTGTGGAGGATGTTTCATAGATGAGCCAGAACTTTTTTGCAGCTTAATAACAGCAAGACTGAAACCCTCCTGTTCAGTCCCTGCCAGAAACTCCATAACTTAGCCCTGATCCCATCACCCTTCCTAGATTCCCACTCAATTCAACCTGATGATGCACAATCATCCTGCTCAATTGAACTGAACTTCAAACCCCACATCTAGTCCATCACCAAGGCTCCTCACTTTCCCCTCTGAAATTTTGCCTGTCTCTATCCCTACCTCAATCCCATTTTTGCTGAAACCTTCATTCATACTGTTGTTACCTCTGGACTCATCTTTCCCAATGCCCTCCTTGCTGGGCTTTCAAGCTTCACCCTACATAAAGCCCAAGTCATTCCGAACTCGGCTGCGCATATCCCATCCTGCACTCACCTATCAGCTCTATCCTTGCTGGCCTCTATTTCCTCCGATTCCTTCATTTATTTTGATAATTATTATACTATTACATGCCAACAGCGCAGTGCTGCCCTCTATTGGTTTCTAGTGAGTTTGTAATGAATGTTCCAGAGTTTCTTGCAACATTTAACATAATATTGCGAAACAACAAATGGAACTGACCTTGTACCTTATAGAATAAAATTCCAATTGTCAGTTTCCTTTTTAAAATCTGTAGGTCACAGTAATCCAGAATTATCTAGTACCTGCCCAGAATTGCTGCACATTCATCTTTAATCCTGTAATGTATACATCTTACAGTAGAGAATGTAGAATAACGTATAAATAGCACAGGGAACACACTAGCGGTGGAAGCAGAAAATTGTGCGCATGGTACCTTTAATGTAAAATTTAGTGTTAGAACAATTAAAGGTGAATGTCAGAATTTTTTAATAATTGGTTCTTGGGATATGGGCAATGCAGGAAATGCCACATTTATGACCCATATCTAGTTGCCCTTGGAAAGGAACCGCTGCAGACCTTGTAGTGATGGTGCTCCCACGCTGCTGTTAGGTCGGGAATTCCAGGATTCTGACCCAGCGGTAATGAATAAACAACAATAAACTTTCAAGCCAGGATGGAGTGTAACTTGTAGAGGACGGTGTTCCCAGAACACTGCTCCTCATTCTTTTAGAGGGGTACAATTTTAGTAACCTTGGTGAATTGATGCAGTGCATCCTGTAGATCGTACATACTGCAGCAATCGTGCACCTGTGGTGAAGGGGCAACACCACAATTATACCACCCAGCTGTCTTGCTCAAATAACTCCAGATGTGCAAGATACCATGCAGGATCAGGCAAACACCACATTACACATGGAATTAACAGTTGCAGGGCCGTCTACTGGCCGAGCATGAGACGGTAGTGGACCGCTTCCATTCCAAAGACAAGACACCGACACCCATCGGACAACCGCCACACTCACCTCCCACTGGGGAACTTCTTAGAAAAAACACATGGTTAGGTAGTAGAAGCCACACACCATATATTTTCACAAAAGGGAGGTACTGGGATAAGAAACACTGACCACACACAAGAGAAAATACAAATTTAGGCTGTTACGTCTGTCGGTTCATTTGAGATTATTGCAGTATCAGATAGTTGTCCAGGAGTAGATGTAAGGCTGAGGGTAATAGTGGGATACTTTATTGTTCCACTTATTAGCACATGTGGAGTTTACTGTGCATTGGTTGGCAATAGGCACTTAAGTAATGGTGTCATTCATTGAAAGCTTGACTGAAGACTCTTCCAATCTCAAATGAGGCTTTGTACACATTTGCTCAGTTTTATTCGATACTATTGGTTGCGGCTGGACCTCCATTTTCAGATGGCAAACTTGTTCAAGAGACCACAGACCAAAATGATCTTGGAGAACTTCACAGATTTAGTGGGTATTGCAGGATAGTCCTGACATCCGATCCTTTGCTTCAACATCTTGATAGTCTGCTCCCTATGAGCCTATTGCAGTGTGTGTCTCATTATATTGCTTTTTGGCTCTTGTCTGTGACTGGCTCAAGATGATGAGCCATAGTTGAACTGGATAATTTTGATTACTCAGCATTTTTCTGCCCAGTTTTTCCTGGCCCGTCACACAGTGGTGGCAACAACTTGGGGGAACCTGCTCCATAGTAAAATGCAGGCTCTCTCATTCACTAGCTGGTGTCCATGAGGAAATTGATGAATGAGTTCTTCTTGACACAGACGGTATCTGCTACCTGTTGAAATATCAGTGCACTGAAGGTTGAGAGATTTAGGAGATCCTGAGTTGTTGCGTGAAAGAAACCAGAGGCATAAACTTGCCACGTTGATGGCCACTTGCAGAGCTGTCCCTGTCCTGGAACTGGTCTGAAGTTCCGACTCCAGGATGCTGCATATTTTTGTCACTCTTCCTTCGGAGTCATAGCCTTCTTAGGCCAATCTCTTCTGACGTGTCACGGTAGGTAGTCTGTACACAAAGATGGGTGGGTGAAGGCAGCTACAGCTTGACTGTTTAAGATGTAAACACAACTCCTCATGCCTGATCAGATCTTCCTCTTCCAGAACCAGCAACTATAGTGGCGTACTCAATGGGTGATCCATAATCAAAACTGTAGTATCACATTACATTGTAGTTGTTAACCGTCCACAGATGGTACATAGGGTCCAAAGTGAGAAATTTTATTTAGACAAATGTCATAATTTTCTCGTAAATTTTGCAACGTTTTGAGTCTTTATTATGCTCCAAAGCTTATTGCCGGTACCAACTATCAGTGCCAAATTTCTCACCTCAGTGAAAAGTTGAAATAGTAACCTAAAAGCATTTGAAAACAATGTTTGAATGATTTCTTGGATTCCTTTTATAAAAAATATTGGTAGTTGTTTGCTGACTGGCTGGCTTTGATTGGTAGTGTTTGAATTTGGTGATTTTCATTCATGTGCCCATTGGTATGTTTCCTACTTGTTCAGTTATGATTGGTTGCTTGAATGACTTTTAATGAATATGAAAATTGAGCCAATCAGTTGTAATAAATTTGCAAGTATGACAGAGGTGTGTTTGACAAAATGCACGCTAGCCTCAAAGCTGATCATACACATCTATATATTTATTTTTTTCCCAAATAGTAAGCAAAAATAATTCTGTCTGTATATGTTAAATTACAGGTATAAAAGACAAATATTTTGAACACATTCTTTCTAGAATTCATGTTGAAGCATAGCTAGGTTGAGACCGAGTACAGTTGGCTACTGATTTCTATAAATGAGGATTTTATTTTTCTTCTTACTGTGACATTGAAACTACAAACCCATTCTGTACCAAACCAATTTATTCAGGTTGCAGTAAATTGGGTTGTAAAATTATACCACATAATAGCTTTCCCCAAGTAAGATTAAAAACATCCAAGATGTTTAACACTGGGCTGCAGAAATTCTAAATTGTATTTCAATATATTAAGCGGACAAAGAAAGAGTACAGGAAACTCGTTCGTATCCGGCACCGACGGGAGCAGGAAGGTGCCGGTTGATTAAAAATTCCGGATAACAGAGAGGTATATCTACCGAGGCTATTTTTAACAAACAAAAATAAAAAAAATCAAGAAATGTGCACCTACAGAATGTTGTGTTAAGAGACTACCGGCAGCGCGGGAGAGTCAGACTCCTGTTATTGAGGTGTTCAGATCGGAAGAGACTACCGGCAGCGCCAAGAAGCCGAGTAGTGGCAGTTTGGAGAACTACCCCCACTGACTAACTCGGCCACCGCGGGAGACTCGGACTCGGCAACATTTCCGGTTATTGAGGTGTTGTTTTCGGAGTATGAATTTTGCCGATTAGAGAATTCCGGATATTTAGGTGCCGTTTAAACGATAGTTTCCTGTATATAGCTACATTACAGAACTTGACTTGCTTTTGCAGGTGACTATGTTAAGCAATGTAACTGCAAAATCTACATATACTACCAACCTATACTGGCAGTTTTACCTAGGTCATAGGACAGTGATCTTTTGTTGCGATTGGTTTACAATCCATCATCAATAGTGCACAGTAATTTTTTTCAAAAATTCAATCACGATTATTTAGTGACGTCCATTTCAATCTTCAATGCAAGAGACTTGCATTGTTCCAACTGTGTCTCATTCTTCCTGTAATTTAACCTTTTTAAAATCTTCCCTTATCTGCTGCAACAGATCTGGGTTGAACACAACATCCAGCGCAGTCATTGCCAAGGCCTTTGCTGTTCGCAATGTATAATACTGTGCTTCTTTAGATCCTGCAACAATAGCATATCACTGAGTGAGCACAACAAATGCAAGGCAATCTTATTCATTAAATCGTAATTTAAACTAGTTTCTACCTGGACTACTATATAGACACAGAAAAGTTTCTTTTCATGAAACATTGTTTTCCAATTATACATCCAGGAACCACGTTTCAATAATAATGGTTAGTTAATTCAGCCAACCCCTCAAGCCCCACCCTACCACATTCATGCAAAAACAGTGTTGTCTATTTGAAGGTTTACAACATTTGGCTGTACTTTCCCTCCCCTTTCTAGTTTATTCTGCATTTAAATAGTAAATAGACAAAGTTGGCTTTAGAACCACATCTTGTGACTCGGAGTCCAATGATAAAGTTCTAACCTCGTGTCGATGTGACCTGAGGGATGCATTACTAATTGTTACAGCTGAATATAGAATTTTGAAGAGCATGTCACTATAGAATTTTGAAGAGCATGTCACTTTGAAGTAAAATTGGAGACATTTATTTTGAAGTTAGTGGTTACTTTGGCGGGATACAGCGGAGTTGATTGCAAATCACTGAAGGCTGGAAATCCCTTCACGAGGGATAAAGCAATGACAGAGAGGAGTAAGGCTTCTAGGCAGTCATATTAAAATATCCTCAGGCCTCTCTCCATTATATGCAAAATTTTCTTGGCTCTTCACCTTTGAAATGGATAACGTTTTGCTCCGACATATTCTGATGACATACACCCTTCAAAATACTGTGCCTTTGCTATGGTCTTCCTCATTTTCCAATGGAAAGCCAACTTCCACATATAGTGGGATATTACTAATCATCCACACAATGGGCGAGGGAAAACCACCTGGGGATACTTCCCTTTTAGGAAGCTCCATTCTTTAGGTGACCTTCCTGCAGACTCACCAGCTCTTGCTCCAGAGGAAGCAGCATAAGTGACTGTTCAGTGTTTCTGTGCTATCAGTTAAAGGAAGTCTCACCAGGAAAAATTTCTGCATGAAGAGGCTGAACTTCAAAATTGAAAAGACCATGCAGCATGAGGGAAGGGGGAACTATACGGACTTTCTGAATGGATGTTTTAAGATGGGCCAAATAGCATTCCTCATCCTATATCTTGTGAACTGAATAAATTATGCAAATAAATGCAGCAACCAAAGTATGTGCGGGTTAGGTTGATTTGGCTATGATAAATTGACCCTTAGTGTTAGGGGGGGATTAAATATGTGGGGTTACGGGGATAGGATGGGATATGTTAGGGGGAATTAAATACGTGGGGTTACGGGGATAGGGTGGGATATGTGTCGGTGCAGGCTCGATGGGGATTCTGTGAGAGAAAGTAGGGACAGGGTACTGGATTTGGATGATCAGCCATGATCGTATTGAATGGTGGAGCAGGCTCGACGGGCCGAATGGCCTACTCCTGCTCCTAGTCTCTATGTTTCTATTGCAGTGATCTCTAACTTGATGGAAAAGTTGTGTGTATGGTTCTTGGAACAGCTTCTCTGAAGCTATAATGCCATCGGCCAGAATTTCTGGACAGATTTTGGTCTTTGTAGTTAGCTAGCACCCTAAAGAGTGCAGGTGAAGTTTGAGCTTTAAGAGGTAAAGTAGCAGAGAAAAGAGACAATGGAATCCTGTTCCAGCTAAAACTGAGAAATAATTTAAGGCAAAAACTTATGAAATCTAAGTATACCTCATTGTACCAAATCATTTAGAGCTGATTGACTATTTATGGCTCATGAACCTTCTTTGTCGAGACCAGGGCCTCCAATGAAGTGGGCCTACGTATCAGAAATTTCATGTTCCAAAAAAATGTTTTGAGAAGCATCAGTTTAAAATCCAAAAGGTGCTTTAATGGAGGCTGAGTCAGACACAGAGGCGAGAATGTATTACCTACACCAGAGAACTGCCCAATCCTTTCCCCACACATCTACTAACTAAATTCCAGTGATTTTTGAGGAATTGCTAGATTCCAGTGAATTTTGAGAAATTCAGAGTGTCCATCAGCACCAGAGATTATGCACAATTGACACCTACTGATGCAGAAGGCCTCTTTCTTCTTGGGTTGTTCAGTGATGAGATGAGATAACTGGGACTGTGTCACAGAAACAAGGGGCATACAAGTAGACTTCACCGTTAGTTAATTAACACTGATGAAGTCTTCAATCAACACGGAGGATTCAGTACCAGCTGGCACCGTGGTAGCCCTAATACATAAATTAAGAAAGGCACAGCCAAGTTACATACCCAGGGTAAAGCTAAACAGTCTCCAAAGTGGATGAATAGGGAAATTAAAATGGTAGCGAGAAAAACAATCTTTACAAAGCCTACAGGGGAAAAGGATTATAGGAATATTAACATAGGTTAAAAAATGTTACAAGTGTTAAATGCGCCATAACCAAGACTGCCTATTTCCACCTCTGTAACATCACCCAACTCCGCTGCTGCCTCAGCTCATCTGCTGCTGAAACCCTCATCCATGCCTTTGTTACCTCTAGACTTGACTATTCCAACACATTCCTGGCTGGCCTCCCACGTTCTACCCTACGTAAACGTGAGGTCATCCAAAACTCTGCTGCCCGTGTCCTAACTCGCACCAAGTCCTGTTCACCCATCATCCCTGTGCTCGCTGATCTACATTGGCTCCCTGTTAAGCAACGCCTCAATTTTAACATTCTCATCCTCATTTTCAAATCCCTCCATGGCCTCGCCCCTCCCTATATTTGTAATCTCTTCCAGCCCCACAACCCTCCAAGATATCTGCACTCCTCCAATTCTGGCCTCTTGAGCATCCCCAATTTTAAAATCGGTCCACCATTGGTGGCCATTCCTTCAGCTGCCAAGGCCCTAAGCTCTGGAATTCCCTCCCTAAACCTCTCCATCTCTCTTTCCTCCTTTTAAGACGCTCCTTAAAACTTACCTCTTTGACCAATTTCTCCTTATGTGGCTCGGTGTCAAATTTTGTTCTATAACACTGAAGCGCCTTGGGACGTTTAACTACATTAAAGGTGCTGTATAAATACAAGTTGTTGTTGTCGTTGTTGTTCAGATAAGGTTCTTAGGTACTAGTAAAGATGCTGTGGGATTAGAAGCAAGCAAACAAAAACAGTCCCTATAGTTGAAGAGGAGGATAAACCGGACTCATGCTACTACAGGCCCTTTCATTGATCAATATCAGGTAGGGGGTATGCTGGAGGAGCATCTCTATAGCAACAAGAGTTTAATTTCAGAAAAAACAGATTTAGAAAGGGCAAGATTCTGGGCAACAAAGCTTCTTAAGGACATTACAGATGAGACGTTAAACTGAGATCCCATCTGCTCTCTCAGGTGGACATAAAAGATCCCATGGCACTATTTCGAAGAAGAGCAGGGGTGTTATCCCCGGTGTCCTGGCCAATATTTATCCCTCAATCAACATAACCAAAACAGATCATCTGGTCATTATCACACTGCTGTTTGTGGGAGCTTGCTGCACGCAATTGGCTGCCACGTTTCCCACATTACAACAGTAACTACACTTCAAAAGTACTTCATTAGCTGTAAAGCGCTTTGGGACGGCCTGAGGTCGTGAAAGGTGCCATATAAATGCAAGTTTGTCGTCTTTTCTTTCTTTCTATTACAAATAATTATATAGTGGAGCTCCCTACAATATAGATTTACACTTTCAGAAAGTTGACAAAAGTTCCAGGAGAGACTTCTAAATTAAACCAAAAGCCATGAGAATCTAGTGGATCATTTGTTCTCTGGATGTGGGCAATTCTAACAAGCCTGCTTTTATTGACCATTCCTCGATACCCAGAGAAAGTGATGGTGGGCCTTCTCCTTGAACTACTGCAGTCCTTGTAAGGATGGTGGTCCCACAACAGAACTGGATAAGAAGGAACTTGAGATGTAATGTCAGACTAGGGGGATGATGTTGAATTGCATGTTGTAGGGTTCATTACTTGGACCCTTGTTTCTAATATACATTAAGTGACCTGGATACCACAACCTATTGCAAGCCTGACAGATTTGCAGGTGATGCCAAGATGGAGAGAGCAGTAGAGACATGCGACGCAGTTAATTATTTGCAGAAGGATTTAGATCAATTACACAAAGAAATGGGAAATTTAATAGTCGACAAGTGTGAAATATTATACATTGGAAGAAAACAAATTGTAGAACGCAAGTCTAAAATCAACAGAACAGAAATAGCACTGGGAGAATTAGAAAGGGATCTGGGAGTAGTTGCACAATGTGGAGAAGCAATTACTTCTGTCCCACACCAACATGAATGACTCTTAATAGCCCTCTGAAGTGGCTTAGCAAGCCACTCAGTTGCATCACCACCTTCTCATGGCGACTGGGGGTGGGTAATAAATGCTGGCCTTGCAAGCAATGCCCACATCCCAAGAATTAATAATGACTAGGATTCCCTATACAACAAGCTCAGATCTCAACTGCTCTGGAGTGAGTCATTCCATGTTATTCTCGCTTACCCCTCTACTATCCAATTACAGAGAAACTTTGGCAAGACTGGAAGTAGGATGTAAAACTGCATGCTTGTTCAGTTGGGGGTCAGGAGTTTTTTTTGACATGCTGGATGAAAAGAACTATTAGTATTATTCAACTTGTACACCATACCTTTGTAATCAGCAAGTACTTAGAAACAATTCTGCAGAATGGTATTTCAAAATGCTTACCGGCTGCTTCAGTGTATTCCTCTGTATGATTCAAAGCCGAGGACCCAATGTAAAAGTAAGGGTGAATTCCAGGAACAATAAAAGAAACATTACCAAAATCTGTGGAGCCTAAGAAAAAACAGAAAGGAAAGAAAGAAAATTAACAACTTTTATATCCAGCCTGTTACATGGTAACAACAGCTACCTTTCATTAAGAATGGTAGGCCATTCTAGAAAGTCACACACAAGATACTGGCAGGGAATTTAAATTGCGCAAAAGCAACATATACCTTTTAATTTCATAGTTCCATTACAGAAAGTCTCAATCTAATTTACAATTAAGTTATTGAAAAATCAGTTTCATGATTCAGATATTAATTCTTTAAAAAATTATAAATTAATCTCCTGCTTATTGTGAGTTACATAACTTTAATAAGAGGTGGGAGGTAACATTCAGCTACAAGTAGCAATACTGCCCCCATCCTTCCACAAAATACCATCACTGCAAAACTAAAAAAGTGTACAGCCATTACTAACTTGTTCAGCAACAAGTAACTAGATGTTAGTCCTATTCAGTACTGTCTGGAAGCTTGAAAGTTGTAATATGAAGCACTATTGGCTCAAGCAGATTTAGAAGACAGCTGATTTGCAGCAGTAAAAATGCACACTGCAACCTAATCTGGTAAATATTAAATTTCTAGTATCACAAAATCATGTGTAGTTTTAGAAAGTATAATAATTCTACAGCATTAGAGAATTTAAGATTGTTGCTGGACAAAATGTAAAAAAAAACTAAGCCAGCAGGTAAACTTAAAATGTTGAAGTTCAGTTTTATATGTAGAGTGATATTTTACAATTAAATCCCTGGTGATTTAATGGAGATACTGTTCTAGAGTAAAACTGAAAAAAAAAAATCACTCTCATCCCTTCATAGTTTCACAGCATTATCTGCAACTCAAACCTTTTAAACCATAAATTTCAGATCTTAGTGGAGGACTTCTGGAGAAACAGAGCAAAACTACAAAAAGAAAATCAGACAATAATCAAGGAAAAATAATTTTATTTACTTTTGTGGTGGCAATTTTGAAAAACTCAGATTTTTAACTTTTTTGTCTTAGTGGACAGAAATAATTTAAGTGAGGGGTGGCTATATGAACAGCATGTCTACAGCAGGAGTGAGCCTCAAGATCCGTACTGCCTGCTGAGTGTTTCATAGCTAATCGTGCATAACTAGTTTATAAATAAAACCGTTTCAGAAGCAGCGCAGGCTAAGAATGATAATTTAATTCATACAAGTGTGCTCAGCTTTCAACAGATCACTAGGATTTGAGTACAGGAGTAAAGAAGTCTTACTCCAATTATATAGGGCCTTGGTGAGACCACACCTGGAGTACTGTGTACAATTTTGGTCTCCTTACCCAAGGAAGGATATACTTGTCATAGAGGGAGTGCAACGAAGGTTCATGAGATTGATTCCTGGGATGGCGGGACTGTCGTATGAGAAGAGATTGAGTAAACTATGCCTGTATTTTCTTGAATTCAGAAGAATATGAGGGGATCTCATTGAAGCATACAAAATTCTTACAGGGCTTGATAGGGTGGATGCTGGGAGAATGTTTCCCTTGGCTGGCGAGTCTGGAACCAGGGGCCACAGCCTCAGGATAAAGGGTAGGCAATTCAGGACTGAGATGAGAAGACATTTCTTCACACAGAGGGTGGTGAATCTTTGGAATTCTCTACCTCAGAAGGCTGTGGAGGCTCAGTCATTGGGTATATTCAAAACTGAAGTCGATAGATTTCTGACTAGTAAGGGCATCAAGGGATATGGCGATAGGGCCGGTGAATAGAGTTGAGGCAGAAGATCAGCCATGATCTCATTGAATGGCAGAGCAGGCTCGAAGGGCCGAATGGCCTACTCCTGCTCCTATTTCTTATGTTTAAAAATGATCAATCAGCAACTCTGGCTGAGCAGATTATTTGCCCATTCTGTTGACCAAAAATAATGTAGGACATGTGGGGGAGGGAAGGAAGAGGATGAACAGAAGGAACATTAAGAAAACTAGTTATTGGGGAGACCAAACGCAGATTGGGTGACCGCTTTGTGGAACACCTCCGTTCAGTCCGTAAGGGTGACCCCGAGCTTCCGGTCGCTTGTCACTTTAATTCTCCCCTCCACTCCCACTCTGACCTCTGCCTCTTACGTTCTTCCAATGAAGCTCAACGTAAGCTCGAGGAACAGCACCTCATCTTTCGATTAGGCACTTTACAGCCTTCTGGACTCATTGAGTTCAACAATTTCGGACTATAACCCCCCATTTTTTCAGGCGGCAGCTGTTGATAATTCTGCCATCCCCATTTGCAACATTTTATCTCTCCTGAGTTCAATCCCAGCACAGACTGTGCCTTTAGTTCCTTCCTCGCCTCCCCCCAACTTTCCCTGCCTCTGCACCTGCTTAAAACCTGTTACATCTCCAACTTTTACCAGTTCTGACAAAGGGTCACAGACCTGAAACGTTAACTCTGTTTCTCTCTCCATGGATGCTGCCTGGCCTGCTGAGTGTTTCCAGCATTTTCTGTTGTTATTTCAGATTTTCAGCATCTGCAGTATTTTGCTATTGTGTAGTTATTTGAAGATCTGTTTTTACTTGAAAATTAAAGCAGCAAGGGGAAAAGAAGTTCAAGCTGCATCTGACACTACCATCTGCAGCTCGTTATAAATGGAAAGGAGACACTAGAAGGAGACGCACCGCGGGACACACTCACTGGAAGGATATACACTATAAAGGAGGTCGGGACCCAGGGGCGAGGACGGGGCCCGGGAGTGGTGCAGCGTGGACCAGCAGCGGGGTCGGGAGGACCACACTGCAGCCTATGAAACCCAGGCAGAGAGGACCTGCGGGAAGGAGGGAGGACAGTAGGAGTATGTTTGTGTGTGTGTGTGTGCTAGGCCGATGTAACAGAGCCTGGTCTCCAATCATCTTGGATCCCCTTGCCATTGGACCAAGACCTTGCTCTGTCAAACCTGTGTGGCAGCTGGTGTGCAACGGCCACCCCACGTTAAAAAAATTCACGCACAGGCATCTTCCACCCTTTAAAATGAAGTTCGGGACCTGGAACGTCAGGACCCTCATGGACAACCCCAACAGTGACAGACCGGAACGCTGTACTGCTATCGATGCCCAGGAGCTCAGAAGTTTCCACATAGACATCACTGCCCTAAGCGAGACCCAGCGGGCAGGGGAAGGCCAGCTCAAGGAACAAGGCGGTGATTACACCTTCTTCTGGAAAGGCAAACCTGAAGAAGAACGCCACCTCCATGGGGTAGGCTTCGCCATAAAAAATAAGTTAGTTGAACGTCTCAGAGACTCTCCTTGTGGAATAAACGAACGCCTCATGACTCTACGGCTCACCCTAGCCCGGAACTAGTGCGCTATGGTCATCAATGCGTACACCCCAACACTGGAAGCCACAGGCGAGACCAAAGAGGAATTCTACTCCAGCCTCGAACAATCCCTGTCCCGAGACCCAACGGGCGACAAGCTGATCCTCCTTGGCGACTTCAACGCCAGAGTTGGAAAGGACACAGACCTCTGGGGAGGTGAGATCGGCAGAGAGGGGGTAGGGAAAGCCAACTCCAACGGTACCCTCCTCCTGACGAAATGCTTAGAACATGGCCTTGTCATAACCAACACCTTGTTCCGTCAGAGAGAAAAGTACAAGGCTTCATGGCAACACCCTCGCTCCAAGCACTGGCATCTGCTGGACTACGTCATCGTCCGAGCGAGGGACCGCAAGGACATCTGCATCACCCGGGCCATGACAGGAGCTGATGACTGCTGGACAGACCACCACCTAATCCGCTCTGTCATCTCCATCAACGTAGCCCCAAAACAGCGGCGGCAACAGAAGCAATGCCGCAGGGAAATCAACGCTGGAGCACTCAAAGACCCTGCTAAGAAAGCCCTATTCAGCCTGCACCTCACAACCAACCTGACAACTCCCAGTGATTTAGAGACACAGAGTGTCCACAGCGCCTGGTCTGCACTCAAGGCCTCCATAATCAGCACCTGTGAAGAGACGCTTGGTCACTCAACCAGGAAACACCAAGACTGGTTCGATGAGAATGACCAGGAGTACCAGGAGCTAATAAGCCGCAAGCGCAAGGCATTCCTGATCTGGAAACAGCAACAGAACTCGAGAGCAAGAAAGCAGCTCTACAGACGCCTGAAGGCCGAGGTCCAACAAAAAACTCGTGACCTGAAGAACAGATGGTGGGTGGAGAAAGCACAGGAGTTCCAGCAGCTAGCCGACAACCACGACGTGCGTGGATTATTTAGCGCAGTCAAGACCACCTATGGCCCAAGCACCCAAGGTCCTACCCCACTGTGGGCCAAGAACGGAGAGGTACTCATCAAGGACAGAGAGGCAGTCAGTGCCCGCTGGAAGGAGCACTTCGAAGATCTCCTTAACCGAGATTGTCTTCGACGCGAGTGTCCTCAACTCCATCCCGCAGCATGCTACCCGCCACCACCTCAGCACAACCCCAGCCCGGCATGAGGTTGAAAAGGCCATCTGACAACTGAAGAGCAACAAGGCCTCAGGAGCTGATGGAATCCCCGCCGAGGCGCTAAAACATGGCGGAGAAGCACTATTGGCGTGAATACATGAACTAATTTCTCTTATTTGGAAGGAGGAGAGCATGCCAGGGGATCTCAGACGCCGTAATCGTGACCATCTTCAAGAAAGGTGACAAGTCAGATTGCGGTAATTACAGAGGAGTCTCCCTACTGTCTGCCACAGAGAAAGTAATCGCAAGAATCCTCCTCAATCGCCTTCTCCCAGTGGCTGAAGAGCTCCTCCAAGAGTCGCAATGCGGATTCCGCCCACTAAGGGGCACAATGGACATGATCTTCACCGCGCATCAACTACAAGAGAAATGCAGGGAACAGAACCATCCGCTGTACATGGCCTTCTTTGACCTCACAAAGGCCTTCAACACCATCAACCAAGAGGGAATATGTCCTCCTCAAATTCAGCTGCCCTCAAAAGTTTGTCACCATCCTCAGCCTGCTTCACGACGACATGCAAGCCGTGATCCTGACCAACGGATCAACCACAGACCCAATTCACGTACAGACCAGGGTCAAACAAGGCTGTGTCATCGCACCAACGTTCTTCTCGATCTTCCTGGCTGCAATGCTCCATCTCACCCTCAGTAAGCAACCCACTGGAGTGGAGCTAATCTACAGAACAAACGGGAAACTGTTCAACCTCCGTCGCCTCCAGTCCAGATCCAAGGTCGTCCCATCCTCTGTCATCGAATTACAGTATGCAGACGACGCTTGCATCTGCGCACACTCTGAGGCCGAACTCTAAACCATCGTCAACACCTTCACCGAAGCGTACGAGAGCATGGGCCTTACACTAAACATCCGTAAGACAAAGGTCCTCTACCAACCTGCCCCCGCCACACAGTACTGCTCCCCAATTATCAAAATCCATGACGAGGCCTTGGACAATGTGGACCACTTTCCATACCTCGGGAGCCTACTGTCAACAAGGGCAGACGAATTCCAACACCGCCTTCAGTGTGCCAGTGCAGCCTTCGGTCGCCTGAGGAAGAGTGTGTTTGAAGACCAGGACCTCAAACCCAGCACCAAGCTCATTGGCTACAGAGCAGTAGTGATACCCGCCCTCCTGTATGCTTCAGAGACATGGACCACGTACAGCAGGCACCTCAAAGCACTGGAGAGGTACCACCAACGCTGCCTCCGCAAATCCTGCAAATCCATTGGCAGGATAGGCACACCAATGTCAGTGTTCTCGCTCAGGCCAACATCCCCAGCATCGAAGCTTTGGCCACGCTCGATCAGCTCCGATGGACGGGCCACATCGTCCGCATGCCCGATACGAGACTCCCAAAATAAGCGCTCTACTCGGAGCTCCGACACGGCAAGAGAGCCCCAGGTGGGCAGAGGACACCCTCAAAGCCTCCTTGAAAAAGTGCAACATCCCCACCGACACCTGGGAATCCCTGGCCCAAGACCGCACAAAGTGGAGGAGAAGCATCCGGGAAGGCGCTGAACACCGAGTCTCTTCGCTGGGAGCAAGTGGTAGCCAAGCGCAAACAGCGCAAGGAGCGGACGTCAACCCAAGCACCCCACCCACCCGCCCTTTCAACCACCGTCTGCCCCAGCTGTGACAGAGACTGTAGGTCCCGCATTGGACTCATCAGTCACCTGAGAACTCATTTTTAATGTGGAAGCAAGTCATCCTCAGTTCCGAGGGACTGCCTAAGAAGATAAATGGAAATTATAAAAAGATACATTAACCTATTTACCTGATGGACTGTTCAGAACTCGCTCATCAGTTGTGAATTCCATGCCGAGGCTTCTGCCATTTGCCTCATACAGTTGTCGGAGAGTCTTATTAGGAATCACATTGCGGGATGCATTCTTGCCAAATTCCAGTTCGACCTGAAAGGTTATATGAGTATTAGCTTTTGTAAATTATACATCCTAAACAGTTAGTAAATAACAATTCTTTGGATTCAAAATATCCAGGCAAATTAAATCATTAATCTATTTCACTGGAAATGTGAACAGATTTGCACAAACTAGGCTTAAAAGTTAAATCAAGTATGAATACCCTTTAAAGAAGCAAAAACATGCCAGCTTTAATCAATTTGCTTTTCTCTATGCTGCAAAGGTTTTGAAGAGATTTTGTATAAATGGAGAACACTAATTACACTGGATAGGGTTGGGGAAGAGAACATAACAGGGTGAGGGGAAGAAATCGACTCTGGTTAATTCCGTTTCTTAACATTTCAGTAGCTCCTCTTCCAAGTCAAGTGAGCCCCTCCACCCAATAAATCAGTATTTAGCTTCAACAAAACAAGCTAAAAGAAGTTACATCAAACTATAGTTCTAGTCAAATTTGTGTTTTGGACTAAAAGGGTACCAAAGGTGCTGGGTGTAGAGTATGGACGTTAGTCAGGTAAGATTTAACATTTTTACACACAACAAACTTGAGAATATGGACAGCATTTCAATGATTGTTATTTGTGGCATGACATTAATCCTATAGAAATAAACCGTACTTGCTTTTTAAGTTAAAAGAGAAACTATATATTATTTAATTTAAAATGGCTGTCTATTTAAAAAAAATTCAAACATACAAATAGGATTTCCCATCAACTATGGCTTTGAGGGCAGGGAGAAGAGAGAAACACCTTGGATCAAATGCTGTTATAACAACGTTTCAATTCATAGTGCTGTATATGCTCTGAATCACACGCTTATTTCTTAACCAAAGCAGCAAGAGATCTAGAATATAGCAAAATGAACAACGCAATACAAAAATAAATCAACTTAAACAGTTCCATGCAAGAACAGTTCAGTGAGAGAATCAACAGGGAGGTTGAGTGGGAACGGTGTGTGGAGGCTGAACTTCCTTCTAAAGATAGGTCATTAATATTGTTCTTTGTTCATCTTCCAGAATAGACTCCCAAGAATCATCCATGGACATTGTTAGTGGGTTAACTTTTCAGTGAAATCAGGCAACTGCACAAAGCTCATTCAGAGTTTCACATTTTAATTATGTAATATCAGAACATAATCTAAATGAGGGTGCTCCTCCAATAGCTATGTAAATAATGACATGTAACTGACCCATACAGATCAGAAGGTTCCAGATTTAATTCCCAGTCTGTGTCATGTTGGCAGATCTCATCCAGGGCAACGGGAGGGGCTACATTTAGGCTAGGGTTGCTGAGACTAAATCAGCTAGGGTTTCCTCTCCTAATTGCCATCCACTGACTCCTGATGGAAAGTATGTAGATGTGGACAGATAAAGTTTGGCTGCGAGGCCCCCCAAGCACTGGCACAATCAACACACCGAATAGGTGAGACAGTCCTGATCGACAGTTAGCAGAATCAGCTCATCTCTCTTGCCTCTCCCCCTTGATTTTTTGAAGAAAAGCTACTGAGGAAGTGCTAGAAGCTAAAGAAAAATGTTCCATCAGTATAGCTGACTGGTACCGATGCATCTTGTGTACACCATAGAAACTCAGTCTACACATTCCAAATTTAGCTCACAGTCACAACTTTGAGCCAAAATATCACATCTATGTCCAGACCTTTGGTGAGGCTGAGGATTTCAAGTAAAAAAGAACTTTAATAAAGCATCATAAGACAAAACCATTCAGTGGATATATGTAAATCATGTTAGTGAAATATATAAATTTTTAGATTTAAAAAAAATGTTTAAACCCTTATTTTAAGCATTAGAAATTTCACAAAGAAAAAAATGGCAGACAAAAAATATTTCTGAAAGCATTTTCAGCAATTTGTTGGAAGCCAGTGGACTGACTGTGCTTTCACAGGTTGATATACTCAGTATAAAATAGCAGCTATTGACAATGTCACATTGTGAGACACACCACATTGACAAGGCCCATCAAAGCGTCATCTATAGAAGCAACAGGTATTTGAGTTCTCAACGAGATGTGTGCCCCAAATGCTGAATTTAATGAAAATAGATATATTATTCCCCAGCAATAGCTTGCCTGCTGTTAATAGGAGGAAGGGAGAAGGCTTAAACTAAAACAAGACATTTTTAGACTAATTTAACATAAAAATCATCTGATGGTATATGGGGGGTCTAACCCAAGTCTGCAGTACAAGGAGTTTCCCACATTATCACCATGGTATTTAATATTTATAATTTACTGCTTTACTTCAAGGAAACATTGGCCTTCCAGGAACTCAGCAGCAACTACAGGTGAGGGGGTGGGGGAGGGAGGAAGAAAGCAAGTCTCAAATCAGTAGATTGCAGGGACTTGGAAAACATAGGTGGACGCACAATGGGGATTTGGGACATTAACCACTGTTGGGCCAGGAAATACAGAACTTGAATGGCGTTTTCTACAATCCATATCATGAGTATCCCTGTCCTAGATAAAGCAATCTAACAAAAACAAATTGCAAAACAAAAAAGGAGTTAAAAATTGCTAAGCCTTTCAACCATTCAAAATACTCACGATACATTTTAGTTCCCAACCCACTATTTTTGTTCAGTGTTAAGTGCTAATAATGCAACTGGAGGGACTGACAAGAGAAGCCACTGTGCCTTATAGAAAGATGAATTATCAGTACATACAGCCATTAACAAAGAATGCTTAAGTCATTTCAATTTTGTATGTTGGGTCCACTCTCTTACATTGTGAACTCCAACCTAGTTCCCTGATGAAGTCCTTACAAAGATAGACAGGGTAAAAAATGTACCCGTTTGTTCAAAACATATAGATAAAATTTACAAGTTCATATATTTAAACCAATCTAAAATAGTTGCTTTCTAATTATCAACTGAATGTCTGTGCAATGTCACCAACAGCAAGTGATTTTTGCAGTTTATACAATTATCGTCATGCATTAGCTACCTGGCACCCTGTTGCCAATCCAGCGGCTTTGAAACACTTTGTTGCTTTTTCAGTCAGCATACCCAGGTCTTTGTATTGTGGAGTGCGGAGATTATATTCCAGCTCAGAGTGTGAGGGAATAATGTTGGGCTTCGCTCCTCCATGTTTAATAATACCTAGCAGCAAAAGAGCATTATGATCAAGCAATCAAATATCTATGGAAACTCAGCATTAGAATGTTTATTCATTATTTCTTCATACATATGTACACTGTTTATATGAACCCAGTGCCTTAATCTATATTTAGTATGAAAATCCATTTAGGTTGATTCAACAAAGCTGTCAGTTTATACTAAAGACCAGCTGAGTGCTGAAATTATCAGGAAATGTGTACACAAAACAAACAAGCACCTTTCTGCTACACTGCCTTCTCATTGACTCCAGTATGACATCCACTGCATAATGTTTTTACAGGAATAATTGACCATGTAAAAATGTCACTTTGAAATCCAATTGTAGCAAACTTCTGGACTGATTAATATCTAATTCCCAATACAAAAAAATCCTTTGGAAATAAGTGCTTCAAACAGCAGATTTCAGTTCAAAGTGCTGTAACACAATCTAGGAGCTCTTATGTCTCCATAGGCTAAAATCAAGGCTTACTTGTGATTTGGGTTGTAATTATGCCCCCTAGATTATATTGCAGCTTTGTGACATACTCCCATACAACTGATTTTTTGCACCTGGATATTTGATATGACTGTATTTTATACAGTAAAATTGCTAAATTATTAGAAAATACAGTATTTGAATAAAATCCATGTAATATCACACAGACACACATTATATGGAGTCAGTGGGATTAGTTTTACAAACATACAAACAATGACAGACAGGTAAAGACCCTCTGGGCCATCAAGCCTGTTCCACACAATTGCGATACCTTGTGTTTCACAATATATACTCTCCACCCCACCCGAAACCATGTGATCTCCTGGGAGAGGCAAAAAAAGATAAAAAACCCAGGGAAAAAAATCTGGGAATTCCTCTCCGACCCATCGAGGCAATCAAAACTAATCCAGGAGATTACACTGGCCTTGAATTCCCTGCAGTACTTACCTTCTGTAAGAGGTGATCTCCGCATCACCCAGAAACCAGTCAAGCTCTCGCTTGAAGGAATTCACGTATCAGTATCCACCGCACGAGACAGCAGCCTGTTCCAGAGGTTCACTATTCTCTGGGAAAAGAACCACCTCCTGACATCTAACCTAGATCTGGCCTTATACAACTTAAATTTGTGACCCCTGGTCCTCCCTATCCTATTTGAGAACAAACGGTCAGTCAACTGGAATACAATCTATTCCCTTCATTAACTTATAAACCTCAATCAGATTTCCCCCAAGTCTACGCTTCTCTAAAGTTCAGAGTCCCAACTCTTTTAGCCTATTTTGATAACTAAGATGCTCTAGCAACAAACTGGCACATACATGATGGGCCAAACGGCCCCCTTCTGTGCTGCAAACATCTTTGGTTCTAAAGAACATGCATATGTGAAGCTTACACAGGAGTAATTTTAGTATAGAGTAGCTCCCGTTGGCCCAACCTCTCATGAATGTTCACCATTTCAGAATAGAGCTGCTCTGTTGATATTGTTAAGGAAGTGGTATCAGGGCACTTAGAAAATCATAGCATGATTAGGCAGAGTCAACATGGTTTTATGAAAGGGAAATCGTGTTTGACAAATTTATTAGAGTTTTTTGAGGATGTAACTAGCAGGATAAAGGGGAACCAGTGGATGTAGCATATTTGGATTTCCAAAAGGCATTCGATAAGGTGCCACAAATAAAGGTTATTACACAAGATTAGGGCTCATGGGGTTGGGGATAATATAGTAGCATGGATAAAGGATTGGTTAACGGATAGAAAACAGAGAGTAGGGATAAACAGGTCTTCTTCAGGTTGGCAGGTTGTAACAAGTGGGGTGCTGCAAGGATCAGTGTTCGGGCCTCAGCTATTTACAATCTATATTAATGACCTAGATGAAGGGACCGAGTGTAATGTATCCAAGTTTGATGATGATACAAAGCTAGGTGGGACAGTAAGCTGTGAGGAGAACAGAGTCTGCAAAGGGACATAGATAGACTAAGTGAGTGGGCAGTAAGGTGGCAGATGGAATATAATGTAGGGAAATGTGAGGTTATTCACTTTGGTAGGAAGAATAGAAAAACAGAATATTTTTTAAATGGTGAGAAACTTTTAAATGTTGGTGTTCAGAGAGATTTGTGTGTCCTCGTGCAAGAAACACAGAAAGCTAGGTACAGCAAGCAATAAGGAAGGCAAATGGCATGTTGGCCTTTATTGCAAGGGGGTTGGAGTATAAGAGTAAGGAAGTCTTGCTACAGTTGTACAGGGCCTTGGTGAGACCACACCTGGAGTACTGTGCACAGTTTTGGTCTCCTTATCTAAGGAAGGATATACTTGCCTTGGAGGCTGTGCAACAAAGGTTAACTAGATTGATTCCTGGGATGAGAGATTGTGTAGAATGGGCCTATACTCTCTGGAGTTTAGAAGAATGAGAGGTGATCTCATTGAAACATACAAGATTCTGAAGAGAATTGGCAGGGTAGATGCCGAGAGGTTGTTTCCCCTGGCTGGAAAGTCTGGAACTAGGGGGCATAGTCTCAGGATAAGGGGTAGGCCATTTAAGACTGAGATGAGGAGGAATGTCTTCACTCAGAGGGTTGTGAATCTTTGGAATTCTCTGCCCCAGAGGGCTGTGGATGCTGAACATTTGAGTATATTCAAGGATGAGATAGATTGATTTTTGGACACTTGAGGGAATCAAGGGATATGGAGATCGGGCAGGAAAGTGGAGTTGAGGTGGATGATTGGCCATGATCTTATTGAATGGCGGAACAGGCTCAAGGGGCTGTATGGCCTACTCCTGCTCCTATTTCTTATATTCTTATGTTAATATTTATCAAAAAAGGACACCAACAAGTGTATAAAGCAATGTGGTTCAATGGCTTAATATAGTCAACTCACCATGAAGTCTCCAATCTGTCTTTAGCTGTTGTCGTAACACTGACAAGTTGGTGTAAGCCAAAACTGCAGCATCTACTGCATTTATTCCTTCCCAGGGATAAGCAGCAGCATGAGTGGCTTTTCCAAAATACCTCACAGTTACACTGAAAAAGTATATAATAAATTGGTCAAAAAACACACACTTTTCTTACAACTGGCAACATTAAGGTACAGATGTATTGGCACAAAATTTCCTTGCACCCTCCTTTCAATTCAAAGAGTTGGATGTCCACATTTACTTTGCACTCCGCCAACATCAAACACTCAAGTGTCTGGGAAACTATCGGTTAAATGCAGTTCGTTTTACTCTGCACTTTAACTCCAACCAAAAAACACAGCCCATGATATTTCAGTTTCCCACATAACCACCATAGCCTCTCCAGAAAACCCAAGAATAACTGGTTTTGTTCTGGGAACTGCAAGAAAAAAAAAGCCTTTCGAACCATACTGCTGGCTTCTCGGAAAAACAAAAGGATTATTACAAGAACTTTGGGAAGCTGATCCAGGACTCTCAGAAAAACGAGACAAACAAAACAGTCTTTTTAATGGCAGCTGTTTCCAATAAGTGTGGTGGCATGTGAATTCAGACTTGGTACCAATATGGACAGGTCACACTTTCTGGGTAGATAAGGAATACTTGAGAGTGTCCCTAGGAAGGCCACTTTTATCTACTTCAAGTACTTTTTTCATTACAATCTAAAGCAGACAAAAGGGAGTTTTAAATTCTAACAAGGACTTTACCTTTGTCAACTAATTAGAAATATAACTGTTATAGTCCCTGAATTGTCTGTCCACATTGAATAGCACCTGAGGGTGACTCCATCAAGTAATGAAGTGAGTGGAAAAAAAATCTTACTGTGTGAAAATTAGCATATAAACGGATTGTGCTGTTGACAGAAGTTTTGGAAAGGTTTCGGAAGTAGATATTTTAAGCTAGGGAAAGTTTAAGAATTAAAGTTGGAAGCTTGTATTGTAACAGAATAAACGTATGGGTATGGTTAATTAAGCTACGGCTATAAAATGACGAGTGAAGACCTAGGAGCTGATTTTAACGTGCCAAAATCAGCGTTAACAGGACAGGGTCAGTAGATTTGCCACCCCACTAACGCTCCAGCCGGCACTATTTTTACAAGGACCTTTTTTTAAAAAGAAAAAATTAATCTCAGGATGTGGGTGTTGCTGGCAAGACCAGCATTTATTGCCTTGAAAAGGTGGTGGTAGAACTGAGTGGCCTGCTAGGCCACTTCAGAGGGCTTTTAAGAGTCAATCACATGGGTGTGGGAATGGAGTCACATATAGGTCAGACCGGGCAAGGACAGCAGATTTCCTTCCCCAAGAAGGACATTAGTGAGCCAGTTGGGCTTTTACGACAAACCGACAGCTTCGTGGTCACTTTTATTTGTACCAGCTTTATTTAAAAAAAATTTTTTGAAGAACTGAATTCAAATTCTCAAACTGTCATGGTGGGATGTGAAGTCATGTTCTCTGGATTATTAAGTCAGGCCTCTGAATTACTAGTCAAGTAACATAACCACTACTCTACCGTATCCGCATAAAATGCTGGACGGTCAAAAGAGTCTGTTTCCTGCAGTCGGCCCTTTTAATATGCAAATCGGGGTCTAAGACACACATAGGACCCTGATTTCCATTGGAGGACTTGAACCCACAACCTTATGACTAAGCCCCATTCCAGAGACATTATCTCAATGCTGTTTGCGAGAGCTTGCTGTGCACATATTGACTGCCACGTTTCCCCACATTACAACAGTGGTTACACTTCAAAAAGTACTTCATTGGCTGCAGCGCGCTTTGGGATGTCCGGACAGTGTGAACGCAATATATAAATACAAGTTCTTTTTACTTTTTTTAAAAAGACAATGGGAAAACAAATTAGTAAAACAAAGTAAGGTGGTAAAAGTGTTTCTTTTATATAAAAATTACTTTGGAAATTGTAATTCGTCAGTGAAAAAAAAATGAAGCAAATGAAAATGGAAACACTTTAAAATAAACAAGCCAAATTTTATTAAGTAGAAGAAAACCATGAAGAAAAGTTAGTTTTAAGACAACTCCCAGAGACCAACTTTAAAACTACTGTAAATTTAGAAAAGTATTCCGTACTCTAATTACCATACAAGCATGTTCTTCCTTTTTTTTAAAAGACTAAAAAGGAATGCTGCAGTAGCAATGGGAAGAATATACAGATGGTTTACACAGTCTCCTTCAGAAAGATCTGAAAAGAACTATTACTTACCTGTTTGCAGCCATATCAGGTAGGAAAGAAGCATCTTCTTGCGAAGGGTGGGCCATAAGTACCATATCCAGGTCATTAAATACACCCTCTTTAATAAGATCAACCTTTCCTCCACCATCCTCTTCAGCTGGTGTTCCAATCACTGAAAGCTAAATTAGAATTATGGAATTGAGATGATGAGGGAGAGGTATAGAAGCAAGAGAGTTTGGAATACTTCATGTATCTTGGTGAGAAATAACTTTACTTAAATACTTGAAATTTCCTTGAGCTACTTAAACAGCAAATGGCACATTATGCATATATAAATTAGCAAAATAAGAAACTAAAATATACAATTTATATCCCATAATCTGTTTACCACATGAATTACCAATAAAATTATATATTTATACATTAGTTGCTAATCTCTGATACACCACATGCAAAAAACATTTTAGCATGTCCATTTCTATGGACCCAATTGGTCTGTGGGAACCACATGACATCAATTTATTGATGGTCAGTTTGCTGTTTTTTTTTAAATATATAAAAATGCAGTAATGGCAGCAATTTGAAGACCTGCAGATTCGACCAATTCCCAGCCTTGTCCTTTCAAAAATAAACTTGAAAAATAAACATATTTTCAAAAAAATTACGATGGTGGTAAAAGAATGCTTTCAATTAAAATGCTGAACTTTCCTCTGACCTGTTGGCCAATATTATGTTTCAGTGCATGCCAAATCAAAAGCAGGAAAGACGAGTATTGAGGAACACCAAGCAATCAAGTGCCTCATCACCCTGCACCTCCAAAGCTGCCAAATTGCTCAAAATGTTTCTTCACCCAGTTTTTGGCTACCATTTTCCCTGTATATCCAGTTCAATGTACACAGCTAAAAACATCCAAAAAAAACTCACACTTTCTGAAGAAAATAAAATCACTAAAGAAACCCATAAAATTTTTTATCTTATAAATGCACGAAAAACCATTTGCCCAACATAGATCTGTCCTGTCCAGCGGAGTTCAAAATTTCATCCTAGTCAGAGAATTTCCCACAGGGCAGGGGAAGAACACGAGGGGAGAAAGAGAATCATAAATAATCATGGTAGTTATAGCTTTCAGATTGCTCTTATAGAACTATATTACCCAGAGTATGCCATGATAACTCAAGTAAAATGACAACCAGGTAGCAAAGGGCCAGTCTCTCTTGACAGATTGGGTGAAAGAGACAGATGCAATAGGAGTTGTAGAGTATAGTACGACAATGTAGTACGACATCGCCCGCCTATGCCTCTACCTCAGCACATGTGTTGCTGAAACCCTCCTCCATACCTTTGTCACATCTAGACGCAACTGGCTGTCCTCCCATCCTCCACTCTCCCTAAACTTCAGCTCCTCCAAAACTCTGCTGGCCATATCCTATCCCACATCAAGTCCTGCTCACCCATCACCCCTGTACTTGCTGGCCTACATTGGCTCCAGTCCACCCACGCCTCCAATTTAAAATTCTCATCCTCATGTTTAAATCGCTTCATGGCCTTGCCCCTCCCTGTCTCTGTAACCTCCTCCAGCCCTAAGCTGCACCGCCCCCACCCACCCCTGACTCTGACCTTTTGTGCATCCTCCACTCCTTTTGCCCTACCATTGGAAACTGTGTCTTCAGCTGCCTAGGCCCTAAGCTTTTGGAATTCCCTGCATAAGCCCCTCCAGCTCTCCATCTCCCTCTCCTTTATGACCTGGAGGGAATTGCAGAAGTAAGCAGGTGAGAAGGAGGGTGGTGAGGTCAGGTGGGCAGGCAGGCCAAGAAGTTTGTAAGGGAGGAGGATGGCAGAATTAGGGTTTCTGCTCGTATGGAGGCAGCGACAAATGACTCGATGGCCCTTCGGAGAAAGCCGAGAGAGGCAAACAACATAGCAGTGGGCTTATTCAAGGGGGATTCAAGCCTGGGACAGTGGCAGGAGAGCAAGAAGGCTGATGAGTAGTGATGGGTTGGGGTAGGGATTATGGGAGGCCAAGAAACTTAACTGGACCAGCCACATAAATACTGTGGCAACAAGAGCAGGTCAGAGGCTAGGTATTCTGCAGCAAGTGTCTCACCTCCTGACTCCCCAAAGCCTTTCCACCATCTACATGGCACAGGTAAGGAGTGTGATGGAATACTCGCCACTTGCCTGGATGAGTGCAGCTCCAACAACACTCAAGAAGCTCGACACCATCCAGGACAAAGCAGCCCGTTTGATTGGCACCCCATCCGCACCTTAAATATTCACTCCCTCCACCACCAGCGTACCGTGGCTGCAGTGTGTACCATCTACAAGATGCACTGCAGCAACTCGCCAAGGCTTTTTCGGCAGCACCTCCCAAACCCGCGACCTCTTCCACCTAGAAGGGCAAGGGCAGCAGGCGCATGGGAACACCACCACCTCCAAGTTCCCCTCCAAGTCACACACCATCCTAACTTAGAAGTATATCGCCGATCCTTCATCGTCGCTGGGTCAAAATCCTGGAACTCCCTCCCTAACAGCACTGTGGGAGTACCTTCACCACACGGACTGCAGCGGTTCAAGGCGGCGGCTCACCACCACCTTCTCAAGGGCAACTAGGGATGGGCAATAAATGCTGGCCTTGCCAGCGACGCCCAGATCCCATAAGCGAAAAAAGTATTGGCAGCAGCAGCCAAGATTGAGGCAGCTTAGGCGACAGAAACAGGGACCTAACTTTCAACTTCGGCAGGGGTGTAAAACGGATAGTAGTGGATCGACCGCCTGTTATACATCCTGCACGATATTCCTTTCTATTGCCTTCAATGGAAAGAAAGATCAGTCATGTGTGTAACGGGCAGCTGATCTGCTACCACCCGTTTTACACCCCCGCCGAGGTTGAAAGTTTCACCCAGGATATTTCTTTTGTTTTTGAGTAATATAGTGAGCTCTTTGTGGGGGTTTTCCCCCAGTAAATTTAAGCACCTTGGGATGTTTTATTACGTTAAAGGCGCTATATAAATGTGGGAACCTAAGTGTGGGCCCAGAACAGAGAGAAACAAAGCTGGAAGTGCAAGTTAGAAAAGTAGTCAGCAAAACTAGTAGGGAGCAGAAACAAAGGCCAACAGTAAAGAGGATCAAAGTGCAGACAAATATTAAACAGGCAAAGTTGAAGGCACTTTATCTAAATGCACGAAGCATTCGCAACAAGGTGGATGAATTAATAGCACTAATAGAAGTAAATGGGTATGATGTAATTGCCATTACAGAGACATGGTTGCAGGGTAACCAAAGCTGGGAACTGAATGTTCCAGGGTACTCAACATTTAGGAAGGACAGACAAAAAGGAAAAGGAGGTGGCGTAGCGCTGTTAATAAGGGATGAGATCGGTACGGTAGAGATAAAAGATCTTGGCTTGTCAGATCGTGATATAGAACTGCAATCAGTTTGGGTGGAGCTAAGAAACAGCAAAAGGCAGAAAACATTGGTGGCAGTTGTGTATAGGCCACCAAACAGTAATGGTAATGTAGGGCACAGTATCAATCAAGAGTGGCAAAAACAGGAAGACAGATTATTATCTGAACGGCAATAGATTTGGAAAAAGGGAAGTGCAACGAGATCTGGGAGTCCTTGTGCACCAGTCGCTGAAGGTAAGCATGCAGGTGCAGCAGGCGGTTAAGAAGGCAAATGGTATGTTGGCTTTCATAGCGAGAGGATTCGAGTACAGGAGCAAGGATGTCTTGCTGCAGTTGTACAAGGCCTTGGTGAGACCACATCTTGAGTATTGTGTGCAGTTTTGGTCGCCTTATCCGAGGAAGGATGTTCTTGCCATGGAGGGAGTGCAGCGAAGATTTACCAGACTGATACCTGGGATGGCAGGAATGACATATGAAGAGAGATTGGGACGACTGGGCTTGTATTCGCTGGAGTTTAGAAGAATGAGAGGGGATCTCATTGAAACTTATAAAATTCTAACAGGACTAGACAGACAAGATGCAGGAAGGATGTTCCCGATGGCGGGGGAGTCCATAACTGAAAGGATTCGCAAAATTTCATGTGTTCCCCCCACCCCCCGCCGAAGATTTTTTGTTGGACTTATTAATAAGGAACCCTGGTCAGACTGAGTTTTAAAATCCAGGGCATAAAATGGCCGCGGCCAGACCTTGTGACCAAGAACTTTTCAGACGCTGGGAAGCTATCAGCTTGTGTACTCCGATGTCTGCAACAGGAAGTTACAGGACCTTTCCTTATGCATTACAATCAGGTCTATGCATAAGGCTTTCAAGGTGTTTGCTCAAATTATCAGCGGGGACATTGAGACAGGGCTGGCCCCATCAACGAAACTGTTCTGGACAATCATCGAACCTGTCGAACAATAGGGGGGCAGTTGAAGAACTGGTATCATACAATTACCTGCCATCTAACATGATGGGCCGAGACCAGTACCTTTTGTTAAAATTCATCATGCCCAGATCAGACAATAGAAATGAGCTGATCGGAAGGGAGATTAGGGCGACCGGGAGGGGTATAACTGGGAAGACACAGCCATTCTCTCTCTCTCTCTCTCTGCCTGGATCCCAGTTCGCTCTGTCTGCTGGCCAGCAGCCCAGAAAGAAGACTACCAGAAACTTTGCAGCCACATGTCGACGGCAGAAACAGAGCACAGGGCCAGGTTTTTCCATCCATTTCAACAGTGAGCATTATCTTCTTCTGGCTGTCGCAAGACAATTCTAGTTAGGCATAAGGGTGGGAAGTAATGGGGATATTGCTAAAATTGTAATTTTAGGATTTTCCCTCGATGTGTCCGTTCTCTTCCCATGCTAAGTGTAAAACCGTCTTCATATGATACTGTTTCTCTGTAGTTTTACTTCTGTAAATAAACATTGGTTTTCCTCGCACCAATCCACGGGTCTGTTCGTTTGTCCTTATCGCCGCTCGATAAGTCCTGGGCTCAGAACTAATAAGGGGATAGCGATTCGTAACCGCACAGCGGGCAGGACAGTCCAGGAAAACATAACTGGCTGACCTACAAATAAGCCCGAGACAAAAACCCCTTACAATAACCAGAGGTCACAGTCTAAGGATAAGGGGTAAGCCATTTAGGACTGAGATGAGGAGGAATTTCTTCACCCAGAGAGTGGTGAACCTGTGGAATTCTCTACCACAGAAGGCAGTTGAGGCCAATTCATTAAATATATTCAAGGAGATAGATATATTTCTTAAGGCTAAAGGGATTAAGGGATATGGGGAGAAAGCAGGGACAGGGTACTGAATTTGGATGATCAGCCATGATCTCATTAAATGGCGGAGCAGGCTCGAGGGGCCGAATGGCCTACGCCTGCTCCTATCTTCTATGCTAAGAGATTAGAAGTGCATGTAACAAGGGCAATACGGTAATCATGGGGGACTTTAATCTACATATTGACTGGGCAAATCAAATTACCACTAATGGTGTGGAGGACGAATTCTTGGAATGCATGCGAGATGGTTTCCTGGATCAGTATGTGGAGGAACCAACCAGGGAACAGGCTATTCTGGATCTGGTACTGTGTAATGAGAAAGGGCTAATCAATAATCTTGTGGTAAAGGGGCCTTTAGGGACAAGTGATCATAATATGATTGAATTTTACATTAAGTTTGAGAGTGATGTAGTCCAATCTGAAACTAAGGTCTTCAATCTAAACAGGAAACTACAAGGGTATGAGGGACAAGTTGGCCATTGTCGATTGGGAGACTACACTAAAAGGTATGAAGGTGGACATACAATGGCTGACATTCAAGGAAATAATGCATAATTTGCAACAAACATATATTCCTCTAGGGCTTAAAAACCCAAAAGGAAAAGTGATCCAACCATGGCTAACAAAAGAAATTAAAGCTAGTATTAAGTTAAAGGAGGAAGCTTATGAAGTTGCCAGAAAAAGTGGTCAGCCTGAGGATTGGGATCTTTTTAGAAATCAGCAAAGGGGGACCAAGAAATTGATAAAGAAAGGGAAAATGGAATATGAGCACAAATTAGCAAAAAATATAAAACGGATTGTAAAAGCTTCTATAGGTATGTGAAAAGGAAAAGACTGGCGAAGGTAAATGTAGGTCCTTTACAGTCAGAGACGGGAGAATTTATAATGGGGAATGAGGAAATGGCAGAGAAGTTAAATAAATACTTTGTTTCTGTCTTCACGGAGGAAGACACAAAAAACCTCCCAGAAATACAAGAAAACCAAGGGTGTGACGAGAATGAGGAACTTTAAGAAATTATTAGTAAAAAAACAGTACTAGCAAAATTAATGGGACTAACAGTCGACAAATCCCAAGGACCGGATGACCTACATCCTAGGGTTTTGAAAGAGGTGGCCATTGAAATAGTGGACGCATTGGTTGTCATCTTCCAAAATTCTATAGATTCTGTAACGGTTCCTGCAGATTGGAGGATAGCAAATGTAACCCCGCTATTTAAGAAAGGAGGGAGAGAGAAAACGGGGAACTACAGACCTGTTAGCCTCATCAGTAGTTGGGAAAATGCTGGAATCTATTATAAAGGATGCAATAACTGGGCACTTGGAAACTAAAAGTAAGATTGGGCAGAGTCAACATGGATTTGTTCTTTGAGGATGTAACTAGTGGAGTAGACAAAGGGGAACCGGTAAATGTGGTGTATCTGGATTTTCAGAAGTCCTTCGATAAGGTCCCACACAAGAGGTTGGTGAACAAAATTAGGGCACATGGAATTGGGGGTAATATACTAGCATGGATTGAGAATTGGTTAACAGACAGAAAACAAAGAGTAGGGATAAACGGGTCTTTTTCAGGATGGCAGGCTGTGACTAGTGGGGTACCGCAAGGATCGGTGCTTGGGCCCCAGCTATTCACAATCTATATCAAATGATTTGGATGAGGGGACTAAATGTAACATTTCCAAATTTGCTGATGATACAAAGCTAGGTGGCAGTGTCAGTTGCGAAGAGGATGTGAAGAGGCTTCAAGGGGATCTCGACAGGCTCAGTGAGTGGGCGAGAACATGGCAGATGGAATATAATGTGGATAAATGAGAAGTTATCCACTTTGGTAGAAAAAACAGAAAGACACAGTATTTCCTAAATGGTGCAAGATTGGGGAATGCAGATGCTCAAAGGGACCTGGGTGTCCTTGTACAGGAAACTTTCGTTTATCCGGCACCCAAATATCCGGTATTCTCGCTTAACCGGCAAAAATCAGGTAAGTTTTATTGTACAGACAAGACCCCGATTCTGACCTTTCGCCCCCATGAAAGGGGGGTCAACTTTCTTCCGACTCGGACCTGTTGCCGCCACGGAGGAAAAAGCCGGAGTCTCGTTTATTTTCCCTCTCCGGGTCCCAATTGTTAAGGCTGTGGCCGTGTACGGGTCTCTCGTACCTTGGTAAGTATACCTCTCTGTAATCCGGCACTTTTGATCAACCGGCACCACGCCGGTCCCGTCGGTGCCGGATAAACGAAAGTTTCCTGTACATGAGTCACTGAAAGTGAATGTGCAGGTGCAGCAAGCCATTAGGAAGGCAAATTATATGCTGGCCTTCATTACAAGAGGATGAGAGTACAGGAGTAAAGAAGCCTTACTCCAATTATATAGGGCCTTGGTGAGACCACACCTGGAGTACTGTGTACAATTTTGGTCTCCTTACCTAAGGAAGGATATACTTGCCATAGAGGGATTGCAACGAAGGTTCACGAGATTGATTCCTGGGATGGCGGGACTGTCGTATGAGAAGAGATTGAGTAAACTAGGCTTGTATTTTCTTGAATTCAGAAGAATGAGAGGGGATCTCATTGAAGCATACAAAATTATTACAGGGCTTGATAGGAATGGATGCTGGGAGAATGTTTCCCTTAGCTGGGGAGCCCAGAACCAGGGGCCACAGCCTCAGGATAAAGGGTAGGCAATTCAGGACTGAGATGAGAAGACATTTCTTCACACAGAGGGTGGTGAATCTTTGGAATTCTCTACCCCAGAGGGCTGTGGAGGCTCAGTCATCAGGTATATTCAAAACAGAAGTCAATAGATTTCTGACTAGTAAGGGCATCAAGGGATATGGCAGTAGGGCCAGTGAATGAAGTTGAGGCAGAAGAGCAGCCATGATCTCATTGAATGGCTCGAAGGGCCTACTCCTGCTCCTATTTCTTATGTTCTTATGTAAGTTGCTGTTGTTGTTGTTGTGTGGTACTACTACTGAGCTATATAGACCAGGAAGCTCTACCTTGAATCTGATGGATGACAACACCGCTGATCTCATCCAAGGGCAAAATTTGTCTCAACATCAGAGATGCTGCCCGGGTACTCTAATGGGGGAACACAGCTCGGTGTGATTTGCATGCAGCTACGTGCCAGTCAGCATCACCTCACCAGGCACCGGACCTTGTCAAGTCAACAAATTTCCACGGTCAAAGTGCTGCATTTACTAAGACTGCCACTTTAATTGCAGTAATAAAATAAACCGTAAATGCCAAAAATGCACAGCAAGCTGTTTAGTGTCTGAAAGAACAAAATAGTGGGTCATTTTATTACCAGGTCCAATGAAGCAGGTCCAACTCAAAGGTTAATCTTTCTCTGCTAGATGCTGCCTAACTTACTGCACGTTTGCAGAACTTTCTGTTTTTATTCCAGGTTTGCAGCATTTACTTTTGTTTTTAAATCACTGCTCCAATCATACGGTTTTACTGACAATTAATTTAAAAAAGGAGTCAGCCAGTGGCTCAGTTGGTAGCACATTCGCCTCGGAGTCAGAAGGTTGTGGATTCAAGTCCTGCTCCAGGGCTTGAGCGCAAAAATCTAGGCTGACACTCAAATGCAGTACCAAAGGAGTGCTGCACTGTCGGAGGTGCCATCTTTCGGAAGAGACATTAAACCGAGGCCCCGTCTGCTCTCTCAGGTGGACGTTAACGATCTCATGGCACTATTTCGAAGAAGAGCGGGGGAGTTATCCCGTGCCCGCAACATCACTAAAAAACAGATTATGTGGTCATTACCACACTGCTGTTTGTGGGAGCTTGCTGTGTACAAATTAGCTGCCGGGTTTCCTACATTGCACCAGTGACTCCAAAAAAAAGTACTTCATTGGCTGTAAAACACTTTGAGACGTCCGATGGTCGTGAAAGGCGCTACAGAAATGCAAGTCTTTCTTTTAAGTCTTTTAAAATTGAACCCCGGTCAGCGATATTACTGACCTTAACTTTCACGTCGGGCAAAGTCTGCAGAACTGCCTTCAGTGCCAGGGAGGTGGCAACGCCAACCTCGGCGATCAGGTTATGCCCGCAGGCGTGCCCGATCTCGGGCAGGGCGTCGTACTCGCACAGAAGCCCGACGGCGAGCCCGCCTTCCGGGCCCCAGTCGGCCCTGAAAGCCGTGTCCAGGTGGTAATGAGTCTTGACCTGCCAGCCGCCCTCAGCCAGGAATAACTTGCTAAGGGCGTCGTGCGCCCGGGTCTCCCGGTACGCCAGCTCCGGCTGGCTCCAGATCTCGTTGCTCAGCGCCGACAAGCTGCCGGCAGCGGCGTCGATGGCCTGCGAGAGCCGCTCCTTCAGCGCCGCGAGCTCCTGCCGCGTCCCCATTCCCAACCGACCCGGCTCGAGGACAACGCGCGCGTGCCAGCTTCCCGCCTGCACTCCAATACAACAGCTCCCGACTGCAGGCTCCTGTCACTGGGGTGGGCGGGGAATACGCCGCGCATGCGCTCCTGCCTACCCTCCAATGCAACAGCTCCCGACTGCAGGCTCCTGTCACCTGTTAGTGGGGTGGGCGGGGAATACGCCGCGCATGCGCTCCTGCCTACCCTCCAATACAACAGTTCCCGACTGCAGGCTCCTGTCACCTGTAAGTGGGGTGGGCGGGGAATACGCCGCGCATGCGCTCCTGCCTACCCTCCAACACAACAGCTCCCGACTGCAGGCTCCTGTCACCTGTTAGTGGGGTGGGCGGGGAATACGCCGCGCATGCGCTCCTGCCTACCCTCCAATACAACAGTTCCCGACTGCAGGCTCCTGTCACCTGTAAGTGGGGTGGGCGGGGCAGACGCCGCGCATGCGGCGTTTTTTTAATTTTAAAATTTGAACATTTTATTTACAGTAAGTGACATTACAGAGCTCAAGTCTCGGCTCTTTGTACAAAGTCACAAGCCATCATTGCCTACAAGGCAGGGAACTCAGTCTCTACAAGTTGGTGATGTGATCTCCAAGCTCCTTGATCGTCTTCACTTGTTCAACCAGATAGTGGGTCTCCAGGAATTCACACAGATGAGGGTCCGCGCTCCCAGTGGAGAGTTTGTGCAGATCCAGCAAACTCTGGTTGACATTCTTCTCCATCCGCAGAGCTCTGTGCATCGCAGAGCGGAGCCTCCCGCTCTCCCGGACAAACAAATGAACTGCAAAGGAACTTAAAATACTTAAATTAAATTTTAAAACATATCAAATTAAAGTAAAATCGCGCATGCGGCGTTGCCGTTGGGTGCGACGTTGAATCGTCGTTCGAACGCCTTATTGAACTACAACTCCCGACGGGCTTTGCTGCCACAAGACCTCAGGTGTGCAGATTGCGTAATCAATGCTGGCGTGCGATGTCAATCAACAGCAACAACTTGCATTGATATAGCCCCTTTAACGTAGTAAAACGTCCCAAGTCACTTCACAGGAGCGCTATCAAAAAAAATTCACATCGAGCCACATAAAGAGATATTAGGACAGGTGACCAAAAGCTTGGTCAAAGATGTAGGTTTTAAAGAGCGTCCTAAAAGCGGAGAGAGAGGCAGAGAGCAATGTTCCCATTAAGCTGTGCAGCTGCGCAGCGTTCTGGAGGTCCAGCGCAGGCCGCTCAGCAGCTTTTAAATGGAGAAACTGCGCCTGCGCACTAATTTGAATGGGCTGCACACGCAAAAAAAATTAGTGGGAACATTAAGGCAGAGAGATTTAGGGAGGGAATTCCAGAGCTTAGGGCCTAGGCAACAGAAGGCATGGTGACCAATGGTTGAGCGATTTAAAAACGGGGATGCACAAGAGACCAAAATTGGAGGAGTGCGGAGATATTGGAGGGTTTGTAGGGCTGGAGGAAGTTGCTGAGTATTTCCAGCATTTTCTGTTTTTATTTCAGATTTCCAGCATCTGCAGTATTTTGCTTTTGTATCAAGTATGTCTGTTCGTTAAAAGGAATTAACCTGAGGCTAAGTACAGATTTATTTCATTCATTCTCTGGATGTGAATAACGCTGACAAGGCCACATTTATTTCTCATCCCTATTTGCCCCGAAGTGATTGTTTCATACAACTGGGTGGCTTGCTGGGCCACTTCAAGCTCCTTTATACACCCCACCACCCCCAGTTTTCTGATCTTCCCACACCACAGCCAACTACTGCCAAAAAGGCCAAGCAAACAGCCTGCACCTAGAGCTCCTCCAATATAGCCTTGTTTCAGCTGCACTAAGCTGTACATACAAGCTTCCCAACAATGACATTCCTTGGACAACCAATATCACAAATATAAATACAGATGAGGGAGGCCATTCAGCCCATATAGCTCATTGTTCCATTGATATCTATGATCCTCCAACACAACTCCCTCTTCAATGACTCCAGTCTTACTTCCATTATCCTACCTGGAAGACCATTTCAGGCAGTAATCACTTTTTGTACAAAGAAGTGCTGAGATTAGCCCCAAACTTGCCTCTTACCAGATTGTACCTACAGCCCTTAGTCCTGAATTTGTGGTATAACTTGAAACAGGATTGACATTTTTTATTTCAATTAGTAACTTTATACCTTTATAAGGTCCCATCTCATTCACCTATTTTCAAGGCTGAAGAGTCAAAGTTTTTCTAACTTTTCCTCATAACTCAGTCATCCGGCACTAAGGATCAGCCACGCGGCCCCTCTCTGCTTTGCTTCCAGGACCTGGATGCTTCCATTGTCCCACAGTAAAGAGAACTGAATGCAATATTCAAGGAGAAAAACCTGACCAGAGCACTACACAGCTTCAGCAATGTGGCCACAGACTTATACCCAACTGATGCACCTGTCCTTTGATCAGTGTCTTCCATTAACAGCATAACTAAGATCAACAACTCAACAGCATAGTGGACAAAGCACCAATCCACTTTGTGGTGATGTGATATACTCACACGTATTATGGTGAGTTGTCCCGCTCACTATGCTACTTGTGATAAGTTTCTGGTACCTTCTGTCCACCTAATGACAGTTCAAACCTGCACTTGCCAGTTGTATAAGTAACTAGTGACTATTCTCTTCAAGGAGGAAGGTAGGCAGTTTGGAGTCTGTCAATGGAAGATTGGAAACAAGTCTATTGCAGACTCGCTAATCAGATACCTGAGCCTGGTAGGTGCACAGTACTCCAAGGCACTGTTTATGATTGACCAGCCAGCCTGTTTCATTCATTGCACATGGCAGGATAGACCTGTCATTAATTTTAAAGGGGGTGCAAGAACAAAGAGATCTGGGGGTGTTTGTGTACAAATCTTTGAAGGTGGCAGGACAGGTTAAAAAAGCAGTTAATAAAGCAGATGGGATCTTGTGCTTTATACGGCTAGGTAAGTATTTATACTACTCTATAGTTTGACAGTTAAGTTTCATAGTTTATAAAGTTTAGAAGGTCTTAATTTTGTGGATATAGTTTCTAGTGCTAGTAACCAAGGGCCCTTGAGTATATCATTTAATTGAGTGTAATTGGTGGTATTGATTTGATTTAATTTAAGTTCAATTAATTAAAGGGTAAGTCATGACAGGACAGCCCAGCCCCGTGTTATGCTCCTCCTGCTCGATGTGGGAAATCAGGGACCCTTCCGGTGTCCCTGACAACCATGTGTGCGGGAAGTGTATCCAGCTGCAGCTACTGACAGGCTGCATTGCGGCGCTGGAGCTGCGGATGGAGGCATATTGGAGCATTCGCGATGCTGAGAACCTCGTGGATAGCACGTTTAGAGAGTTGGTCACACCGCAGGCAAAGGGTGCACAGGCAGGAAGTAAATGGGTGACCACCAGGCAGAGTAAGAGGTGCAGGCAGGTAGTGCAGGGGTCCCCTGTGGACATCCCCCTCTCAAACAGATATACCACTTTGAATACTGTTGCGGGGGGATGACTTATCAGGGGAAGGCAGCAGCAGCCAACTTCCTGGCACCACGGGTGGCTCTGCTGCACAGGCTGGGAGGAAAAAGAGTGGTAGAGCTATAGTGATAGGGGACTCAATTGTAAGGGGAATAGATAGGCATTTCTGCGGCCGCAACCGAGACTCCAGGATGGTGTGTTGCCTCCCTGGTGCAAGGGTCAAGGATGTCTCAGAGCGGCTACAGAACATTTTGGAGGGGGAGGGCGAACAGCCAGCTGTCGTGGTGCACATAGGCACCAACGATATAGGTAAAAAAGGGGATGAGGTCCTAAAAGCAGAATATAGGGAGTTAGGAGGTAAATTAAAAAATAGGACCTCAAAGGTAGTAATCTCAGGATTGCTACCAGTGCCACGTGCTAGTCAGTGTAGAAATAGGAGGTTATTTCAAATGAATACGTGGCTAGAGGAATGGTGCAAGGGGGAGGAATTCAAATTCCTGGGACATTGGAACCGGTTCTGGGGGAGGTGGGACCAGTACAAACCGGATGGTCTGCACCTGGGCAGGGCCGGGACCGCTGTCCTAGGGGGAGTGTTTGCTAGTGCTGTTGGGGAGGATTTAAACTAAAGTGGCAGGGGGTTGGGCACCTGAGCAGGGAGACAGAGGAAAGCGTGTCAGGAAGGGACAGAAGGTATGGAGTAAAAGGTAAAGTGTTAAAAAAGGAAAAAGCAGGAACTAAGTGTCACAAAACATATTTGAAAGTTCTTTATCTGAATGCACGTAGCATTCGTAACAAAATGGACGAGTTAACGGCACAAATAACTACGTATGGGTATGATCTTGTGGCCATTACAGAAACATGGCTGCAGGGTGACAACGACTGGGAATTAAATATGCCAGGGTATTTAACAATCAGGAAGGACAGGCAGGAAGGAAGGGGAGGTGGGGTGGCTATGTTAATAAAGGAAGGAATCACTGTAATACAGAGAAATTATATTGGGTCAAAAGATCAGGATAATGAAACAGTTTGGGTGGAGATAAGGAATAATAAGGGGAAAAAAACACTAGTGGGAGTAGTATATAGGCCTCCTAATAGTTGCAACTCTGCTGGAAGAAATATTAATCAGGAAATAGTTGGGGCATGTAATAAGGGAACAGCTATAATTATGGGGGATTTTAACTATCATATTAACTGGACAAATCAAATTGGGCAGGGCAGCCTTGAGGAAGAGTTTATTGAGTGTATTAGGGATGGATTTCTTGAGCAGTATGTAACTGATCCTACAAGGGTCAAACAACCTTGGACCTGGTCCTGTGTAATGAGTCAGGATTAATTAATAATGTCCTAATTAAGGATCCCCTTGGAATGAGTGACCATAACATGATTGAATTCCATATCCAATTAGAGGGTGAGAAGGTTGGTTCTCAAACAAGCGTACTAGCTTCAATAAAGGAGACTATGATGGTATGAGAGCGGAATTGATTAAAATGGACTGGGAAAATAGATTAAAGGGTAAGACGGTGTTCATTTAAGGAGTTATTTTACAACTTTCAAAAAAAAAATATTCCACTGAGGAAAAAAGGGTGTAAAAGAAATGACAGCCATCCATGGCTAAGTAAAGAAATTAAGGATAGTATCCAACTAAAAACAAGGACATATAAGGTAGCCAAACTTAGTGGGAGGATAGAAGATTGGGAAGTCTTCAAAAGACAGCAAAAAGTAACTAAAGGATTGATTAAGAAAGAGAAGATAGATTATGAAAATAAATTAGCAAAAAATATAAAAAAACAGATAGCAAGAGTTTCTATAGTTATATAAAAAGAAAAAGGGTGGCTAAGGCAAACGTAGGTCCCTTAGAGGATGAGACCGGGAAATTAATGGTGGGAAACATGGAGATGGCAAAAATGCTGAACAAATATTTTGTTTCAGTCTTTATGGTAGAGGACACTAAGAATATACCAACACTGGACAAACAGGGGGCTCTAGGGAGGGAGGAGCTAAATACGATTAAAATCACTAAGGAATTGGTACTCAGTAAAATAATGGGACTCAAGGCGGATAAATCCCCTGGCTTACATCCTAGGGTCTTGAGGGAAGTGGCAGTAGGAATTGTGGATGCTTTGGTAATAATTTTCCAAAATTCCCTAGACTCAGCAAAGGTCCCGGCAGATTGGAAAACTGCTAATGTAACACCCTTATTTAAAAAGGGTAGTAGGCAGAAGGCTGGAAATTATAGACCAGTTAGCCTAACATCTGTGGTGGGTAAAATTTTGGAGTCTATTATTAAGGAGACAGTAACGGAACATTTAGATAAACATAATTTAATAGGACAAAGTCAGCATGGCTTTATGAAGGGGAAGTCATGTCTGACAAATTTGCTTGAGTTCTTTGAGGACATAACGTACAGGGTGGATAAAGGGGAACCAGTGGACGTAGTGTATTTAGACTTCCAGAAGGCATTCGACAAGGTGCCACATAAAAGATTATTGCTCAAGATAAAAAATCACTGGATTGGGGGTAATATTCTGGCATGGGTGGAGGATTGGTTATCTAACAGGAAGCAGAGAGTTGGGATAAATGGTTCATTCTCGGACTGGCAACCAGTAGCCAGTGGTGTTCCGCAGGGGTCGGTGCTGGGTCCCCAACTCTTTACAATCTATGTTAACGATTTGGAGGAGGGGACCGAGTGTAACATATCAAAGTTTGCAGAAGATACAAAGATGGGAGGGAAAGTAGAAAGTGAGGAGGACATAAAAAACCTACAAGGGGATATAGACAGGCTGGGTGAGTGGGCGGAGATTTGGCAGATGCAATACAATATTGGAAAATGTGAGGTTATGCACTTTGGCAGGAAAAATCAGAGAGCAAGTTATTATCTTAATGGCGAGAAACTGGAAAGTACTGCAGTACAAAGGGATCTGGGGGTCCTAGTGCAAGAAAATCAAAAAGTTAGTATGCAGGTGCAGCAGGTGATCAAGAAGGCCAACGGAATGTTGGCTTTTATTGCTAGGGGGATAGATTATAAAAACAGGGAGATATTGCTGCAGTTATATAAGGTATTGGTGAGACCGCACCTGGAATACTGCATACAGATTTGGTGTCCATACTTAAGAAAAGACATACTTGCTCTCGAGGCAGTACAAAGAAGGTTCACTCGGTTAATTCCGGGGATGAGGGGATGGACATATGAGGAGAGGTTGAGTAGATTGGGACTCTACTCATTGGAGTTCAGAAGAATGAGAGGCGATCTTATTGAAACATATAAGATTGTGAAGGGGCTTGATCGGGTGGATGCGGTAAGGATGTTCCCAAGGATGGGTGAAACTAGAACTAGGGGGCATAATCTTAGAATAAGGGGCCGCTCTTTCAAAACTGAGATGAGGAGAAACTTCTTCACTCAGAGGGTAGTAGGTCTGTGGAATTTGCTGCCCCAGGAAGCTGCATAATTAAATAAATTTAAAACAGAAATAGACAGTTTCCTAGAAGTAAAGGGAATTAGGGGTTACGGGGAGCGGGCAGGAAATTGGACATGAGGCTGAGTTCGGATCGGTCAAGGCCCTGTGGGTGGCGGAGCGGGCCCAGGGGCTGAGTGGCCGGGTCCTGCTCCTACTTCTTGTGTTCTTTAGATTTGAGGTTAGGATCAGATCAGCCATGATCTTATTGAATGGTGGAGCAGGCTCGAGGGGCCGATTGGCCTACTCCTGCTCCTATTTCTTATGTTCTTATGTTCTTATAAATAGAGGCTAGGGGGGCGATTTTGCCAGCCCTGGGGAGGCAGGTACGCCAGGAAATTGGCAGAATTTGGGGGCGGGTGCCCAATCCGCCTCCATGCAAACTTCCTAGGAGGTGGGTAGCCGTCCCGCGCCGGGTCCCGTCTCCTTGGAGGCGGGAAGGGCTTAAAGACTTGAATTCAAGACCTCATCAAACTACAGAGAATATCACAGTTTGACAGCTTCACAGAGCAGTCAAACGATGACAATTCATCTGTCAAATATTTTTGACAGATGAAACGTCATACGTTGACATTATCTGCAACCAGCTTTCCCTTAATTGGCCTGCTAAGCCCGCTGGGCGGGCTTAACAAGGTCAATCAAGGGAAAATATCGTGGGATGGCCACAAGTCGATGGAGGCGGGACATCAACCCGCCAAGCAGCAGTCCCGCCTCCAACGCGCCCCCATTAACAAAATCGCCCCCATAGAGTACAAAAGCCAGTTATGCTAAACCTATATAAAAAACTGGTTTGGCCCCAGCTGGAGTATTGCCCAATTCTGAGCACCACAGTTAAGGAAGGATGTGTAGGCTTTGGAGAGGGTACAGAAGAGACTTACTAGAATGGCTCCAGGGATGAGGGACTTCAGTTATGTGGATAGACTGGAGAAGCTGGGGTCATTCTCCTTAGAGCAGAGAAGGCTAAGAGGAGATTTAATAGAGGTGTTCAAGATCATGAAGGGTTTAGATAGAGTAAAAATGAGAAACCATTTCCTATGACTGAAGTGTCGATAACCAGAGGGCACAGATTCAAGATGATTGGCAAAAGAACCAGAGGCGACATAAGGAAAAAAAATTTACGCAACGAGTGGTTAAGATTTGGAATGCACTGCTGATGAGTGGTGGATACAGATTCAATAGTAACCTTCAAAAGGTCTCTAGAAGTAAACTAGAAGGAGAAAAAATTGCAGGGATACGAGGAAAGAGTGGGAGAGTTGGACTAACTGCATTACTCTTCGAAAGAGCCAGTGAAGACTCGATGGGCCGAATGGCCTCCTTCTATGCTGTACTATTTTATGATTCTATTAGGAGCTGGAATTCTTCCTGCTCGCCTCCAGATAACCCTGCTGGCCAATTGGTGGTCTTAGCTGGACAAACACTGAGCTTGTGTTGGTAGATTGCAAAATTTTAGCAGGTTAAACTCAAACAAAATCCAATTAATTATTTTTTGAAATGCAGTTACTATTGTTATATAAGCAAAAATGGAAAAAATTGCAATGAATGATCAGTTAGTCTATTTTTGTGGTATTGGTTGAGAGAGGAATGTTGGCCAAGACCGTGTCGAGACTCTTCAGCATGGTGATGGGTTCTGTGCATGTAAATGCCTGGCTGACCAAAATATGAGAATTGGTACATGTTTGCTGCCATCGTGCTGCATGCTCTGGCCTTTAAAGGGCTCAAATTTACAAAATGAGTAAATCAATGAAGGAACATGTAAGAGCGACCGCTACAAATTCTGATCTGTCATAGCTACCTTCTTGGGTTCAGTGGCTTCAGTCACTCCCATAAGTGGTCATCTTACTTACGCGAGTTGACTCACACTGCCTTGTATCTATTAGTATGGTAGTAATCCAGGGAAATAACAATGACCTCCAGTTGTGATCGGGACTGGACTTTCCTGTCTTTCATATCTTGTCTCACCGAGTTTGCTTGGTCTGCTCGCCGAAGATGAACAAAACATCTCAGACCCTATTTTTTAAAAACTTGCATTAATACATTATGCTTTAAAACATAGGACTATAGATGATGCCCGACTACTACATGCAGATCTAGATGTGCTGGGGGATTGGGCTTGTGACAGGCATGTGGGTCCAGGGGTCGGGTCTGGGATTGGGCGTGATCGGGGACCAAGAGTGGTGGAGATCGGGGGTTAGGGCCGAGAGCATGGGAGATCAGGGGTCAGGGCCAGGAAATCGGGGGTCAGGGGCGATAGGAGGAGGGAGCAGTGGTGATGGGGTGGTGGAGGGGTGGGGGAGGGGCGGGGGAGTGGTGGCGGCGATCGGTTCCTTTAATGTGGGTCAGTAGGCCCACTCCTGCTCTTCCCGGCTCCACATTCAGATGTTACCTACCTTCTTGGTTGGACCTAGCAGGCAATCCCTAGGCCTGGTTTCCCTGCACCGGCTGCCTCAGGCCAAGCCAATCTTGGAGAGGGAGCCTCAAACAGACGTTAGACCCCTTCGTTGCATATGCAAAGGGCCTGTTTCAGGTGTGGGTATAGGACGCGTTTTTTTTGTCCGTAACCAATATGCCAGGCTGTGCACTTTTAGCTGGAAATATGCAAATACTTCTTGTCTGCCATTTTTGGGCCTGTGTCAATTTCTAGGCCATTCCTAGAGCTTCCTCTATTTCTTCCCCCAATTCCCTCAGGACCCCTGCATGTATTCCAAACCTGGTCGTATTGACGTTTGTGCATTTACACTACACCTACTGATCTGAGCTGCAATTCAGATACCAGTTAGGCACAGCCCTCGTTATATTGCTGAGCTCCTCCCTGGCTGGAACTTTAACCGCCTTGTTTAGGAGAGCTCTGCATATGCTTGTGCAGATCAGTCACTCAGAAGTATGAAACCAAAATGTTTATAGAGCAGGGAGGAGAGAATTTCTACAATAGCAAAATACTGCGGATGCTGGAAATCTGAAATAACAACAGAAAGTGTTGGAAACACTCAGCAGGTCAGGCAGCATCGAGGAGAGGAGAAACAGAGTCAACGGCTGCGATTTTGCCCTCGGCGGCGCGTTGGAGTCGGGTTCGCTGTTCAGCGGGTTCCGGTCCCACTGCCGGTTTAATCCGCTCTGAAATAACAATTTTGCCTTAAGTGGGCTGATTAAGCCCGCCGTGCACGCTACACGGCCCAATCAGTGGGTTCGAGTCTGCTGCTCGCCTCTGCTGACGTCTTTCATCCAGCAACATTTCAGGGCCCGATGCAGCCTTGTTGTTGTTCATTCCTATTCTGCTGCTTCTCGGTGTGGCACATATCGAAATGACTGCTTCAAGACCAAAGGCATCTCCAAGATTCGATGATGATTCTATGATTCTATGACTCCCTCCATGCTCTTGTGGAGGGAGTGAGAGGGCGCCAAGAGGTACTGTTCCCCTCAAATGGATGGACGAAGCCTCTTCAGCAAACCAAGGCAGCCTGGCTGCAAATTGCTGAGGAGGTGCGCGCCAGGTCTTTGTGTGCACGCACCTGGGTTCAGTGCAGGAAAAGGTTCAATGACCTGCTACGCTCAGCAAAAGTGAGTATAACATCACACTTACCTTCAATCTGCTCCCCATCTCCTCTCATCACCAGCACTCTGCATTGTCAACCTACTCCTGCACATCCCACTTTACCCTTACATCCCTTGCACCCATAACCATCCCTCTCTCTCTATGTACAGAATCACCACCATTCTACTATGCACCCCTCACACTCGCTATCACTGTGATGCTATGACAACAACTAACAACGCACAGGGAGGGACCTTGGTATTGGCACCTCGCTCCATCTTTGTCTCCCTCTAAGCATCTATGCTATGGATTCTCTACACTCACTCCAACATTCTCACTCAAACTCCACTTGTGTCCCTCATTGCAGGAAAAGAGAGCCCACAATAAGAGGGAGAGGGGCAGGGCAGAAGGAGGGCCACCTTCGATTGCCCACTTGTCCACCGCTGAGGAGGCTGCTCTCGACATCGTTGGAGGTGCTGAGGAGCTGGAAGTGGGGGACAGAGAGACGGGCGCAGTACAGCAAGCTGGTGACAGAATAGATTTGCAACCCTCTCATTTAGATTGCATGAGTGACTGATATGGCATCTGATGTTTATACAGATGGAGTTCTGATCATCTGCACAATTCGATGTGCCTGCTATGTTAATATCACATGTCTAACTCATGCCTTTACTCCCCCACAGGACCATCGAGATCCCCCCTCCCCACTGTCCAGGAGGAAGAGTCAGAAGACTCCTCAGAGGAAGTTGCAACCTCTGAGGGCGCAGTGTCAGCAGAATTCAGCGCACCCAGCACCAGCGCAGAGACGCATACCTTGGTGGGTCATTCGTGAGATAGATTAGTGTTGTCACCTGGTGTATCACAGCTCACAAGTGAGCATCAGCAGATGGTGGAGACAGGGACAGCAGTGGAGAGTCCTCGTCGGAGGCCACAGTGGGCTCCTAGCTCTGCTCAGCTGCATGTGGACCCTGTGCCTCTGGGGCCATCCAGAAAGAGAGTGGTGCTGGAACTTCAGCAACAAGGGCAGGAGTCTCTGACAGGTTTTGCATCCACGGTAACTGCGAGTGTGCAGAGAATGGAGGAGTTCATCTTAAACATAAACAATGCCATGGTAGAGGCAATGGCGCATGAACGTGCCCCCATGGAGAGGGTGGCAACCTCCTTGGAGGACATAACTCGCCAGACTCAACAGAGCATGGTGACTCTTGCCTACTATGGAGGATAGATGGGCATCTATTGAGGAGTGAAACCAGAGGTACATGGATGTCCCCGTTATGAGGGCTGTCAGTACAGAGACGGGTCCTCATGACCCCACTGATGTGCAGCAAGGTGCTCTCCAGCTACTTGCTAGCAGTGAAGTGCGGGTGACCCATGGGAGGGATGTTGGTGGTCGACAACAAGGAAGTGTGGGCTCCTTTCCAAGTGCTCACACTCCTATGCCACTGCGGAGCCCTTGGTCAGAACCCCAGATTCCTCACCCAACTAAGATGGCCGTCTCAGCGCCTGCACTGCTGCAGGAGGAGCAGACTGTTGCCGAGCCCTCCCAGGCTCCCAAACCCAGAGGACGCCCGCCAAAGGTGTCGAAGCAGAAGCAGCATGAAAGTCAGCAAGGTGCCTCAACATCTGCTGAAGCCACAGGGGAAGCACCACGTAGAAGTACGCGTAAGAGAAAGTTAATACACAAATAGTCACAAGGGTAGTCACTTGGGTGTTTTGATGTAATACAAATTGAAGATTATCATCGTTATTTCAATTGTAATAAAGAAATGTGTTGGCAAAGAGTTGGCCTATGTGTGCCCAGAAATGGAAGTGTCACAATGAGGTGTCAGGATGCCTTTCATCTGTAATGATGGTGGTGAGAGTGATAGGAACCCACAGTTTATTGTACAGATGGTGTATTAAGAAGGTGGTAGCCACATGTGTTTGCTTTGTAAATTTACGCGAATCTGGTATAGATTAGTGCATCCCTTGCCTCACAGGCAGCAATGTGCTCACGTTTTTTTTTAATTCGTTCATGGGATGTGGGCGTCGCTGGCAAGGCCAGCATTTATTTCCCATCCCTAATTGCCCTTGAGAAGGTGGTGGTGAGCCACCTTCTTGAACCACTGCTGTCCATGTGGTGAAGGTACTCCTACAGTGCTGTTAGGGAGGGAGTTCCAGGATTTTGACCCAGCGACGATGAAGGATCGGCGATATACTTCTAAGTCAGGATGGTGTGTGATGGAGGGAAACTTGGAGGTGGTAGTTTTCCCATGCGCCTGCTGCCCTTGTCCTTCTAGGTGGAAGAGGTCGGGGGTTTGGAAGGTGCTGCCGAAGAAGCCTTGGCGAGTTGCTGCAGTGCATCTTGTAGATGGTACACACTGCAGCCACGGTACGCCGGTGGTGGAGGGAGTGAATGTTTAAGGTGGTAGATGGGGTGCCATCAAGCAGGCTGCTTTGTCCTGGATGGTGTCGAGCTTCTTGAGTGTTGTCGGAGCTGCACTCATCCAGGCAAGTGGAGAGTATTCCATCACACTCCTTACTTGTGGCTTGTAGATGGTGGATAGACTTTGGGGAGTCAGGAAGTGAGACACTCGCCACAGAATACCTAGCCTCTGACCTGCTCTTGTTGCCACAGTATTTATGTGGCTGGTCCAGTTAAGTTTCTGGTCAATGGTGACCCCCAGGATGTTGATGGTGGGGGATTCGGCGATGGTACATAAGAACATAAGAACATAAGAAATAGGAGCAGGAGTAGGCCAATCGGCCCCTCGAGCCTGCTCCGCCATTCAATAAGATCATGGCTGATCTGATCCTAACCGCCAATCTACTATCTATCACAGAACCATCTCCTGCATCTAACAGAATTGCACACACGAAATAGGAGCAGAATCAGGCTACACAGTCCCTGGGCCCGCTCCACTACCCACAGGGCCATGACCGATCCGAACCTAGACTCATGTCCAAATTCCTGCCCGCTCCCCGTAACCCTTAATGCCCTTTACTTCTAGGAAACTGTCTATTTCTGTTTTAAATTTAATTAATGTTGTAGCTTCTACAGCTTTTTGTGGCAGCATATTCCATGGACCTACCACCCTCTGAGTGAAGTAGTTCCTCCTCATCTCAGTTTTGAAAGAGCAGCCCCTTATTCTAAGACTATGTCCCCTAGTTCTCGTCTCACCCGTCATCGGGAACATCCTCCCCGCATCCACCCGATCCAACCCCTTCACAATCTTATGTTTCAATAAGATCGCCTCTCATTCTTCTGAACTCCAATGAGTAGAGTCCCAATCTACCCAACCTCTCCTCATATGACCACCCCCTCATCCCCGGGATTAACCGAGTGAACCTTTTTTGCACTGCCTCGAGAGCAAGGATGTCTTTCCTTAAGTAAGGACACCAAAACTGTATGCAGTATTCCAGGTGCGGTCTCACCAATACCCTGTACAACTGAAGCAATACCTCCCTATTTTTATATTCTATCCCCCTAGCAATGAAAGCCAACATTCCATTTGCCTTCTTAATCACTTGCTGCACCTGCATACTAACCTTTTGAGTTTCGTGCACCAGGACCCCCAGATCCCTTTGCACTTCAGTACTCTCCAGTTTCTTGCCATTAAGATAATAAATTGCTCTAGGATTTTTCCTGCCAAAGTGCATCACCTCACACTTTCCAGTGTTGTATTCCATCTGCCAAATCTCTGCCCACTTACTTAGCCTGTCTATGTCCCCTTGCAGGTTTTTTATGTCCTCCTCACTCACTACTTTCCCTCCCATCTTTGTATCATCTGCAAATTTTGATATGTTACACTTGGTCCCTTCCTCCAAATCGTTAATATAGATTGTGAAGAGTTGGGGACCCAGCACTGACCCCTGTGGAACACCACTAGTTACTGATTGCCAGTCTGAGAATGAACCATTTATCCCAACTCTTTGCTTTCTGTTAGATAGCCAATCCTCTATCCATGCCAGAATATTACCCCCAATCCCGTGATTTTTTACCTTAAGCAATAATCTTTTGTGTGGCACCTTGTCAAATGCCTTTTGGAAGTCTAAATACACTACGTCCACTGGTTCCCCTTTATCCACTCTATATGTTACTTCCTCAAAGAACTCCAGCAAATTTGTCAAACATGACTTCCCCTTCGTAAAACCATGCTGACTTTGTCCTATTAAATTATGATTATCCAAATGTCCTGTTACTGTTTCCTTAATAATGGACTCCAAAATTTTACCTACCACAGATGTTAGGCTAACCGGTCTATAGTTACCAGCCTTCTGTCTACTGCCCTTTTTAAATAAGGGTGTTACATTAGCAGTTTTCCAGTCTGCCGGGACCTTAGCGGAATCCAGGGAGTTTTGAAAAATTATTACCAATGCATCTACAATCCCTACCGCCACTTCCTTCAAGACTCTAGGATGTAAGCCATCAGCTCCAGGTGATTTATCCGCCTTGAGTCCCATTATTTTACCGAGTACCACTTCCTTAGTGATTTTGATCGTGTTTAGCTCCTCTCCCCCTATAGCCCCCTGTTTGTCCAGTGTTGGGATATTCTTAGTGTCCTCTACTGTAAAGACTGATACAAAATATTCATTCAGTGTTTTTGCCATCTCCATATTTCCCACCATTAATTTCCCGGTCTCATCCTCTAAGGGACCAACATTTACTTTAGCCACCCTTTTTCTTTTTATATAACTATAAAATCTCTTACTATCTGTTTTTATATTTTTTGCTAATTTACTTTCATAATCTATCTTCCCTTTCTTAATCAATCTTTTTGTTATTTTTTGCTGCCTTTTAAAGTTTTCCCAATCCTCTGTCCTCCCACTAGATTTCGCTACCTTATATGCCCTTGTTTTTAGTCGAATACTATCCTTAATTTCTTTACTTAGCCACGGATGACTGTCCTTTCTTTTACACCCTTTTCTTTTCAGTGGAATATATTTTTTTTGGAAGTTGTAAAATAACTCCTTGAATGTACACCACTGATCATGTGTCGTCTTACCCTTTAATCTATTTTCCCAATCCACTCTACTCAATTCCGCTCGCATACCTTCATAGTCTCCTTTATTCAAGCTTAGCACGCTTGTTTGAGATCCAACCTTCTCACCCTCTAATTGAATATGGAATTCAACCATGTTATGGTCACTCATTCCAAGGGGATCCTTTACTAGGACATTTTTAATTAATCCTGTCTCGTTACACAGGACCAGATCTAAGGTTGCTTGCCCCCTGGTCGGTTCAGTTACATACTGCTCAAGAAACCCATCCCTAATACACTCAATGAACTCATCCTCAAGGCAGCCCTGCCCCATTTGATTTGTCCAATTAATATGATAGTTAAAATCCCCCATAATTATAGATGTTCCCTTATTACATGCCTCAACTATTTCCTGATTGATACTCCGTCCAATAGAGTTGCAACTGTTCGGAGGCCTATAGACTACGCCCACTAATGTTTTTTTCCCCTTATTATTCCTTATCTCCACCCAAACTGTTTCATTATCATGATTTTTTGACCCAATATCATTACTCTGTATTACAGTGATTCCTTCCTTTATTAACATAGCCACCCCACCTCCCCTTCCTTCCTGCCTGTCCTTCCTGATCGTTAAATAACCTGGTATGTTTAATTCCCAGGCATTGTCACCCTGCAGCCATGTTTCTGTAATGGCCACAATATCATAACCATATGTAGTTATTTGTGCCATTAACTCGTCTATTTTGTTACGAATGCTACGTGCATTCAGATAGAGAACTTTCAAATATGCTTTGTGGCACTTAGTTCCTGCTTTTTCACTTTTTACCAGTTTACCTTTTACTCCACACACTCTGTCCCTTCCTGCCACGCTCTGATTTGTGATTCCCCTACTGCTACCTATGTCTATGACCCTCTCTGTTGTCATTTTTATTTTTTGCTCTCTTGAAACCTCCCCCCCACTAATTAGTTTAAAGCCCTCTCCACAGCCCTAGTTATTCGATTCGCCAGGACACTAGTCCCAGCACTGGCCAAGTGAAGTCCGTCCCAACGGAACAGCTCTCTCCTGCCCCAGTACTGGTGCCAGTGTCCCAAGAAGCAAAACCCATTTTTCCCACACCAGTCTTTGAGCCACGCATTCAACTCCCTGATTTTATTTACCCTAGCCAAATTTGCTCGTGGCTCAGGTAGTAATCCAGAGATTATTACCCTCGAGGTTCTGCTTTTTAATTTGGCCCCTAGCTGCTCAAACTCCCTCAGCAGAACCTCTTTCCTTGTCCTATCTATGTCATTGGTACCAACATGGACCACGACAACTGGATCCTCCCCCTCCCACTCCAAGTTTCTCTCCAGCCCAGAGGAGATGTCCTTAACCCTGGCACCGGGCAGGCAACACAGCCTTCGGGACTCTCGCTCTTGGCTGCAAAGAACCCTATCTATCCCCCTAATGATACTATCCCCTACCACTACAACATTTCTTTTTACTCCCCCCACTTGAATGGCCCCCCTTACCACGGTGCTGTGGCCAGGTTGCTCATCCTCCCTGCAGTCCCCGCTCCTATCCACACAGGGAGTAAGAGCCTCGAACCTGTTGGACAAGAGCAAGGGCTGCGGCTCCTCCAACACTACCTCCTGGATCCCTGTACCTGCCTCACTCGTAGTCACACCTTCCTGTCCCTGACCACGGGCTACTTCTGAATTAGTTACTCTAATTGGTGTGACTACCTCCTGAAACACGGAGTCCAGGTAACTCTCCCCCTCCCTGATGTGTCGCAGTGTTTGAAGCTCGGACTCCAGCTCATCAACACGGAGCCGGAGTTCCTCGAGCAGCCAACACTTACTGCAAATGTGTTCACTGTGAACATCAATGGTGTCCACCAGCTCCCACATATTGCAGCAGTAACACATCACCTGCTCTCCCATTCTATGTAATTAATTAAAAATGTATTATTTACCCTTCAGTTAATTTATGCCAGCAGTCTCTGCTACACCACAGATACCCGAGAAACAATAAAATTGAAGTTTTGTATAAAAAAAAGAGAAATACTCACCAACCAATCACTTACCTGCTTTCTGGTGACGTCACACTTCGATTATTTTTTACCTCTCTCCTGCTCTCGGCTTGGTGAAAGCCTACCTGGTCACTGCCGCCTTTTACCGCCGCCGCCTCGCCGCTGTTGCTCCACCCAGGTCCGCCGCCTCTGTGGGCCTACCTGGTCGCTGCCGCCTTTTACCGCCGCCGCCTCGCCGCTGTTGCTCCACCCAGGTCCGCCGCCTCTGTGGGCCTACCTGGTCGCTGCCGCCTTTTACCGCCGCCGCCTCGCCGCTGTTGCTCCACCCAGGTCCGCCGCCTCTGTGGGCCTACCTGGTCGCTGCCGCCTTTTACCGCCGCCGCCTCGCCGCTGTTGCTCCACCCAGGTCCGCCGCCTCTGTGGGCCTACCTGGTCGCTGCCGCCTTTTACCGCCGCCGCCTCGCCGCTGTTGCTCCACCCAGGTCCGCCGCCTCTGTGGGCCTACCTGGTCGCTGCCGCCTTTTACCGCCGCCGCCTCGCCGCTGTTGCTCCACCCAGGTCCGCCGCCTCTGTAATGCCGTTGAATGTCAAGGGGCGGTGGTTAGACTCTCGCTTGTTGGAGATAGTCATTGCCTGGCACTTCAGTGGCGCGAATGTTACCTGCCACTTATCAGCCCAAGCCTGAACGTCATCCAGGTCTTGTTGCATGCGGGCATGGACGGTTTCATTATCTGAGGAGTTGTGAATGGCGCTGAACACTGTGCAGTCATCAGCAAACATCCCTCCAACATAAGGTCAGAAATGGGGAAGGTCATTGATGAAGCAGCTGAAGATGGTTGGGCCTAGGACACTGCCCTGAGGAACTCCTGCAGCGATGTCCAGGAGCCTCTATCACCCCCAACATCCCTTCCCCTTCGCCCGGCTCCTTCCCATGCAAGCGCAGGAGATGAAACACCTGCCCTTTTACCTCCTCCCTTCCCACCGTCCAGGGCCCCAAACACTCCTTCCAGGTGAAACAGCGATTCACTTCTACTTCTTACAATTTAATATACTGTATTCGCTGCTCACGATGCGGTCTCCTCTACATTGGGGAGACCAAACGCAGATTGGGTGACCGCTTTGTGGAACACCTCCATTCAGTCCACAAGCATGACCCAGAGCTTCCGGTCGCCTGTCACTTTTATTCTCCCCTCCACTCCCACTCTGATCTCTCCATCCTCGGCCTCTTACATTGTTCCAATGAAGCTCAACGTAAGCTCGAGGAACAGCACCTCATCTTTCTATTAGGTACTTTACAGCCTTCTGGACTTAACATCGAGTTCAACAATTTCAGACTATAAATTGGCCCCAGTATTTCTTAATATATTTTTTTCTCTTGTTTCCTCACATGGTAGCTGTTAATGTTGCTGCCATCATCATTCACACCTCATCTCGAGCTTTGTTTCTTAACTTGTCCCATCACCTCTCCTTTTGCCTTGCACCATCATCCCTTTTGTCAGTCAATCTCTCCTGCCCTCCATCCTATCACAGACCTTCCCTTTGTTCTTTCCTCCCGTCCTCCCTGCCCCTGCTTAAAAATCTCTCTTCCCTAACCTTTTCCAGTTCTGACGAAGGGTTCGACGCGAAATGTTGACTCTGTTTCTCTCTCCTTGATGCTGCCTGACCTGCTGAGTGTATCCAGCACTTTCTGCTGTTATTTAGGAGAGAATCTCTGCTCTCTAAATATTCAAATTAGGGTCAGGTAGGCGTACAAGTTGCCCAGGGGGTCTAATACACCTATCTGAACACTTCCAAAGTAGGCTTGACACCTAGGGTTGCTACAAATACTGATCTGTCATAGCTACCTTCTTGGGTTCAGTGGCTTCGGTCACTCCCATAAGTGGTCATCTTACTTATGGGAGTTGACTCGCACTGCCTTGTATCTATTAGTATGGTAGTAATCCAGGGAAATAACAATTGACACCACACTGGACTTATACAGCCTGTGGTGTCAAATCAGAGCGATGTGAGATGACCCAATCCAGGGAGTCCCACCTGTCTTTTCTCAGGGGTCAGATCAGGCACTGATTCCTGGAGCTATGCTTCCAATTTAGCACTGGTGCAAAGCTGAAATCACTTTGTACCAATGCTAAACTTGCAGTACTGATAACAATACATTTTACAGAATCGGAAAATGCTAACTAAAGTTGACGCGATTCATTCCTAATAAATGGCAAATAATATTTTTGGTTTAGTGGTAATTGTTTGTGACTATTCTAGAACCGCATTGCTAAAAAGTATCCTCACTGCCTAACTTCCAGTTGGCTATAAGTGGGCAGCAAAGCAATCTGACTATCACCCTCCATATATTGAAGAATCCTGAAAATTCCAGCATGCTGCCACTAACAGACAAATATACTTATTGGATCTCTGATCAGATCATTTGTTACATGAAGGAGCCAGGTTTGGTTTGGTAACTTATCTATATTTGGGAACACTTCGGCAGTCAGGGGCATTCAGCCTCGGATCTGCGGGTAAGCGTTCTCCAAGGCGGCCTTCGGGATACACGACAGCGCAAAATCATAGAGCAGAAACTGATAGCCAAGTTCCGCACTCATGAGGATGGCCTCAATCGCGATATCGGGTTCATGTCACGATACAGAACGTGACTTGACATCATGGCCGGTCTTTCCAGGTTTTGTTTTAAAAAGACTGACACAACAAATGGAGAGGATATGCGGCCAGCAGGTGTCTTGACACGTTGGACCCCCTGGGACACATCTCATTGTCTTGGCTGTGCTCTTAGTGTGTCTTTGATGTAGGGAAAGATTTGAATACATTTTTCTGTGTTTATATTGTGAATTCTGGGAGATTCTCTCACAGCTACCTTACCTGAAGAAGGAGCGAACAGCTCCGAAAGCTTGTAAAATTAAATAAATCTGTTGGACTATAACCTGGTGTTGTGCGACTTCTGATTTTTATCTATATTTGGCATTGCTGTATCAGTTAAAGGAGGTATCTGCCAATCTCACATGTGTGGAATTAGATTTTAGCTCACTGAAAATCCTCTCATATGACTCAGTGGGATTTACTGGTTTAGTTCAAATTGCTACGACCACAGACCAGATTAAATGTTTCGTGATGCTTTTTTTCGACATTTGAGCCATCAGTCAGTGAGAACTGAAAGAGAATAGCAGGGTTTGAAAAGAATTAGGATTAGTTTTTTTTCCTTCTTACCCTACATTATTGTTTGGACTATTCACTGTCACTATGTGGTTTGGCGATCTCTTGCTCTTTTGCTGCTTTTTTTGGGCTGTAGAAAGCAAATCAAAAAGGCAGAGGAGAGAAGATCAATTGGAAGAATATCATCAGAGCAGGTAAGAGAAACAACAGCAACCAAAGCTGATAGGAGAACCTGGATTAAGAATAATGGGAATGTGTTGCATTCTTTGTACTTTGTACTATCTGGGTGGTTTTGTCCCTAGCTATCTGAATAATAATGCTCTTTTGATTGATACTAGGTACTATTTTATACACGTAAATATTTGGGGGGAAAAATTCAGTTGGTTGCGCCTCCCGTTAGCGCCTTAAGAGGGCGCTAATGGGGCGCAAAGCAACTAGCGCCCAGGCACGGTGATGTTTGCGCCACTCGCGAAATTAACTAGACATTTTGTGGCGGCGGTAAACACTACTGCCACAATCTCCTGCGCCGGCAGATCGTGACGTCAGTCGAGTGCGCAACGCCCCGGTAGCACCCCGGAGCGGATATTGAGTGGCGCCCCCTGCCTTACCGCCTGCCGCTAGCAACCACAGGTTGAGGGGAGCGTTTTGCAGTCAGGAAGGGACAGGAAGAGCGCTATTTAAAGGCGACCGCTTCCTGCCTTTTTTTGCAACACGGATTGAGAGAGAGAGAGAGAGAGAGAGAGAGAGAGGCTGACTTCTGGAGATTCAACGCTGTGTGAAGGAGTTTTGGGTACTGAGCAGCACTTTGCAGGTTCATTTTGATTTGCCCTTCCTTGTATCAATTTTAGAAGAGACTGTGGGGGCTGCACTCTGAGCTCTTTCCCTGGTTCTCTCCATTGTTCTTTCCAGCAGATTTGATGTACAGGTCTCTCCAGGCCGAGATTGAAGACTGCAATGAGCAGGATGTGGATGGAAAGTAAGATCAACCCTCCCCTTTAAGAACTGGCCGGCGCCATTGTGTCTGTGTTCCATTGCTGACTGACATCACATGAGCTTCGCCAGCGCTCTGAGGTAGCGCCTCGCTCCTCGGCCTTTGCACCTCAAGACAGGTGTGAAGCGCCTGATTTAGCGCTCTAATCCCCTCCAGGGGCGATAAAAGTCAAGTTTGCAGTCGGAGGCGATAATTAGCGGCAGGTGCTAATCTTTGTGCCCGGCCGATAATTGCACCCCAAATGGTGCGATACTGAATTTCTCCCCCTTAAACTCCTTAAAATTAACATGAATCATTTGTTTATGCATACTCTGTAGATATATATTTTATAGGCATATATAATGCATAAACATATAGCTGCACAACGTCAAAGATTTTAGCAGACTGACATACTAGATGCAATGAGCCTTGGCTCAGTGGTAGCATTCCCACCTGAGTCAGAGGGTTATGGGTTTGAGCCCCACTGCAGACAGCCCTGGCAAGCAGATCTGAGTGTTCCAGTCTCTGAATACCGAGGTTGACATCTAGTGGGGTCTCAGGCCTGACGGGTGCAGTGTGGTCCGCCTCCCCCATCGTGCACTCGGCTAGCAGAAGACCAGTGATCCGGCCACGGACATCCAATGGGGTACCCGCGTCCAATGCGAGTGGAGTAGTGAGCCTGCGCCATTGCATGAAGCTGATCTCCACAGTCCGGCAAATGACCTGGTCAAATAGAGGTCTTTGTTATGGAAACACCCAGAGCATGACCTGCTGGATGTAAAACTAGCAGGGAAACAGGATTACTCGTATGTAATTAGGCACAGCAGAGAGTAAGAATTTACTAGATACAGAACATCTATTATGGGCAAACAGGTCTCAAAGTTACCTAAATAAAGGGACAAATATGAAAAGTCGCACAACACCAGGTTATAGTCCAACAGCTTTATTTGAAATCACAAGCTTTCGGAGCGCTGCTCCTTCGTCAGGTGAAGGAGCAGCGCTCCGAAAGCTTGTGATTTCAAATAAAGCTGTTGGACTATAACCTGGTGTTGTGCGACTTCTCACATTTGTCCACCCCAGTCCAACACCGGCATCTCCACATCATAAATAAAGGGAGACACAAAGATTAAGAGAAAATAATAACAAAATAGATGGATGAAAAAAAGACAGGTAGATAATCATGTCGACTTAGTAATTGTTTAATTGTTGCATTACATTCTGGTTATCATGACACTAACATTGGGTATTGCTTTTTATGTTACCGTGCTAAAATTCTTGGTATGCTTATCTGGTTTATGTGTATTTCATCAAAATGAAATGTTGCTATAGGAACAAAAAATGAAGCTAGGAGAGTGAGCAGAAATCTAGGTTAATGCCATCTCGAGTATAGTTTCTGCAAACAGAAATCTAGACTGACGTCATCACCGATGTAGTCTGTGCAAAGTGAAACATTGGCTCGGAGAAACGAAGGAGTGAAAGACTGTGCAAATTGTTTAGTTTATCACTTTTATCAAGAAAGAGACTTTGGGGGTGAAATTGTTTCCAGTGATATTTGTATCAATCAGATTAGCATGTTCAATTAAATTCCTTCATTTTTATTTTAACACAGGTGTGCCTTTTACTTTAAACGGGTTAATGAATGTGTTAAAATGGTTCACAGAGGAATTCAAAATAAATGTGCTAAAGTATTTATTACAAATACTGCTGACAGCAACTTCATCCCAATGTTACCTATTTAATCTAAATATCAATGGTCACTAGCTAGATAAAGATGAGGAAGGCCATTCAGCTTACATTAGGGTGTTTCTGGATGGATGAGCTACAGTTCCCCAATACAACAGACAACTGTTTCTTAAAATAGCAATTCCAGCACTCTACCTCAAAGATCATTGCAAATGCTGATCACTTTTTGTGTGAAAGTAAACTTCATGACACCTATTTTCTTCTTAAATGTTAGGCAGTGTGGGCAGGAGCCTCTTTAGTAAGGAAATAAAGTACCTGGGAGAAAACCAAATTCACATTTTTCAAATTCACGTGGTGCCAGACACAAGTGGTGTGAAACAGCTTCCTGGGAGCAGGAGGGAGGGAGGAGGTTTTCTGACCTCTTGCTGACATCAGATCTAGGACCTGATTCTGGAAATAAGTTGATGCTTTAGCTTCGTTGCGCACCCAGAATCACTTCACATTGATGCAAAAGTGCAGCCTCAAACTTGATTGAAGGTGCTTGCCATCTAAATCTGAACACAGATTTACACCGAGCGAAGGGAGGAAATTAAAATGGTTTTCCTTTTATGCATGGATTATCCCCATGCAGGCATTGTCCACAAGCATTTAATTATTGTATTTGGTACTGTATTCTGATCATGTCATAAATATGGTACAAGCTATGATTTAAAAACAAGCCTAAAGTCTTAATAATTTTAAAGGAGAAAGGAGTTGCAAGGTACATATCCTAGGTGTGTCCCTAGCATTTTCTGACAATAATTAGTTGTTAAATAGAATGCCGTTTTGAGCCCTGTTGGTACTCAGTGAAAAGGAAAGAGGACATAGCCATAGAGTTATACAGCACAGAAAGAGGCCCTTCAGCCCATCGTGTCCGCGCCAGCCATCAAGCCCTGTCTATTCTAATCCCATTTTCCAGCACTTGGTCCGTAGCCTTGTATGCTATGGTGTTTCAAGTGCTCATCTAAATGCTTCTTGAATGTTCTGAGGGTTCCTGCCTCTACCACCCTTTCAGGCAGTGAGTTCCAGATTCCAACCACCCTCTGGGTGAAAAAGTTTTTCCTCAAATCCCCTCTAAACCTCCTGCCCCTTACCTTGAAACTATGCTCCCTGGTTATTGACCCCTCTACTAAGGGGAAAGTTCCTTTCTATCTACCCTATCTATGCCCCTCATAATTTTGTACACCTCAATCAGGTCCCCCCTCAGCCTTCTCTGCTCCAAGGAAAACAACCCCAGCCTGTCCAGTCTCTCTTCATAGCTGAAGCGCTGCAGCCCAGGTAACATCCTGGTGAATCTCCTCTGCACCCTCTCCAATGCAATCACATCCTTCCTATAGTGTGACGACCAGAACTGCACACAGTATTCCTGCTGTGGCCTAACTAGCGTTTTGTACAGCTCCATCATAACCTCCCTGCTCTTATATTCTATGCCTCGGCTAATGAAGGCAAGTATCCCATATGCCTTTTAAACCACCTTATCTACCTGTCCTGCTGCCTTCAGGGATCTATGTACATGCACACCAAGGTCCCTCTGATCCTCTGTCCTTCCTAGGGTCCTACCATTCATTGTGTATTCCCTTGCCTTGCTAGTCCTCCCAAAATGCATCACCTCACACTTTTCAGGGTTAAATTCCATTTGCCACTGTTCTGCCCATCTAACCAACCCATCTATATTGTCCTGTAGCCTGAGGCTTCCCTCCTCGCTATTTACCACCCCACCAATTTTCGTGTCATCTGCGAACTTACTGATCATACCTCCTACATTCAAATCTAAATCATTAATGTACACTACAAACAGCAAAGGACCCAGCACCGATCCCTGCGGTACACCACTGGACACAGGCTTCCAGTCACAAAAACAACCTTCGACCATCACCCTCTGCCTCCTGCCACTAAGCCAATTTTGGATCCAATGTGCCAAGTTGCCCTGATCCCATGGGCTCTTACCTTCTTGACCAGTCTCCCATGCTGGACTTTGTCAAAAGCCTTACTGAAGTCCATGTAGACCACATCAACTGCACTACCCTCATCCACACACCTAGTCACCCCCTCGAAAAATTCAATCAAATTGGTCAGACATGATCTCCCCCTGACAAAGCCATGCTGACTATCCTTGTCTCTCCAAGTGGAGACTAATTCTGTCCCTCAGAATTTTTTCCAATAATTTCCCTACCACTGATGTTAGGCTCACTGGCCTGTAATTCCCTGGTTTATCCCTACTACCCTTCTTGAATAATGGTACTACGTTAGCTGTTCTCCAGTCCTCTGGCACCTCCCGTGGCCAGAGAGGTTCTGAAAATTTCTGTCAGAGCCCCTGCAATCTCCTCCCTTGCCTCACACAGCAGCCTGGGATACATCTCGTCTGGGCATGGGGATTTATCCATTTTTAAGCCCGCTAAAACCGCTAGTACCTCCTCCCTCTCAATACTAATTTGTTCAAGTATATCACAATCCCCCTGCCTGATTTCTATGCCTACATGGTCCTTCTCCATACTGAACACAGATGCAAAATATTCATTTAAAGCCTCACCTACATCTTCTGGCTCTACACACAGATTGCCACTTTGGTCCCTAATGGGCCCTACTCTTTCCCTGGTTATCCTCTTGCCCTTAATATACTTATAAAACACCTTGGGATTTTCCTTTATTTTGCCCGCCAGTATTTTTTCATGCCTCCTCTTCGCTCTCCTATTTCTTTTTTAAGTACCCCCCTGCACTTTCTATACTCCTCTAGGGCTTCCACTGTTTTTAGTCCTTTGTATCTGCCAAAAGCCTCCCTTTTTTCCCCCTAATCCATTCTCGTATATCCCTTGACATCCAGGGTTCCCCGGGCTTGTTGGTCCCACCCTTGACCTTTACGGGAACATGTTGGCGTTGTACTCTCTCTTTCCTTTCTGAAAGACTCCCACTGCTCTGATGTGGATTTTCCTACATATAGCTGATTCCAGTCCATTTTGGCCAGATCCTGCCTTATCATATTAAAATCGGCCTTCCCCCAATTTAGAACCTTTATTTCCGGTCCATCTTTGTCCTTTTCCATGACTACCTTAAATCTCACCGAATTATGGTCACTGTCACCAAAATGCTCTCCTACTAACACTTCTACCACTTGCCCGGCTACAATCCCTAGAATTAGGTCCAGTACCGCCCCCTCTCTTGTCGGACTTTCTACATGCTGGCTCAAAAAGCTCTCCTGGATGCACTTTAAGAATTCCGCACCCTCTAAGCCTTTCACACTCTGACTATCCCAGTTAATATTGGGGAAGTTGAAATCCCCTACTATTATTACCCTATTATTTCTACACTTCTCTGAGATTTGCCTACATATCTGTTCCTCTATCTCCCCCTGACTGTTTGGGGGCCTATAGTACACTCCCAGCAAAGTGTTTGCCCCCTTTTTGTTTTTAAGTTCCACCCATATGGCCTCATTAGAGGAACCTGCTAAGATATCATCCCTCCTTACAGCAGTAATTGACTCCTTGATTAATATTGTGACACCCCCTCCTCTTTTACACCCCCCTCTGTCTCGCCTGAAGATTCTATACCCCGGAATATTGAGCTGCCAGTCCTGCCTCTCCCTCAACCATGTCTCTGTGATAGCAACAACATCATACTCCCATGTGTTCATCAACACCTTCAATTCATCTGCCTTACTCGCAAGACTCCTTGCATTAAAATAAATGCCATCCAGCCTTGCCATACTCCTTTGTGCCGTTACATATTTGCTCTGCCTTCCAGGCTGACTTGTTTTTTCCTCTATATTTGGCTGTGCATCATCCCCTACTATAGCTCCACTCCGTATCTCATCCCCCTGCCAAGTTAGTTTAAACCCCCCCACCACCCCCGCAGGGAATTATAGACCGGCAAGCCTGACATCGGTAGTGGGGAAAATGCTAGAGTCCATTATAAAAGATGTAATAGCAGAGCACTTGGAAAACAGTGACAGGATCGGACAAAGTCAACATGGATTTACAAAAGGTAAATCATGCTTGACTAATCTACTGGAATTTTTTGAGGATGTAACTGGTAGAATAGATAAGGGAGAACCAGTGGATGTGGTGTATTTGAACTTTCAGAAGGCTTTCGATAAGGTCCCGCATAAGAGATTAGCATGCAAAGTTAAAGCACATGGGATTGGGGGTAAGGTACTGATTTGGATAGAGAACTGGTTGGCAGACAGGAAGCAAAGAGTTGGAATAAACGGGTCTTTTTCCGAGTGGCAGGCAGTGACTAGTGGGGTACCGCAGGTATCGGTGCTAGGACCCCAGTTATTCACAATATATATTAATGATCTCGACGAGGGAACTAGATGTAATATCTCCAAGTTTGCAGACGACACAAAGCTGGGTGGGCGTGTGTGTTGTGAGGAGAATGCAGAGAAACTCCAGTATGATTTGGACAAGTTGGGTGATTGGGCAGATGCAGTATAATGTGGATAAATGCAAGGTTATCCACTTTGGTGGCAAAAACAGGAAGGCAGATTATTATCTGAACGGCAATAGATTGGGAAAAGGGGAAGTGCAACGAGACCTGGGAGTCCTTGTGCACCAGTCGTTGAAGGTAAGCATGCAGGTGCAGCAGGCGGTTAAGAAGGCAAATGGTATGTTGGCCTTCATAGCGAGAGGATTCAAGTACAGGAGCAAGGATGTCTTGCTGCAGTTGTACAGGGTCTTGGTGAGACCACATCTTGAGTATTGTGTGCAGTTTTGGTCGCCTTATCTGAGGAAGGATGTTCTTGCCATGGAGGGAGTGCAGCGAAGATTCACCAGACTGATACCTGGGATGGCAGGAATGACGTATGAAGAGAGATTGGGACGACTGGGCTTGTATTCGCTGGAGTTTAGAAGAATGAGAGGGGATCTCATTGAAACTTATAAAATTCTAACAGGACTAGACAGACAAGATGCAGGAAGGATGTTCCCGATGGCAGGGGAGTCCAGAAGCAGGGGTCACAGTCTAAGGATAAGGGGTAAGCCATTTAGGACTGAGATGAGGAGGAATTTCTTCACCCAGAGAGTGGTGAACCTGTGGAATTCTCTACCACAGAAGGCAGTTGAGGCCAATTCATTAAATATATTCAAGAAGGAGTTAGATATATTTCTTAAGGCTAAAGGGATCAAGGGATATGGGGAGAAAGCAGGGACAGGGTACTGAATTTGGATGATCAGTCATGATCTCATTGAATGGCGGAGCAGGCTCGAGGGGCCGAATGGCCTACTCCTGCTCCTATCTTCTATGCTCGCCCTCCCCCTTCAGAATGCCCTGCAGCCGTTCAGTGACATCCTTGACCCTGGCACCAGGGAGGCAACATACCATCCTGGAGTCACGTCTGCGGCCACAGAAACGTCTATCTGTTCCCCTTACGATAGAATCCCCTATCACTATTGCTCTCCCACTCTTTTTCCTCCCCTCCTGTGCAGCTGAGCCACTCATACTGCCACAGACTTGGCTCTTGCTGCATTCCCCTGAGAAACCATCTCCCCCATCAGTATCCAAAACGGAAAATCTGTCAGAGAGGGAGATGGACCCAGGGGACTCCTGCACTACCTTCCTAGTTCTTTTACTCTGTCTTGCAGTCACCCATTCCCTGTCTGCCTGTGCACTCTTTACCTGCGGTGTGACCACCTTGTTAAACGTGCTATCCACGAAGATCTCAGCTTCGCGGATGCTCCACAGTGAATCCAGCCACAGCTCCAGCTCCGAAACGCAGATTTCGAGTAGCTGCAGCTGGAGACACTTCCTGCACATGTGTTCGCCCTGGACACCTAAAGTGTCCCTGACTTCCAACATAGCACAGGAGGAGCACTCCACACTGCCGAGCTGCCCTGCCATGTCCTACCCTTAATTTACTCCATTTAAATTAAAGAATATTAAATACACTAGGGTCCTTACTTCCCTTTAAACACTACTTACTCTAAACTAGAGACCTTACTTTTACTTTAATGACTGGAATGTAGAAATACTGTAGAAATACTCACCACTGGTTCTCTGTCCCCTCTTGTGCAATTTTTTAGCTCCTGCTCTCCTGGAAGCTGACAAAGATGGAAAAAGAAAGGAACACTTCCCTCCCTGACCTCCCGAACTCTGCTAAGATTTAAATAAGTGAGCTCTCTGGCAGTTACAGAACCAGATTAGACCACTTAATTAATTAATTACTTTCACCTGCTCTCCAGCACAGAGCTTGCTTAGCCCTGCCCAAGCCTGGAAGAAACTTAAAACTTGAAACAGTAAATTTAAATGCTAATTGCAAGCACACAAGACTAGAATTTATAAAAATAAGAGATTAACCTTTAAGATTCACTCTCTCACTCACCAAACTCGCAGCTTAACACTCTGTTCCGATCTGCACTCCGTGACAAACTGCACTCACTGCCTAGGTGATGTCGGCTAAGGGGATTCCCTGTGTGGACATCCTCTTAATATCAGTGTCAGCGTGATCAGTCTGTTTTCAGAACCATTGTGCGCCTTCTGTTTTTTTCAATTCACTAAAAATCTTATGGGATCTATAACAGAAAATGAATTGGTAGGAGTATATTAACTCAAAAAAAAATCATTTCTATACATCACAATAGGCCAGCAGTAATTGCCATCCATTCCTGAGTTCCCACTCTTACTTCAGGAATAGCTTTAAGGGCAAGACAAAACAGAAAGTTGCTCGAGTCCCATCATCAGCAAGGGAGAGCTCCGGCCAAGCGTGCCCCTTACTTTTGTGTACTTTTTAATGTAAAAATCCTATGGTCAAAACTTGCTGTCCTCAGCCTGAGGTCACTCCTGCATGATGGAGTTTTGAAGTCAGGCGAACAATAGCTGATTCCCAAGAGCAGTGATTTTAAATATTTGAATAAATGTCTCACATTGCTCAGTAGAAGATATCCTGAGAGAAGATCCTCACAAATATCTTTCAGCAACAAGGCTTTGCATCTACTCCTGGGAGCTGCATCCCTTTGATAATTAGCTATGATGTCCCCTTCAAAACAGATTTTTAAAAAGGCAGGTAAACACTGGGATTTTCCACTATTGCGGAATATAGCACACGATTTCCTACCCCCACAATTTTCCAGGGTCAAGGTCCTTTGCATTTATTAGGTGGGATCCATGGTCTGCACCAAAGAATCTACCTAGGGGAGGGGTGGGCAGAGATAGGCTAAGACTGGCCTCAGAGGTCTGTGCTCCCTCCAATGCCCATACCCAGGAATAAACAGGTATCTCTTGCACCAACATTGTAAGGCACAGATGACAGGAAGTATGTCATACGATGTATTGGCACTTTTTGAGTATAAATATAATATGCCAACACATATATGGGTGGGCATATTATATACCCACCGGCATTTCTGGCAGAAAATGTCAAAAGTGAGTGGAGAACTGACAAGTGACTCCCTGCCCAGGCTGGTATCTCATTGATGTTCATGGGATCTTGCTATGTGCAAATTGGTTGTCGCAATTCCCGACATAACAACAGTGACTGTACTTGAAAAATCCTGTGGCACTATTTGAAGAAGAGCAGGGGAGATCTCCCAGTGTCCTGGCCAACATTTATCCTTCAACTGACACCATTTAAAAAGATTATCTGTTCATTTATCTCATTGCTGCTTGTGGGACCTTGCTGTGCGCAAATTGTGCCACGTTACCCTACATTACAATAGTGACTCCACTTCAAAGGTATTTCATTGACCGCAAAGCTCATCGGGACAGCCTGAGGTCATGAAAAAGTGCTATATAAATGTAAGGTCTTTTCTTTCTTTCCTTCTTTCCTCGTTTCCTCCTTCCTATCAAATATTTGTGTAGGTTTAACCTTACCTTTTTGCTTGTACTCTATGCCTCTATTTATAAAACCGAGAATTGCAAATGCTTTTCTTTACAGCTTTATCAATTTGTCCTCAGCAACCACTAGGGGAGTAGCTAGAAGAAGCCCTAGGTTTGGGTTTAATAAGCATCAATCATACAGGGGCTGAAATTGCTCAGCCATTCCAGTAGACCCCTATTGTAACTCTTGGGGGTCTCCGCTGATTTGGCTGCAAACTCTGGACACACTGGGCCCCAGTCTTGTATGGGAGTTTCCTGTGGCCTTGTTTGGGAGCAGAGACTCGACCCATCCCAAACAAGGCCATTGATGTGGAAGGGGTAAGGTTGCGTCTTTAAACTTACAGGGACCTAGCAAAACTTTAAGAGACCATTATACCAAATGAGAAGAGGTGGTCAAGTGTTCCGAAGGGCAGGTGAGCCCTACAGCCCCGGACCTCCAAAAAGGAGGTAATGAGAAAAAGAATTTACATTTTTAGAGCGGACACCAAAGGCATGGTCTGGTCCTTCTGAGGAGGGGGGCCCCAATACAACCCCTTGGCCAAACAACCAGTGCAGGTTTCTGGAGCAGGCTGGCATCCGACATGCTTCCCCAGTGGTTCCCAGGAATGTGGGTGTCCGCCAGGGTAGTGGTTATGTTACTGGACTAGTAATCCAGTGGCCTGGACTAATTATCCAGCACTAAACGTGAGTTCAAATCCCACCATGGCATTTGAGAATTTGAATTCAGTTCAAAAAAATCTGGAAATAAAAAGCTGGTGTCAGTTAAAGTGTCCATGAAACTGTCGGATTGCTTGCGAAGATGATCACTTTCATATATTCTTTCTTTACTAATTGTTTCTGGTTTATGGAGAGCAGATTCCAGAGTCATGGGAGAGATGTTGAAGAAACAAACAAACAGGGCAGGTAAGAGATCAAGGTCTTGTATAGATATGTGAAGAGAAAAAGATTGGTGAAGTCAAGCGCAGGTCCCTTGCAGTCAGAATCAGGGGAATTTATAATGGGGAACAAAGAAATGGCCGATCAATTAAATACATACTTTGGTTCTGTCTTCACAAAGGAGGACACAAATAACCTCCCAGAGATGTCAGGGAACACAGGCTCCAATGAGAGGGAGGAACTGAAAGAAATCAGTATTTGTAGGGAAATAGTGTTAGGGAAATTGACAGGATTGAAGGCCGATAAATCCCCAGGGCCTGATAATCTACAGCCTAGGGTACTTAAGGAAGTGGCCCTAGAAATAGTAGATGCATTGCTGGTCATCTTCCAAAATTCTATAGACTCTGGAACAGTACCCATGGATTGGAGGGTAGCTAATGTTACTCCACTATTCCAGAAAGGATAGAATAAAAGGAAAAGGGGGTGGGGTAGCATTGCTGGTTAAAGAGGAGATTAATGCAATAGCTAGGAAGGACATCAGCTTGGAGGATGTGGAATCAATATGGGTTGAGCTGCAGAACACCAAAGGGCAGAAAACGTTAGTGGGAGTTGTGTACAGACCTCCAAACAGCAGTGGTGAGGTGAGGGAGGGTATGAAACAGGAAATCAGAGGTGCGTGCAAAAAAGGCACGGCAGTTATCATGGGTGACTTTAATATGCATATAGATTGGGCTACTCAAACTGGAAGCAATACGGTGGAGGAGGATTTCCTGGAGTGTTTAAGGGATGGTTTCCTAAACCAATATGTTGAGGAACCAACTCGAGGGGAGGCCATCCTGGACTGGGTGTTGTGTAATGAGGAAGGACTAATCAGCAATCTTGTGGTACGAGGCCCCCTGGGGAAGAGTGACCATAGTATGGTGGAGTTCTACATTAGGATGGAGAAGGAAACAGTTAAGTCAGAGACCATGGTCCAGAACTTAAATAAGGGCAACTTTGATGGTATGAGGCGTGAATTGGCGAGGTTAAATTGGCAAGCGATATTTAAGGGGCTATCAGTGGAAGGGCAATGGCAGACATTTAGAGATCGCATGGATGAACTACAACAATTGTACATCCCGGTCTGGCGTAAAAATAAAAAAGGGAAGGTGGCTCAACCATGGCTAACAAGGGAAATCAGGGATAGTATTAAAACCAAGGAAGTTGCATACAAATTGGCCAGAAGTAGCAGCAAACCCGGGGACTGAGAGAACTTCAAAACTCAGCAAAGGAGGACGAAGGGTTTGATTAGGGCAGGGAAAATAAAATATGAAAGGAAGCTTGCAGAGAACATTAAAATGGACTACAAAAGCTTCTATAAATATGTAAAAAGAAAGAGGTTAGTAAAAACAAACGTAGGTCCCCTGCAGTCAGAAACAGGGCAAGTCGTAATGGGGAACAAGGAAATGGCAGATCAATTGAACAAGTACTTTGGTTCGGTGTTTACTGTGGAGGACACACACAACCTGCCGGAAATAAAAGGGGTCAGAGGATCTGGTAAGAGGGAGGAGCTGAGGGAAATCCTTATTAGTCGGGAAAAGGTATTGGGGAAATTGATGGGACTGAAGGCTGAAAAATCCCCGGGGCCTGATGGTCTGCATCCCAGAGTACTTAAGGAGGTGGCCTTGGAAATAGTGGATGCATTGACGATCATTTTCCAACATTCCTTAGACTCTGGATCAGTTCCGATGGAGTGGAGGGTGGCCAATGTAACCCCTCTTTTTAAAAAAGGAGGGAGGGAGAAAGCAGGGAATTATAGACCGGTCAGCCTGACATCGGTCGTGGGTAAAATGATGGAAGCAATTATTAAAGATGTCATAACAGACCATTTGGAAAGTGGCGACATGATAGGTCCAAGTCAGCATGGATTTGTGAAAGGGAAATCATGCTTGACAAATCTACTGGAATTTTTTGAGGATGTTTCCAATAGGGTGGACAGGGGGGAACCAGTAGATGTGGTGTATTTGGACTTTCAGAAGGCCTTCGACAAGGTCCCACACAAGAGATTGGTGAGCAAAGTTAAAGCACATGGGATTGGGGGTAATGTGTTGACGTGGATTGAGAACTGGTTGGCACACAGGAAACAAAGAGTAGGAGTAAATGGGTACTTTTCAGAATGGCAGGCAGTGACCAGCGGGGTACCGCAGGGTTCGGTGCTGGGACCCCAGCTGTTTACATTATATATTAATGATTTGGACGAAGGGATTAAATGTAATATCTCCAAATTTGCGGATGACACTAAATTGGGAGGCAGTGTGAACAATGAGGAGGATGCTAGGAGGCTACAGAGTGACTTGGACAGGTTGGGTGAATGGGCAAATGTATGGCAGATGAAGTACAATGTGGATAAATGTGAGGTTATCCACTTTGGTGGTAAAAATAGAGAGGCGGACTATTACCTGAATGGTGGCAGATTAGGGAAAGGGGAGGTGCAACGAGACCTGGGCGTCATGGTACATCAGTCACTGAAGGTGGGAATGCAAGTGCAGCAGGCAGTCAAGAAAGCAAACGGAATGATGGCCTTCATAGCAAGGGGATTTGAGTACAGGAGTAGGGAGGTGATGCTGCAGTTGTACAGGGCCTTGGTGAGGCCACACCTGGAGTATTGTGCGCAGTTTTGGTCTCCTAACTTAAGGAAGGACATTCTTGCTATTGAGGGAGTGCAGCGAAGGTTCACTAGATTGATTCCTGGGATGGCCGGACTGACATATCAAGAAAGATTGGGTCAACTGAACTTGTATCCTCTGGAGTTCAGAAGAATGAGGGGGGATCTTATAGAGACATTTAAAATCCTGACTGGTTTAGACAAATTAGATGCGGGAACAATGTTCCCAATGTTAGGGAAAACTAGAACCAGGGGTCACAGTCTAAGGATTAAGGGGAAGCCATTTAAGACTGAGCTGAGGAGGAACTTCTTCACCCAGAGAGTGGTGAATCTATGGAATTCTCTTCCACAGAAGGTTGTTGAGGCCAGTTCGCTAAATATATTCAAAAGGGAGTTAGATATAACACTCACAACTAGGGGGATCAAGGGGTATGGCGAGAAAGCAGGAATGGGGTACTGAGGTAGCATGTTCAGCCATGAACGCATTGAATGGCGGTGCAGGCTCGAAGGACCGAATGGTCTACTCCTGTACCTATTTTCTATGTTTCTATGTTTCTATTCAAAAAAAGTGGTAGAGAGAAAACGGGGAATTACAGACCGGAAAGCCTGACATCGGTAGTGGGGAAAATGCTAGAGTCCATTATAAAAGATGTAATAGCAGAGCACTTGGAAAACAGTGACAGGATCGGACAAAGTCAACATGGATTTACAAAAGGTAAATCGTGCTTGACTAATCTACTGGAATTTTTTGAGGTAACTGGGAAAATAGATAAGGGAGAACCAGTGGATGTGGTGTATTTGGACTTTCAGAAGGCTTTCGATAAGGTCCCGCATAAGAGATTAGCGTGTAAAGTTAAGGCACATGGGATTGGGGGCAAGGTATTGACTTGGATAGAGAACTGGTTGGCAGACAGAAAGCAAAGAGTTGGAATAAATGGGTCTTTTTCCGAGTGGCAGGCAGTGACTAGTGGGGTACCGCAGGGATCGGTCCTTGGACCCCAGCTATTCACAATATATATTAATGATCTAGACGAGGGAATTGGATGTAATATCTCCAAGTTTGCAGACGACACAAAGCTGGGTGGGAGTGTGTGCCGTGAGGAGGATGCCGAGAAACTCCAGTATGATTTGGACAAGTTGGGTGATTGGGCAGAAACATGGCAGATGCAATATAATGTGGATAAATGCGAGGTTATCCACTTTGGTGTCAAAAACAGGAAGGCAGATTATTATCTGAATGGCAATAGATTGGGAGAAGGGGAAGTGCAACGATACCTGGGTGTCCTTGTGGACCAGTCGCTGAAGGTAAGCATGCAGGTGCAGCAGGCGGTTAAGAAGGCAAATGGTATGTTGGCCTTCGTAGCGAAAGGGTTCGAGTACAGGAACAAGGATGTCTTGCTGCAGTTGTACAGGGCCTTGGTGAGACCACATCTTGAGTATTGTGTGCAGTTTTGGTCACCTTATCTGAGGAAGGATGTTCTTGCCATGGAGGGAGTGCAGTGAAGATTCACCAGGCTGATACCTGGGATGGCAGGAATGACGTATGAGGAGAGATTGGGTCGATTGGGCTTATACTCGCTGGAGTTTAGAAGAATGAGAGGGGATCTCATTGAAACTTATAAAATTCTAACAGGACTAGACAGACTAGATGCAGGAAGGATGTTCCCGATGGCCGGGGATTCCAGAACCAGGGGTCACAGTCTAAGGATAAGGGGTAAGCCATTTAGGACTGAGATGAGGAGGAATTTCTTCACCCAGAGAGTGGTGAACCTGTGGAATTCTCTACCACAGAAGGCAGTAGAGGCCAATTCATTAAATATATTCAAGAAGGAGTTAGATATATTTCTTAAAGCTAAAGGGATCAAGGGATATGGGGAGAAGGCAGGGACAGGGTACTGAAATTGGATGATCAGCCATGATCTCATTGAATGGCGGAGCAGGCTCGAGGGGCTGAATGGCCTGCTCCTGCTCCTATCTTCTATGCAGTGCCATTCGCAACTCCACAGATAATGAAGCAGTCCATGCTCGCATGCATCAAGACCTGGATGACATTCAGGCTTGGGCTGATAAGTGGCAGGTAAAATTCGCACCACACAAGTGCCAGACAATGGCTATCTCCAACAAGCGAGCGTCTAACTACCTCCCCTTGAAATTCAATGGCATTACCATCGCCGAATCCCCCACCATCAATATCCTGGGGGTCACCATTGACCAGAAACTTAACTGGACCAGCCACATAAATACTGTGGCAACAAGAGCAGGGCAGAGGCTAGGTATTCTGCAGCAAGTATCTCACCTCCTGACTCCCCAAAGCCTTTCCACCATCTACAAGGCACAAGTAAGGAGTGTGATGGAATACTCTCCACTTGCCCAGATGAGTGCAGCTCCAACAACACTCAAGAAGCTCGACACCATCCAAGACAAAGCAGCCTGCTTGATTGGCATCCCGTCCACCACCTTAAACATCCACCACCTTAAACATTCACTCCCGGCATACTGTGGCTGCAGTGTGTACCATCTACAAGATGCACTGCAGCAACTCACCAAGGCTTCTTCGGCAGCACCTCCCAAACCCGTGACCTCTACCACCTAGAAGGACAAGGGCAGCAGGCACATGGGAACACCACCACCTCCAAGTTTACCTCCAAGTCACACACCATCCTGACTTGGAAATATATCGCCGTTCCTTCATCGTCGCTGGGTCAAAATCCTGGAACTCCCTCCCTAACAGCATTGTGGGAGTACCCTCACCACATGGACTGCAGTGGTTCAAGAAGGCGGCTCACCACCGCCTTCTCAAGGGCAATTAGGGATGGGCAATAAATGCTGGCCATGCCAGCGACGCCCACATCCCATGAACTAATATTAAAAAAAATCACCTGAAGACCATCCCTAGTATCTCTAATCGTTTGCACTGACACTTCTTTAAGGGCTTACTTTAAAGCAGGGTAAAAAGAAAAAGAAAGACTTGCATTTTTATAGAACCTTATCACCTCTCTTAGAAAGTCCTGAAAATGCTTCACGTGAATTATTGTCACTTTTGTTTGATAGGCATACATGGCAACTGTTTGTGCACAGCGGGATCCTATAAATGGTAATGAAATGAATGAATGGCCAATTAATGGTGGAATTGGCTAGTCCACCAGAAGAACTCACTGCTCTTCTTCAAAATAGTGGCAGAGGATCTTTGGGCAATAGGGCCTTGGTTTAACGTCTCATTTAAAAGATGGTACCTCTGACGATGGAGCACTCCCTCAGTACCTGCACTGAAGTGTCAGCCTAGATTATGTGCTCAAGTCCCTGGAGTGGGGCTTGAATCAACAGTCTTTGACTCTGAGGCAAGAGTGCTACCAATTGAACAAAGCAGAGAGAAGTCTAACTACTTACCCTAGTTTGGATATTATGGAGCAAAGTTTAAATATTACCTTGTTATCGAACTTTAAAATAGTTTTGTAAGTTTTTACTTTTTTATTGAAAATCCTTCCAGAAGTTAATACTTTCCAAGATATATTTTATTCAAATGTGATTATTACAGAAGATATTTTACTATGTTTTTTGCCTCCCAATTTTAAATTACATTAGAACATTGAATGAATGAGACCATTTTCATCTATCTGGCTGGTGTCAGTATTCAAAAAACATACCTCAATTGATTTTCTTGCCAATGCCTTTGTCATTCCACCTCATCCCATGTCGCAGGAATGTCATGCACTATTCTCCGGCTAAGACAATAGGTCGCTGACTTGTGCCTAGGCTTCTGTTAATGTTCCGAGTTGACTGCAGTTTCCACCCAAGTTCAGGGACTCATTATATATGGAACTGTGCAGCCGAATTCTGCACCTCTGGAACTGTAGTGCACTACAGCAAGCCACAGCACTACTGGATCACCTGTTATTTTATGGTACAAGTGTTTATAAATCTTTGACACTGTTTAATCCTGATGTATGGTTATTTTGTTTCATAGAATCTTACAGCGCAGGAGGCCATTCGGCCCCTCATGCCTGTGAAAGAGCTATCCAATTAGTCCCACTCCCTTGCTGTTTCTCCATAGTCCTGCAAATTTTTCCCCTTCAAGTATTCTTCTATTTTGATCACTAATATAAGCCTCTCCTCTTACAGCTACCTTGCACATGTGGAATACCTCAGGCAAGACCATTAATGGTAGAGCGTACTTACAGTGATGGGGAAGTCAGCAACCTGGCTGAATTTGCTGGACCTGATTATATGCCACAAAATGGAGAAAAACAGGACAGAGAGCTGGCACATGCACCAATTGCTGATGAGACAACTGAAAACAAGGAAAAAAACTTCAGAGGATACATTTGGATTGACACCCACGTTATCGATAAATACTCCAGACTGCTATTTCCAGCTGCTTACACACTTTTTAACGTGATATATTGGTCTATTTACTCATAGAAATTGCTGCATGTTCTAAAGCCTTATCGTCCCTCCTCAGAATGAACTCATTGGGAGGGGGCAATGGTTTCACTGGGGATGCTTTCTAACTTCCAATTATGATGGGATCAAGCCAATAGCAACGATTAGTCACACTCTAGTCTTTGAAATATGGGAAGCAGAGCTGGCTGATGTGTGAGGTGACGGCTAAGTGGTTTAAAGTCTACTATTCAGAGCGAACCGCTGTAAGGTTTCGAAAATTTACAGATCCCCAAAACCTGAGGAAAAAGGACTTTGGAACTACCTAAGAGTGATGAAAAATGCATTTGGGCCTAACATAAGGAATTTAAGACCAAAAACCAAGTTTTGGCATTTTAAAAACATGTCTGGGCCTGTAAAGGAACAAAAGGGTGGGTTCAACCTCTGTAAAAGCAGTTTTGGGTATTGCAGTTAATTGCACTGTCTGGGGAACCGGGATGACCTCACTCAAGCCCCAGCAAGCATTAACATTTTGACAATAGACCCTAGGAGAAGACAGTCCCACCCAAAACAACAGGTCCCATCAAACCGATTACAGGGCCCATCAGAAAACATGCATAATACAAATCACTCAGGACCAGGCTATAGAAAAGACTGAGTCCAGCCTAGAAACCCAAAACACGAAACCAATCACCAGTGATCAGCCAAGGAGATCGACAGGATGCAAACCATCCCAAAACCCATTTGACACTTACAGAGCAGTTACTGGTAACAGGCCCGCCAAAAATCAGACAATGAACTGAGTAGATTTGGCGGGTAAATAAGGCCATGTTCAATGGGTGAGATTGAAGGCCTGTTAAAAACCCAGTTAACGTGCTAGTAGGTCGTTACCGATTTACGAGCCCGCCAAAACCAGACAATGAACTGAGTAGATTTGGCGGGTAGATAAGGCCACTTCAATTTTGTATAATTGAAGGCCCACCAAGCAGTTACAGAACACAGTTCAGAAGTCGTTGGGTCGAGCAGTCAGTCGCAACCGGTGGTCATCAGAAGAAGAGACCAAGAAGAAGAAGGCCCGAGCTGGAAGCGAGTCGGCATCACTCACCACTCGGACACACCTGAGTCCAGCTCGCGAAGACACCACCTCGACGGACCTCCAACAATGGCCCCAACACAGTCACCCGGAGCAACAAGTCACCGACAGCTCCACGAGGTCGACCGACACACTAAACAAGGCCTAAAGCCATCGCGGAAACCAAAGACCTCACGAAACCAACAACCGCGCATTACCCCCAACTGACCGGGTAATAGCAGGCCACCGCGACCAACAAAGACCAACTCCAAAAGGAAGAAAACCCGAAGAATCGCAAAGTTTCCACACTACAAACTACTCCTGACTTACCCCTGGGTGAGATTTTCCCCACTCTAAGCCCTACTGCTCAACTAAAGAAATTGGGTACTCACCAGATAAATCCAAAACGACATCCTACCGCATCAGCAGACTCGCGAAGACTGACCAGAGACCCAGGTGAAGTCCTCTACCGCGTACGGGGTACGGCAGACACTAACCGCCATAAACAGCGAACCCCAAAACCGCGATTTAGCTCAACTGTCAAAGGATTGGTGAGCATTATCCCTGGTCCTTCAAAACCTAACTTAGCTAGTAAAGTGGGGTTGGGAGGGGTGAAGTATTGTTCTACTGTCATTTCAAAATGTAAATCAGGCTTGACAAAAGGTAAATCATGCTTGACTAATCTACTGGAATTTTTTGAGGATGTAACTGGTAAAATAGATAAGGGAGAACCAGTGGATATGGTGTATTTGGACTTCTGAAAGGCTTTTGATAAGGTCCCGCATAAGAGATTAGCGTGTAAAGTTAAGGCACATGGGATTGGGGGCAAGGTATTGACTTGGATAGAGAACTGGTTGACAGACAGAAAGCAAAGAGTTGGAATAAACGGGTCTTTTTCCGGGTGGCAGGCAGTGACTAGTGGGGTACCGCAGGGATCGGTCCTTGGACCCCAGCTAGTCACAATATTTCTTAATGATCTAGACGAGGGAATTGGATGTAATATCTCCAAGTTTGCAGACGACACAAAGCTGGGTGGGCGTGTGTGCTGCGAGGAGGGTGCCGAGAAACTCCAGGATGATTTGGACAAGTTGGGTGATTGGGCAGAAGCGTGGCAGATGCAATATAACGTGGATAAATGTGAGGTTATCCACTTTGGTGTCAAAAACAGAAAGGCAGATTATTATCTGAATGGCAATAGATTGGGAGAAGGGGAAGTGCAACGAGACCTGGGTGTCCTTGTGCACCAGTCGCTGAAGGTAAGCATGCAGGTGCAGCAGGCGGTTAAGAATGCAAATGGTATGTTGGCCTTCATAGCGAGAGGGTTTGAGTACAGGAACAAGGATGTCTTGCTGCAGTTGTACAGGGCCTTGGTGAGACCACACCTTGAGTACTGTGTGCAGTTTTGGTCGCCTCATCTGAGGAAGGATGTTCTTGCCATGGAAGGGTTCAGCGAAGATTCACAAGGCTGATACCTGGGATGGCAGGAATGACGTATGAAGAGAGATTGGGTCAATTGGGCTTAAACTCGCTGGAGTTTAGAAGAATGAGAGGGGATCTCATTGAAACTTATAAAATTCTGACAGGACAGGACAAACTAGATGCAGGAAAGATGTTCCCGATGGTCGGGGAGTCCAGAACCAGGGGTCACAGTCTAAGGATAAGGGGTAAGCCATTTAGGACAGAAATGAGGAGGAATTTCTTCACCCAGAGAGTGGTGAACCTGTGGAATTCTCTGCCACAGAAGGCAATAGAGGCCAATTCATTAAATAGATTCAAGAAGAAGTTGGATATATTTCTTAAGGCTAAAGGGATCAAGGGATTTGGGGAGAAAGCAGGGACAGGGTACTGAATTTGGATGATCAGCCATGATTGCATTGAATGGCGGAGCAGGCTAGAGGGGCCGAATGGCCTACTCCTGCTCCTATCTTCTATGATTCTATGATTCTATGATTTCCCTCGCTTGTACCGAAGTGTTCCCCACATTTAGAGTGTTAAGAGTGTTATTACTTGTGTCTTACCTTTTTTAATATAGATTGAAGTTCTTTCATCAAACTCAGTTGTCTGCTGCCCCTTTGTATCACAACCCCCAAATAAGTCCAAGGTCTAGAACCAAGGGAGTGGGAGCGATTCGAACCGCTCAGAAGTCAGAGGTAAAGCTGACATAAACCACCACCCCTTACACCGCTCAATTATGTGATACATTGATTGGTAGATGGTTCGGTCTAAATCATTTTAGATTTATTTCAGGTAAATTAATTTATTCTGCTTTTTCCATAGACACTTAGGAATTTTCAATATGCTAAGTTTTATTTAATAAGTTTTTTCTCATATAGATAGGACGTCTTGCATTTGTTCTTTTGATATTTTGTTCTTTTAATTCTTCAATTCCACATTTTTTATTAAAAACATTTTTTTAAATGCATGAATTCTTTGGAGGAGCCAGTGAAATAGATACAACACACCACTAAATAGTTATTGTTGGCCAACCATAGATTTTGCTCAACGATCTGCTAGTAGGTATTCAACACAGCTAATGGGGTAAACCCTGGAGGGCAAGGTTTCCATCATTAAGATTAACTGTGACTAATTATCTACCATGCATCCATGGAATTAGGTAATTATTAACAGCACATCAATCTAAAATGTACACCTTTCAGTTTAACATTGCCAAAGGATTACAAATGAATTTTTGTTATTTAACTGTTGAAATAAACACCAGTATTAAATAAACTGCTATATGTTTTAGTGAAGTCTCAGGTGACCAACATGCATTCTGATTCTTCCTAATCTAATAAAGCTTCAAGTGCCAATTTTATGAGGCTCTGCCACTGATCATCGCGAGTGACAAGAGATCATAAAATCATGAGCCCTAAGTGCAGCATACTGCATTTTATAGCAAAGAAACTTGGGTACTTTCCAGAGACTGAATTACCAGTGAGCATAAATCTCATAGTAAGTTGAAAATTATGTAAGTGGGTTCCTTTCTGGCCAGCTGCAATCCCATCACTGAGCTCACCCGTATCTTATGTGGGCATCAGCAATCCTTTGTTCTGGGCTGCTGAAGTTGGATTGTCAAAGATAGGCTACTGCAGCAAACCATGATTAGAAACATCCATTTTTGTTACACAGCACTAATATTTGGTTGCATTTGCTTCCTGTATTAGTTCTTGTTGCTGTGGAGTGCACTATGATTGTTTTTTCTTTGCAGTATTTTCTGCAGTATTGTTACTTGCTGCTGCAATTCAACTTGTGGCAAACAAAGTGGTGAGGATGAAAATTCCTTTGGGAGGTCTAAGTATTGAGATGAGGAAGAAGCGTTCACGAGCAGCCAACAAATGCAGGTTCAAAGACATCTGAGGGGTTACATAAAATAGTCTGTTATCCCAGGAACCATATTTAATCGCCCAGATCATCCAAGCATGGAATGTCAGAGGATATCTGTCTTCACGGCTTCTGCCATAGAGCAGTGTCATTTCTTGGAGGCTTACCTGCAGACAACTGGTACCACATCGACGGCTTTTCTCACGGGTATCTATTAAACATTTATGCCACTGGATCTTCCCAAGCCACCAATATATGCAAAATCTGTCACTTGACTATATACAGATGCATTAGGAAAGTGACAGAAACTTTGTTTACAAGGAGCAACATGTTCATCAACTTCCCTGTGAATACAGAACCCAGAATATATCCTGGGTGCCAGGATTCCCAAGAGCACAGGGCATAGTAGATGGCACCTAGGCTGTTTGAACCCCTTAGGGAGGGTGCCCTGAAATGCCAAATGGGGAAGCCCTCCTTGTACCCACCTCATGCAACAGCACATCCATCTTCCCAACGGTCATTAGGGGATCAGTGTTGCACCACTCAATCACATCTCCACAAAATCCATTTTCTGCCTTTACATTGGGTTTCATTTCACTTCATTTTTGCCTTGCACATTATCCCTACCCCATCCCTCTGCAGCCTTGAAAAGGATTGGCAGATATTAAAAAATTATTTTAAAATTTTATATAGGCTGAAACAATATGTGCTCTTATATAAAGTTACTTACACCATGCTAATTATTCAAAAAACTGACCCCACAAATTTGGGAATAATCAACTCCGAGCACTGTGAGCCAGCCAACAAATCAATCCCAACACAGATTTTGCTGGTCTCAGAATCAATGCTACAAGCCTAGACTTTCATAAGAACATAAGAAATAGGAGCAGGAGTAGGCCATTTGGCTGATCTTCTACCTCATCTCCACTTTCCTGCACTATTCCCATATCCCTTGATTCCCTTAATATCCAAAAATCTATTGATCTCGGTCTTGAATATACTCAACGACTGAGCCTCCACAGCCCTCTGGGGTAGAGAATTCCAAAGATTCACCACCCTCTGAGTGAAGAAATTTCTCCTCATCTCAGTCCTAAATGGTCAAGCCCTTATTCTGAGACTGTGACCCCTGATTCTCGACTCCCCAGCCAGGGGAAACAACCTCCCTGCATCTACCCTGTCAAGCTCTGTAATAATTGTGTACGTTTCAATGAGATCACCTTTCATTCTTCTAAACTCTAGAGAATATAGACCTAGTCTACTCAATCTCTCCTCATAGGACAATCCCCCCATCCCAGGAACCAGTCTGGTGAACCTTCGTTGCACTCCCTCTATGACAAGTATATCCTTCCTTAGGTAAAGAGACCAAAACTGTACACAATACTCCGGTGTGGTTTCACCAGGGCCCTATATAATTGCAGTAAGACGTCTTTACTCTTATACTCAAATCATCTTGTAATAAAGGCCAACATACCATTTGCTTTCCTAATTGCTTGCTGTACCTGCATGTTAACTTTCAGTGATTCATGTACAAGGACACCCAGGTCCCTCTGAACACCAACATTTCTCAATCTCTCACCATTTAAAAAATAATCTGATTTTCTATTTTTCCTACCAACGTGGATAACTTTACATTTCCCTACATTATATTCAATTTGACATGTTCTTGCCCACTCACTTAGCCTGTCTATATCCCCTTGAAACCTCCTTGCATCCTCCTCACAACTTACATTCCCACCCAGCTTTGTATCATCAGCAAACTTGGATATATTGCATTTGGTCCCCTCATCCAAATCATTGATGTAGATTGTGAATAGCTGAGGCCCAAGCACTGATCCTTGCGGTACAGCCTGCCAACCCAAAAATGACCCGTTTATTCCTACTCTCTGTTTCTGTCCGTTAACCAATCCTCAATCCAAGCGAGTATATTACCCCCAATCCCATGAGCCCTAATTTTGTTTACTATCCTCTTGTGTGGCACCTTATCGAATGCCTTCTGAAAATCCAAATACACCACATCCACTGGTTCCCTCTTATCTATTCTGCTAGTTCCAACCTCAAAAAATTCATCAAACACGATTTCCCTTTCATAAATCCGTGTTGACTCTGCCCAATCCTAATATTATTTTCTAAGTGCACTGTTACCACGTCCTTAATAATAGATTCTAGCATTTTCTTTACTACTGATGTCAGACTAACTGGTCTGTAGTTCCCCGTTTTCTCTCTCCCTCCTTTCTTAAATAGTGGGGTTATATTTGCTACCTTCCAATCTGCGGGAACCGTTCTGGAATCTATGGAATTTTGGAAACTGACAACCAATGCATCCACTATCTCTATAGCCACCTCTTTCAAAGCCCTAGGATGTAGGCTATCAGGTCCAGGGGATTTATCGGCTTTCACCCATTCATTTCTCCAGTACTATTTTTTTACTAATACTAATTTCTTTCAGTTCCTCATTCTCGCTAGAGCCTTGGTTCTCTACTATTTCCGGGAAGTTTTTTGCGTCTTCTTCTGTGAAGACAAACACAAAGGGCTGGATTTTGTCTTGGGGTCGGGTTGGGGTCGTGTTACCCGCATTTTGTGTTGTCCCCCCGACTTCAGATTAATGTGGATGAATGATGCAATTTTGACTTAATTGGGCAATTGAGTTCCAGCATGTGGGAATCCATGAACCAATTAGTGGTTTGAGTGGGAAAGTCGCCTCTGATGATGTCATCATTGCAGGCTGACTGGTCTCAGAGATTGCCTGGCCTTTGCTGTGAGTGGACCTGTCTGGCTTGTGCTGTGGACCTGGATGCAGAGGGAGAGAGGGAGAGAGGGAGCGAGGGAGCGAGGGAGAGGGGGAGAGGGGGAGAGAGGGAGAGAGGGAGAGAGAGAGAATTTTTTTCCATCACAGCAAGGCCAAGCAGTCTCTGAAGACAACACAGCAGCGACTTTCAGACCTAATACTACTACCCATCATAATACTACTACTACTACCTTCATCACATCTCCGTTGTAATAGTGGACTTGCAGCTGATAGTCAGCTATCCACTTGTGCTCCCGCCAGGTTTCACTGGAGTGTTTCACATCAGCATACTTCACGTCGTAAAAGGGTTAAACTAGCTAAAACGTTTCAAAATGGCATTACAGAGCCAATTTAGGCCTTGTTAAGGGCTTTAATGGCCTCTCCCGCTCTTGGAGGCGCGATGGAGTTGGGAACTCCGTGACTGATTTTGTCAAAATTGCGTGGAGGCGGGATGGAGTCGTGATGGGGTCGGGACCCCCGACCCCGCAACTTTAACCCCCCACACGCCTCCAAACCCGACTCCACAGGTCATTGAAAATCCAGCCCAAAGTCTGCGATTTTTTCATTGGAGGTGGGTTGGGTGCAGGTCAGGTGGTTTCCGGCTTCCAGTCCCGCCCCCAACTGCATCCGGCGCACAGACGTGATTTTACGTGGATTGACCTTGTTAAGCCTGCCCTATGGGCTTGCCGGCCAATTAAGAGGAAGCTGGTCAGATGACATCATTTGATGACGCGTCATCTGCCGTTTTTTTTAAAGGGACTACGCATAATTTTTTTTTGACAGCTGATTTTTCAATGTTTGACGGCATTGAGGTGCTGCAAACACTGACAATCACTGTACAAAGGTGAGCTCTTGCACCCAGGCTCTCCAATGACTCCCTCCATAGGCTGGAATTGATGGCAGCTGCAGGTGAGGTGACAGAAGCGATCTGTCACTGGTGAGAGAGGTTCTCCCAATGAGCTGGCACTGGACATGGATTTCAAAACTTGTTATCTAAAGAAATGTGTAAATGCATTAAAAATGAATTTCCCAACATTTTCTTACCTCTGAGATTCACCAGTGCACCATTGGATCCTTCACACCACTTCTGCAGCTGTCATCAATCCAGAAACATTACAGCAGACTCACAACACTTACCTGGTGTGGTGTCCGGATGTTGGGAAACCCGAGGCAGAAGCAGCAAAATTAAAAAATAGCCGGTCAACTACTATCAACTACCTGTTAATAGGCAGGTAATTGGCTTTAATCCTCTTCCTGCCACGAGCTGTCGGGCCCATGCGCACTTGGGAAAATTGTTTGGAGGCGGGTTGACGGCGGGATCACAACCTGCCATCAATCAAAACAATTTTAACCTTTGACCCGCCTCCAAACCCGCCCACTCAGTGCTGATAAAATTGCGGCCAAAGTATTTGTTTAGTTTCTCTGCCATTTCCTTATTCCCCATTATAATTTCTCCTGTCTCAGCCTGCAAGGGACACACATTTAATTTTGCTAATCTTCGCCTTTTTACATACCAATAGCAGCATTTACAGTCTGTTTTTATGTCTCTTGCTAGTTTTCTCTCATATTCTATTTTCCCTTTCTTTATCAATTTCTTGGTCCGCCTTTGCTGAATTCTAAAATCCTCCCAATCCTTAGGCTTACTGCTCTTTTTGGCAACATTATAAGCCTCTTCCTTTGATCTAATACTATCTTGAACTTCTCTTCTTAGCCACGGTTGGACCACTTTTCCTGTGAGGTTTTTGTGCCTTAAATGAATGTATATTTGTTGTAAATGATGTATTCATTCTTTAAATGCTAGCCATTGCTTGTCTACCATCATACCTTTTAATGTAGTTTCCCAATCTACCTTGGCCAACTCGCCCCTCATACCTACATAGTTTTCTTTGTTTAGATTTAAGACCCTAGCTTCAGATTTAACTAAATCACTTTCAAACTCAATATAAAATTCTATCATATTATGGTCACTCTTCCCTAAAGGCCCCTTTACTACAAGGTTATTAATTAACCCTTTCTTATTGCACAATACTAGATCTAAAATAGCCTGTTCCCTAGTTGACTCCTCAACATACTGATCTAGAAAACTATCTTGCGCATTCCATGAATTCGTCCTCCACAATATTACTGCAAATTTGGTTTGCCCAGTCTATATGTAGATTAAAGTCCCCCATGATTACTGTATTACCCTTGTTACATGCGCCTCTAATTTCCCAATTTATACTCTGCCCTACATTACAACTACTGTTTGGGGACCTATAAACAACTCCCACCAATGTTTTCTGGCCCTTGCTGTTTCTTAGCTCCCCACAAACTGACTCTACTTCTTGATTTTCGGAGTTAAGATCCTTTGGGGGAAAAATTCGGTTGCTTTGCGCCTCCCGTTAGCGCCCGAGGAGGGCGCTAACGGGGCGCAAAGCAACTAGTGTCCGGGCGCGGTGCCGCCAACGCCTCCCGCGAAATTCAACGGGAGGTTAGTGGCGGCTCTAACCGTTAGCGCCCCATGGCGCTGCGCCGCCGGCAATGACATCATTGCCATGTGCGGCGCCCCGCTCGCGCCCCAGCCGCGATCTTCGGTAGCGCCCCCTGACATACCACCGGACGCTATTTCCGACGGGGTCAGGGGGCCTACCTGCGGCCGAGGCGGCGCTATTTAAAGGTGAGGTGCCGGGCGGCCATTTTATTTGCTGGCCGTCTGCCAGCACCTGCCTCCGCTGCCGCCCGCCCGTGGAGTGCCGGCTGAGCTCCATGAGCCCGGCACTTCTCTTGAGTGCCGGGCTCTTTTGCCGGCACTCCGATCCCCGGTGGCCCAGCTGGGCCCTGGGTTGCGCTGCGCAAGGCCCCTCCCCTTTAAGAAGGGGAGGAAGGTCTGCAATACCGCGGCGCCCCAAGAGGGAGGCGGGGAGCTTCCAGTAGCGCCTCGCTTCCCTCTCGGAGCGCTACCACTCAATTTCGGCCGCGGGGGCGCTACTTTTTCCGGGGCACTAAAAGTAGCGGCCCGGCGAAGTTGGCGCCCCAGAGGGGGCGCGACTCAATTTTTCCCCCTTTCTCCCTACTGTCTTTATCCCATCCTTTATTATCAGGGCTACCCCTCCTCCTGTTCAATTTTGCCCATCTTTTCCAAAAGTTAAGTATCCTGGAATATTTAGTTCCCAACCTTGGCCACTTTGCAACCATGTCTTCGTTATGGCTATCAGATCAAACCTGTTAATTTCTATCTGTGCTATTAATTCATCTATTTTGTTGCAAATGCTTCACGCTTTCAGATATAGTGCCTTTAGCTTTGACTTATTAATATTTTTCCCTGATGTCACCTTAGTCACTGATGCCTCATACTCTTTGTTACTCTCTCTGTCCCTTCCTGACCCACTCTGCTTATTTTTACCCAAAACTCTACTCTGACATTTCTCTCACTGCTTTTAAATTTACTCTTTCCTGAATCCTCCCGCCGCCCCCCCGCCTTCATTAGTTTAAAGCCCTGTCTACTGCCCTAGTTATTCGGTTCACCAGGACACTGGTCCCAGCCCCGTTTAAGTGGAACCCGTCCCAACAGAATAGCTCCCTCTTTCCCCATGAACCGAAACCCCTTCCTCCCACACCACTTTTTGAGTCATGCACTTAAACCTCTAATCTGTTTGTCCCTATGCCAATTTGCGCGTGGCTCAGGTAACAATCCAGAGATTATTACCTTTGAGGTTCTGTTTTTTAATTTGGATCCTAGCTCCTCAAACTCCCACAGCAGAACCTCATTCCTAGTTCTACCTATGTCGTTGGTTCCTATGTGGAGCACGACAACTGGAACCTCCCCCTCCCACTCCAAGTTCTTCTCCAGCCGCGACGAGATGTCTTTAACCCTGGCAGCGGGCAGGCAACACAACCTTCGGAACTCTCGGTCGCGGCTGCAGAGAACAGTATCAATCCCCCTGACTATACTGTCCCCTTCCACAACTACATTCCCTTTCATTCCCTCCACTTGAATGGCCTCCTGCACCATGGTGCCATGGTCAGCTTGCTCATCCATCCTGCAGGCTTTTCCCTCATCCACACAGGCAGCAAGAACTTCATACCTGTTGGACAAGGGCAAAGGCTGAGGCTCCTCCAGCACTGCACCTGGGGTCCCCTTACCTGCCTGAGTTGGTCACACCATCCTGTCACTGACCACTAACCAGACCTGTACCACTACCTAACCTAAGACTGCCTCCTGGATCAAGGTGTCCAGGTAACTCTCCCCATCCCTGATGCCCCGCAATGTCTGCACCTCAGACTCCAGCTCAACAACTCTGAGCTGAAGTTCCTCAAGATGCAGGCACTTACTGCAAACGTGGTTGTCCAGGATCACAATGCTCTCCACAAACTCCCACATGCTGCAGTTGCGGCACACCACCTGCACTGCCATCCCGAAATGACCTTGTTTTATTTAATTAAATTTGTATTTAGGTAACTTAGTTTACAGTGTAGTTTCTTGACTACTTACTTGATCTAGATTAAGTTAAGGGTACTGAAATTAAATATCTACCTTAACACAAAGCACTACAAATAGTGTAGGCAAAAAGCAGCAACTCCTTCCCCCTCTTCGAAATTCCCACTCTTTCCAAATTCCCAAATAAAACACTCTGTTCAAGTCCACTCCGTTTAATCCCGCTCTCTGCAGACTCACCAGCAAAACTCCAGTGGAATGGGGCAGAAACTTCAAGAATTGTTCACACTCAGCACTTCCATCATTTTCTGCCAGAAGTAATGTTGGGTGTATAATACGACCACCCAAATATGGATGGACGTATTATAATTACACGCAGATTACAGGAATAAGTTATGCAGGTTTTTCTCCATCATTCGTGCCCTAGAAACACTGTGCACATGGGATGCCTGTTTTATTCAAGCATCCAGCATTGCTAAGTGTGGAGGATGTTTCATAGATGAGCCAGAACTTTTTTGCAGCTTAATAACAGCAAGACTGAAACCCTCCTGTTCAGTCCCTGCCAGAAACTCCATAACTTAGCCCTGATCCCATCACCCTTCCTAGATTCCCACTCAATTCAACCTGATGATGCACAATCATCCTGCTCAATTGAACTGAACTTCAAACCCCACATCTAGTCCATCACCAAGGCTCCTCACTTTCCCCTCTGAAATTTTGCCTGTCTCTATCCCTACCTCAATCCCATTGATGCTGAAACCTTCATTCATACTGTTGTTACCTCTGGACTCATCTTTCCCAATGCCCTCCTTGCTGGGCTTTCAAGCTTCACCCTACATAAAACCCAAGTCATTCAGAACTCGGCTGCGCATATCCCATCCTGCACTCACCTCATTGCTCTATCCTTGCTGGCCTCTATTTCCTCCAATTCCTTCATTTATTTTGATAATTATTATACTATTATATGCCAACAGCGCAGTGCTGCCCTCTATTGGTTTCTAGTGAGCTTGTAATGAATGTTCCAGAGTTTCTTGCAACATTTAACATAATATTTCAAAACAACAATGGAACTGACCTTGTACCTTATAGAATAAAATTCCAATTGTCAGTTTCCTTTTTAAAATCTGTAGGTCACAGTAATCCAGAATTATCTAGTACCTGCCCAGAATTGCTGCACATTCATCTTTAATCCTGTAATGTATACATCGCACAGTAAATGTAGAATAACGTATAAATAGTACAGGGAACACACTAGTGGTGGAAGCAGAAAATTGTGCGCATGGTACCTTTAATGTGAAATTTAGTGTTAGAACAATTAAAGGTGAATGTCAGAATTTTTTTAATTGGTTCTTGGGATATGGGCAATGCAGGAAATGCCACATTTATTACCCATATCTAGTTGCCCTGGAAAGGAACCGCTGCAGACCTTGTAGTGATGGTGCTCCCACGATGCTGTTAGGTCGGGAATTCCAGGATTCTGACCCAGCAGTAATGAATAAACAGCAATAAACTTTCAAGCCAGGATGGAGTGTAACTTGTAGAGGACGGTGTTCCCAGAACACTGCTCCTCATTCTTTTAGAGGGGTACAATTTAAGTAACCGTGGTGAATTGATGCAGTGCATCCTGTAGATCGTACATACTGCAGCAATTGTGCACCTGTGGCAGAGGGGCAACACCACAATTATACCACCCAGCTGTCTTGCTTAGGTAACTCCAGATGTGCAAGATACCATGCAGGATCAGGCAAACACATTACACATGGAATTAACAGTTGCAGGGCCGTCTACTGGCCTAGCATGAGACAGTAGTGGACCGCTTCCATTCCAAAGACAAGACACCAACGCCCATCGGACAGCCGCCACGCTCACCTCCCACTGGGGAACTTCTTAGAAAAAACACATGGTTAGGTAGTAGAAGACACACACCATATATTTTCACAAAAGGGAGGTACTGGGATAAGAAACACTGACCACACACAAGAGAAAATACAAATTTAGGCTGTTACGTCTGTCGGTTCATTTGAGATTACTGCAGTATCAGATAGTTGTCCAGGAGTAGATGTAAGCTGAGGGTAATAGTGGGATACGTTATTGTTCCACTTATTAGGCACATGTGGAGTTTACTGTGCATTGGTTAGCAATAGGCACTTAAGTAATGGTGTCATTCATTGAAAGCTTGACTGAAGACTCTTCCAATTTCAAATGAGGCTTTGTACACATTTGCTCAGTTTTATTCAATACTATTGGTTGCGGCTGGACCTCCATTTTCAGATGGCAAACTTGTTCAAGAGACCACAGACCAAAATGACCTTGGAGAACTTCACAGATTTAGTGGGTATTGCAGGATAGTCCTGACATCCGATCCTTTGCTTCAACATCTTGATAGTCTGCTCCCTATGAGCCTATTGCAGTGTGTGTCTCATTATATTGCTTTTTGGCTCTTGTCTGTGACTGGCTCAAGATGATGAGCCATAGTTGAACTGGATAATTTTGATTACTCAGCATTTTTCTGCCCAGTTTTTCCTGGCCCGTCACACAGTGGTGGCAACAACTTGGGGAAACCTGCTCCATAGTAAAATGCAGGCTCTCTCATTCACTAGCTGGTGTTCATGAGGAAATTGATGAATGAGTTCTTCTTGACACAGACGGTATCTGCTACCTGTTGAAATATCAGTGCACTGAAGGTTGAGAGATTTAGGAGATCCCGAGTTGTTGCGTGAAAGAAACCAGAGGCATAAACTTGCCACATTGATGGCCACTTGCAGAGCTGTCCCTGTCCTGGAACTGGTCTGAAGTTCCGACTCCAGGATGCTGCATATTTTTGTCACTCTTCCTTCGGAGTCATAGCCTTCTTAGGCCAATCTCTTCTGACGTGTCACGGTAGGTAGTCTGTACACAAAGATGGGTGGGTGAAGGCAGCTACAGCTTGACTGTTTAAGATGTAAACACAACTCCTCATGCCTGATCAGATCTTCCTCTTCCAGAACCAGCAACTACAGTGGCGTACTCAATGGGTGATCCATAATCAAAACTGTAGTACCACATTACATTGTAGTTGTTAACCATCCACAGATGGTACATAGGGTCCAAAGTGAGAAATTTTATTTAGACAAATGTCATAATTTTCTTGTAAATTTTGCAACGTTTTGAGTCTTTATTATGCTCCAAAGCTTATTGCCGGTACCAACTATCAGTGCCAAATTTCTCACCTGAATGAGAAGTTGAAATAGTAACCTAAAAGCATTTCAAAACAATGTTTGAGTGATTTCTTGGATTCCTTTTATAAAAAATATTGGTAGTTGTTTGCTGACTGGCTGGCTTTGATTGGTAGTGTTTGAATTTGGTGATTTTCATTCATGTGCCCATTGGTATGTTTCCTACTTGTTCAGTTATGATTGGTTGCTTGAATGACATTTAAATGAATATGAAAATTGAGCCAATCAGTTGTAATAAATTTGCAAGTATGACAGAGGTGTGTTTGACAAAATGCACGCTAGCCTCAAAGCTGATCATACACATCTATATATTTATTTTCCCCAAATACTGTAGTAAGCAAAAATAATTGTCTGTGTATGTTAAATTACAGGTATAAAATACAAATATTTTGAACACATTCTTTCTAGAATTCATAGCTAGGTTGAGACCGAGTACAGTTGGCTACTGATTTCTATAAAATGAGGATTTTATTTTTCTTCTTACTGTGACATTGAAACTACAAACCCATTCTGTACCAAACCAATTTTTTCAGGTTGCAGTAAATTGGGTTGTAAAATTATACCACATAATAGCTTTCCCCAAGTAAGATTAAAAACATCCAAGATGTTTAACACTGGGCTGCAGAAATTCTAAATTGTATTTCAATATATTAAGCGGACTAAAAGAGTATATAGCTACATTACAAAACTTGACTTGCTTTTGCAGGTGACTACGTTAAGCAATGTAACTGCAAAATAAACTACCAACCTATACTGGCAGTTTTACATAGGTCATAGGACAGTGATCTTTTGTTGTGATTGGTTTACAATCCATCATCAATAGTGCACAGTATTTTTTTTTAAACATTCAATCACTATTGTTTAGTGACGTCCATTTCAATCTTCAATGCAAGAGACTTGTATTGTTCCAACTCTGTCTCTTTCTTCCTGTAACTTAACCTTTTTAAAGTCTTCCTTCATCTGCTGCAACAGATCTGGGTTTAACACAACATCCAGCGCAGTCATTGCCAAAGCCTTTGCTGTTCGCAATGTATAATACTGTGCTTCTTTAGATCCTGCAACAATAGCATATCACTGAAGTGAGCACAACAAATGCAAGGCAATCTTATTCATTAAATAGTAATTTAAACTAGTTTCTACCTGGACTACTATATAGACACAGAAAAGTCTCTTTTCATGAAACATTGATTACAATTATACATCCAGGAACCACATTTCAATAATAATGCAAAAAGAAAACACTGCGGATGCTGGAAATCTGAAATAAAAACAGAAAATGCTGGAGATACTCAGCAGGTCAGGCAGCATCTGTGAAGAGAGAAACAGAGTTAACGTTTCAGGTCGATGACCTTTCGTCAGAACTGGAAAAAAGCAGGAAATGGAACAGATTTTTAAGCAAGTGTAGGGGCTGGGAAAGGGGGGAGGGGATGAAAGAACAAAAGGGAAGGTCTGTGATAGGATAGAAGGCAGGAGAAGTTAAGAGACATTGAGATATTCACAGCAAAAGGAGATGGTAATGGGACAGGTTAAGAAACAAAGGATGGCTCTAGATGAAGTGTAAATTGCGCTGGCAGAATGAAAGACAGCTGCCATGTGGGAGAGAAGAAATGACAAACGAAAAGTGTGGATAAAAAATATATATGATAGGAGCAGAGGTTGTGATCTGAAATTGTTGAACTCTATTTTGAGTCCAGAAGGCTGTAAAGTGCCGAATCGAAAGATGAGGTGCTGTTCCTTGAGCTTACGCTGATCTTCAGTGGCGCAATGCAAGAGGCCGAGGACGGTGAGGTCTGAGTGGGAGTGGAGCAGAGAATTAAAGTGACAGGCGACCGGAAGCTCGGGGTCCCCCTTACGGACTGAACGGAGGTGTTCCGCAAAGCGGTCACCTATACCAGTGCTTCAGACATGTTTGCTTTTTCCTCAACCGAGCATTCCCCTCTACTGTGGTTGACACGGCCCTTGACCGTGTCCGTTCTATCTCCCGCACTGCTGCCCTCACTGCTGCCCCTCCCTCCCGGAACCACGATAGAGTTCCCCTTGTCCTCACCTTTCACCCCACCAGCCTCCACATTCAACGGATCATCCTTTGCCATTTCCGCCACCTCCAGCGTGATCCCACCACCAAACACATCTTCCCCTCACCTCCCCTTTCAGCATGCCGAAGGGACCGCTCCCTCCGCGACACCCTGGTCCACTCCTCTATCACCCCCAACACTCCTTCCCCCGGCACCTTCCCATGCAAGCGCAGGAGATGCAACACATGCCCTTATACCTCCCCCCTTCCCACTGTCCAGGGCCCCAAACACCCCTTCCAGGTGAAACAGCGATTTACTTGTACTTCTTGCAATTTAGTATACTGTATTCGCTGCTCACGATGTGGTCTCCTCTACATTGGGGAGACCAAACGCAGATTGGGTGACCGCTTTGCGGAACACCTCCGTTCAGACCGCAAGGGGGACCCCGAGCTTCCGGTCGCCTGTCACTTTAATTCTCCGCTCCACTCCCACTCAGACCTCACCGTCCTCGGCCTCTTACACGGTTCCCCTGAAGCTCAGCGTAAGCTCGAGGAACAGCACCTCATCTTTCGATTAGTCACTTTACAGCCCTCTGGACTCAACATAGAGTTCAACAATTTCAGATCATAACCTCGGCTCCTATCATATATATATTTTTTATCCACACTTTTCGTTTGTGTTTTTCTTCTCTCCCACATGGCAGCTGTCTTTCATTCTGCCAGCGCAATTTACACTTCATCTAGAGCCATCCTTTGTTTCTTAACCTGTCCCATTACCATCTCCTTTTGCCATGAATATCTCAATGTCTCTTAACCTCTCCAGCCTTCTATCCTATCACAGACCTTCCTTTTTGTTCTTTCATCCCCTTTCCCAGCCCCTACACTTGCTTAAAAATCTGTTCCATTTCCTGCTTTTTTCCAGTTCTGACGAAAGGTCATCGACCTGAAACGTTAACTCTGTTTCTCTCTTCACAGATGCTGCCTGACCTGCTGAGTATCTCCAGCATTTTCTGTTTTTATTTCAGTAATAATGGTTAGTTAATTCAGCCAATTCCTCAAGCCCCAGCCTACTACATTCATGCAATAACAGTGTTGTCTATTTGAAGGTTTACAACATTTGGCTGTACTTTCCTTCCCCTTTCTAGTTTATTCTGCATTTAAATAGTAAATAGACAAAGTCGGCTTTAGAACCACATCTTGTGACTCGGAGTCCAATGATAAAGTTCTAACCTCGTGTCGATGTGACCTGAGGGATGCATTACTAATTGTTACAGCTGAATATAGAATTTTGAAGAGCATGTCGCTATAGAATTTTGAAGAGCATGTCACTTTGAAGTAAAATTGGAGACATTTATTTTGAAGTTAGTGGTTACTTTGGCGGGATACAGCGGAGTTGATTGCAAATCACTGAAGGCTGGAAATCCCTTCACGAGGGATAAAGCAATGAGAGAGAGAGGAGTAAGGCTTCTAGGCAGTCATATTAAAATATCCCCAGGCCTCTCCATTATGTGCAAAATTTTCTTGTCTCTTCACCTTTGGAATGGATAACGTTTTGCTCCGACATATTCTGATGACATACACCCTTCAAAATACTGTGCCTTTGCTATGGTCTTCCTCATTTTCCAATGGAAAGCCAACTTCCACATATAGTGGGATATTACTAATCATCCACACTATGGGCGAGAGAAAATCACCTGGGGATACTTCCCTTTTAGGAAGCTCCATTCTTTAGGTGACCTTCCTGCAGACTCACTAGCTCTTGCTCCAGAGGAAGCAGCATAAGTGACTGTTCAGTGTTTCTGTGCTATCAGTTAAAGGAAGTCTCACCAGGAAAAATTTCTGCATGAAGAGACTGAACTTCAAAATTGAAAAGACCATGCAGCATGAGGGAAGGGGGAACTATACGGACTTTCTGAATGGATGTTTTAAGATGGGCCAAATAGCATTCCTCATCCATAAGTATCTTGTGAACTAAATAAATTATGCAAATAAATGCAGCAACCAAAGTATTGCAGTGATCTCTAACTTGATGGAAAAGTTGTGTGTATGGTTCTTGGAACAGCTTCTCTGAAGCTATAATGCCATAGGCCAGAATTTCTGGACAGATTTTGGTCTTTGTAGTTAGCTAGCACCCTAAAGAGTGCAGGTGAAGTTTGAGCTTTAAGAGGTAAAGTAGCAGAGAAAAGAGACAATGGAATCCTGTTCCAGCTAAAACTGAGAAATAATTTAAGGCAAAAACTTATGAAATCTAAGTATACCTCATTGTACCAAATCATTTAGAGCTGATTGACTATTTATGGCTCATGAACCTTCTTTGTCGAGACCAGGGCCTCCAATGAAGTGGGCCTACGTATCAGAAATTTCATGTTCCAAAAAAATGTTTTGAGAAGCATCAGTTTAAAATCCAAAAGGTGCTTTAATGGAGGCTGAGTCAGACACGGAGGCGAGAATGTATTACCTACACCAGAGAACTGCCCAATCCTTTCCCCACACATCTACTAACTAAATTCCAGTGATTTTTGAGGAATTGCTAGATTCCAGTGAATTTTGAGAAATTCAGAGTGTCCATCAGCACCAGAGATTATGCACAATTGACACCTACTGATGCAGAAGGCCTCTTTCTTCTTGGGTTGTTCAGTGATGAGATGAGATAACTGGGACTGTCTGACACAGAAACAAGGGGCATACAAGTAGACTTCACCGTTAGTTAATTAACACTGATGAAGTCTTCAATCAACATGGAGGATTCAGTACCAGCTGGCACCGTGGTAGCCCTAATACATAAAGAAAGAAAGGCACAGCCAAGTTACATACCCAGAGTAAAGCTAAACAGTCTCCAAAGTGGATGAATAGGGAAATTAAAATGGTAGCGAGAAAAACAATCTGTACAAAGCCTACAGGGGAAAAGGATTATAGGAATATTAACATAGGTTAAAAAATGTTACAAGTGTTAAATGCGCCATAACCAAGACTGCCTATTTCCACCTCTGTAACATCACCCAACTCCGCCCCTGCCTCAGCTCATCTGCTGCTGAAACCCTCATCCATGCCTTTGGTACCTCTAGACTTGACTATTCCAACACATTCCTGGCTGGCCTCCCACATTCTACCCTACGTAAACGTGAGGTCATCCAAAACTCTGCTGCCCGTGTCCTAACTCGCACCAAGTCCTGTTCACCCATCATCCCTGTGCTCGCTGATCTACATTGGCTCCCTGTTAAGCAACGCCTCAATTTTAACATTCTCATCCTCATTTTCAAATCCCTCCATGGCCTCGCCCCTCCCTATATTTGTTATCTCCTCCAGCCCCACAACCCTCCAAGATATCTGCACTCCTCCAATTCTGGCCTCTTGAGCATCCCCAATTTTAAAATCGGTCCACCATTGGTGGCCATTCCTTCAGCTGCCAAGGCCCTAAGCTCTGGAATTCCCTCCCTAAACCTCTCCATCTCTCTTTCCTCCTTTTAAGACGCTCCTTAAAAAACTTACCTCTTTGACCAATTTCTCCTTATGTGGCTCGGTGTCAAATTTTGTTCTATAACACTCCTGTGAAGCGCCTTGGGACGTTTTACTACATTAAAGGTGCTATATAAATACAAGTTGTTGCTGTTCAGATAAGGTTGCTAAGCACAATACGAAAACACTTTTCCAGTATCATCACAGTAAATGAAGTTAGCGAGGAAGGTGGAATTTTAAGAGACAGGAATTGGTGAAATTAGAAAGTGAAAATAATGGAAATACTGAATACTTTCTAGAAGTTTGAGATTGATACTAACTTACGATCCAACTTTTGTAGCACACTGAATATCCAAGAGGATTTCAAAATATATGTGGGAAAGATAGTCGCTAGCCTTCAGTTTTCAACATAACAAATCTCCTGGGACCCAATAGCATATTTCCTACTGTGAAGGAAATTTGTGGGGGACTAGTTACTGGGATTCTTAGGTACTAGTAAAGATGCTGTGGGATTAGAAGCAAGCAAACAAAAACAGTCCCTATAGTTGAAGAGGAGGATAAACCGGACTCATGCTACTACAGGCCCTTTCATTGATCAATATCAGGTAGGGGGTATGCAACAAGAGTTTAATTTAAAAAAAACAGATTTAGAAAAGGGGAAGATTCTGGGCAACAAAGCTTCTTAAGGACATTACAGATGAGATATTAAACCGAGATCCCATCTGCTCTCTCAGGTGGACATAAAAGATCCCATGGCACTATTTCGAAGAAGAGCAGGGCAGTTATCCCCGGTGTCCTGGCCAATATTTATCCCTCAATCAACATAACCAAAACAGATCATCTGGTCATTATCACATTGCTGTTTGTGGGAGCTTGCTGCACGCAATTGGCTGCCACGTTTCCCACATTACAACAGTAACTACACTTCAAAAGTACTTCATTAGCTGTAAAGCGCTTTGGGACGGCCTGAGGTCGTGAAAGGTGCCATATAAATGCAAGTTTGTCGTCTTTTCTTTCTTTCTATTACAAATAATTATATAGTGGAGCTCCCTACAATATAGATTTACACTTTCAGAAAGTTGACAAAAGTTCCAGGAGAGACTTCTAAATTAACCCAAAAGCCATGAGAATCTAGTGGAACATTTGTTCTCTGGATGTGGGCAATTCTAACAAGCCTGCTTTTATTGACCATTCCTCGATACCCAGAGAAAGTGATGGTGGGCCTTCTCCTTGAACTACTGCAGTCCTTGTAAGGATGGTGGTCCCACAACAGAACTGGATAAGAAGGAACTTGAGATGTAATGTCAGACTAGGGGGATGATGTTGAATTGCATGTTGTAGGGTTCATTACTTGGACCCTTGTTTCTAATATACATTAAGTGACCTGGATACCACAACCTATTGCAAGCCTGACAGATTTGCAGGTGATGCCAAGATGGAGAGAGCAGGAGAGACATGCGCCGCAGTTAATTATTTGCAGAAGGATTTAGATCAATTACACAAATAAAGAAATAGGAAATTTAATAGTCGACAAGTGTGAAATATTATACACTGGAAGAAAACAAATTGTAGAACGCAAGTCTAAAATCAACAGAACAGAAATAGCACTGGGAGAATTAGAAAGGTATCGGGGAGTAGTTGCACAATGTGGAGAAGCAATTACTTCTGTTCCACACCAACATGAATGACTCTTAATAGCCCTCTGAAGTGGCTTAGCAAGCCACTCAGTTGCATCACCACCTTCTCATGGCGACTGGGGGTGGGTAATAAATGCTGGCCTTGCAAGCAATGCCCACATCCCAAGAATTAATAATGACTAGGATTCCCTATACAACAAGCTCAGATCTCAACTGCTCTGGAGTGAGTCATTCCAGGTTATTCTCGCTTACCCCTCTACTATCCAATTACAGAGAAACTTTGGCAAGACTGGAAGTAGGATGTAAAACTGCATGCTTGTTCAGTTGGGGGTCAGGGTTTTTTTTTGACATGCTGGATGAAAAGAACTATTAGTATTATTCAACTTGTACACCATACCTTTGTAATCAGCAAGTACTTAGAAACAATTCTGCAGAATGGTATTTCAAAATGCTTACCGGCTGCTTCAGTGTATTCCTCTGTATGATTCAAAGCCGAGGACCCAATGTAAAAGTAAGGGTGAATTCCAGGAACAATAAAAGAAACATTACCAAAATCTGTGGAGCCTAAGAAAAAACAGAAAGGAAAGAAAGAAAATTAGCAACTTTTATACCTCCTTGGCGACTTTAACGCCAGAGTTGGAAAGGACACAGACCTCTGGGGAGGTGTGATCGGCAGAGAGGGGGTAGGGAAAGCCAACTGCAACAGTACCCTCCTCCTGACGAAATGCTTAAAACATGGCCTTGTCATAACCAACACCTTGTTCCGTCAGAGAGACAAGTACAAGGCTTCATGGCAACACCCTCGCTCCAAGCACTGGCATCTGCTGGGCTACGTCATCGTCCGAGCGAGGGACCGCAAGGACATCTGCATCACCCGGGCCATGACAGGAGCTGAAGACTGCTGGACAGACCATCGCCTAATCTGCTCTGTCATCTCCATCAACGTAGCCCCAAAACAGCGGCGGCAACAGAAGCAATGCCGCAGGGAAATCAACGCTGGAGCACTCAAAGACCCTGCTAAGAAAGCCCTATTCAGCCTGGGCCTCACAACCAACCCGACGACTCCCAGTGATTCAGAGACACAGTATCCACAGCGCCTGGTCTGCACTCAAGGCCTCCATAATCAGCACCCATGAAGAGACGCTCGGTCACTCGACCAGGAAACACCAAGACTGGTTTGATGAGAATGACCAGGAGATCCAGGAGCTAATAAGCCGCAAGCGCAAGGCATTCCTGATCTGGAAACAGCAACAGAACTGAAGAGCAAGAAAGCAGCTCTACAGATGTCTGAAGGCAGAGGTCCAACAAAAAACTCGCGGACCTAAACAGAAGATGGTGGGTGGAGAAAGCACAGGAGATCCAGCAGCTAGCCGACAGCCACGACGTGCGTGGATTCTTTAGCGCAGTCAAGACCACCTACGGCCCAAGCACCCAAGGTCCTACCCCACTGTGGGCCAAGAACGGAGAGGTACTCATCAAGGACAGAGAGGCGGTCAGTGCCCGCTGGAAGGAGCACTTCGAAGATCTCCTTAACCGAGATTGTCTTCGACGCGAGTGTCCTCAACTCCATCCCGCAGCATGCTACCTGCCACCATCTCAGCACAACCCCAGCCCGGCATGAGGTTGAAAAGGCCATCCGACAACTGGAGAACAACAAGCCCTCAGGAGTAGATGGAATCCCCGCCGAGGCGCTAAAACATGGCGGAGAAGCACTATTGACGCGAATACATGAACTAATTTCTCTTATTTGGAAGGAGAGCATGCCAGGGGATCTCAGAGATGCCGTAATCGTGACCATCTTCAAGAAAGGTGACAAGTTCGATTGCGGTAATTACAGAGGAGACTCCCTGCTGTCGGCCACAGGGAAAGTCATCGCAAGAATCCTCCTCAATCGCCTTCTCCCAGTGGTTGAAGAGCTCCTCCCAGAGTCGCAATGTGGATTCCGCCCACTAAGGGGCACAATGGACATGATCATCACCGCGCATCAACTACAAGAGAAATGCAGGGAACAGCACCAACTGCTGTACATGGCCTTCTTTGACCTCACAAAGGCCTTCGACACCATCAACCATGAGGGATTATGGAGTGTCCTCCTCAAATTCGGCTGCCCTCAAAAGTTTGTCACCATCCTCCGCCTGCTTCACGGGGGTGCAAGCCGTGATCCTGACCAACGGATCCACCACAGACCCAATTCATGTACGGACTGGGGTCAAGCAAGGCTGTGTCATCGCACCAACGCTCTTCTCGATCTTCCTGGCTGCAATGCTCCATCTCACCCTCAGTAAGCTCCCCGCTGGAGTGGAGCTAATCTACAGAACAAACGGGAAACTGTTCAACCTCCGTCACCTCCAGATCCAAGGTCGTCCCATCCTCTGTCATCGAATTACAGTATGCAGACGACGCTTGCCTCTGTGCACACTCGGAGGTCGAACCCCAAACCATCGTCAACACCTTCACCGAAGCGTACGAGAGCATAGGCCTTACACTAAACATCCGTAAGACAAAGGTCTTCTACCAACCTGTCCCCACCACACAGGACTGCTCCCCGATTATCAAAATCCATGACGAGGCCTTGGAGAACGTGGACCACTTTCTATACCTCGGGAGCCTACTGTCAACAAGGGCAGACGTCGATGACAAAGTCCAACACCGCCTTCAGTGTGCCAGTGCAGCCTTCGGTTGCCTGAGGAAGAGTGTTTGAAAACCAGGACCTCAAACCCGGCACTAAGCTCATGGTCTACAGAGCAGTCGTGATACCCGCCCTCCTGTATGCTTCAGAGACATGTACCATGTACAGCAGACACCTCAAAGCACTGGAGAGGTACCACCAACGCTGCCTCCGCAAGATCCTGCAAATCCATTGGCAGGATAGGCACACCAATGTCAGTGTTTTCACTCAGGCCAACATCCCCAGCATCGAAGCTTTGACCACGCTCAATCAGCTCCAATGGACGGGCCACATCGTCCGCATGCCGGATAAGAGACTCCCAAAACAAGCGCTCTATTCGGAGCTCCGACACGGCAAGAGAGCCCAGATGGGCAGAGGAAACGCTTCAAGGACACCCTCAAAGCCTCCTTGAAAAAGTGCAACATCCCCACCGACACCTGGGAATCCTTGGCCCAAGACCGCACAAAGTGGATGAGAAGCATCCGGGAAGGCGCCGAACACCTCGAGTCTCTTCGCCGGGAGCAAGTGGAAGCCAAGAGCAAACAGCGGAAGGAGCGCACATCAACCCAAGCACCCTGTCCCTTAAACCACCATCTGCCCCACCTGTAACAGAGACTGTAGGTCCCGCATTGGACTCATTTACCTGATGGACTGTTCAGAACTCGCTCATCAGTTGTGAATTCCATGCCGAGACTTCTGCCATTTGCCTCATACAGTTGTCGGAGAGTCTTATTAGGAATCACATTGTAGAATTCATTCCTTCCAAATTCCAGTTCTACCTGAAAGGTTATATTAGTATTAGCTTTTGTAAATTATACATCCTGAACAGTTAGTAAATAACAATTCTTTGGATTCAAAATATCCAGGCAAATGAAATCATTAATCTATTTCACTGGAAATGTGAACAGATTTGCACAAACTAGGCTTAAAAGTTAAATCAAGTATGAATACCCTTTAAAGAAGCAAAAACATGCCAGCTTTATCAATTTGCTTTTCTCTATGCTGCGAAGGTTTTTAAGAGCTTTTGTATAAATGGAGAACACTAATTACACTGGATAGGGTTGGGGAAGAGAACATAACAGGGTGAGGGGAAGAAATCGACTCTGGTTAATTCCGTTTAACATTTCAGCAGCTCCTCTTCCAAGTCAAGTGAGCCCCTCCACCCAATAAATCAGTATTTAGCTTCAACAAAACAAGCTAAAAGAAGTTACATCAAACTATAGTTCTAGTCAAATTTGTGTTTTGGACTAAAAGGGTACCAAAGGTGCTGGGTGTATAGAGTACAGATGTTAGTCAGGTAAGATTTAACATTTTTACACACAACAAACTTGAGAATATGGACAGCATTTCAATGATTGTTATTTGTGGCATGACATTAATCCTATAGAAATAAACCGTACTTGCTTTTTAAGTTAAAAGAGAAACTATATTATTTAATTTTAAATGGCTGTCTATTAAAAAAAACTCAAACATACAAATAGGATTTTCCATCAATTATGGCTTTGAGGGCAGGGAGAAGAGAGAAACACCTTGGATCAAATGCTGTTATAACAACGTTTCAATTCATAGTGCTGTATATGCTCGGAATCACACGCTTATTTCTTAACCAAAGCAGCAAGAGATCTAGAATATAGCAAAATGAACAACGCAATACCAAAAAAAAATCAATTTAAACAGTTCCATGCAAGAGCAGTTCAGTGAGAGAATCAACAGGTAGGTTGAGTGGGAACGGTGTGTGGAGGCTGAACTTCCTTCTAAAGATAGGTCATTAATATTGCTCTTTGTTCATCTTCCAGAATAGACTCCCAAGAATCATCCATGGACATTGTTAGTGGGTTAACTTTTCAGTGAAATCAGGCAACTGCACAAAGCTCATTCAGAGTTTCACATTTTAATTATGTAATATCAGAACATAATCTAAATGAGGGTGCTCCTCCAATAGCTATGTAAATAATGACATGTAACTGACCCATACAGATCAGAAGGTTCCAGATTTAATTCCCAGTCTGTGTCATGTTGGCAGATCTCATCCAGGGCAACGGGAGGGGCTACATTTAGCTAGGATTGCTGAGACTAAATCAGCTAGGGTTTCCTCTCCTAATTGCCATCCACTGACTCCTGATGGAAAGTATGTAGATGTGGACAGATAAAGTTTGGCTGCGAGGCCCCCCAAGCACTGGCACAATCAACACACCGAATAGGTGAGACAGTCCTGATCGACAGTTAGCAGAATCAGCTCATCTCTCTTGCCTCTCCCCCTTTATTTTTTGAAGAAAAGCTACTGAGGAAGTGCTGGAAGCTAAAGAAAAATGTTCCATCAGTATAGCTGACTGGTACCGATGCATCTTGTGTACACCATAGAAACTCAGTCTACACATTCCAAATTTAGCTCACAGTCACAACTTTGAGCCAAAATATCACATCTATGTCCAGACCTTTGGTGAGGCTGAGGATTTCAAGTAAAAAAGAACTTTAATAAAGCATCATAAGACAAAACCATTCAGTGGATATATGTAAATCATGTTAGTGAAATATATAAATTTTTAGATTTAAAAAAATGTTTAAACCCTTATTTTAAGCATTAGAAATTTCACAAAGAAAAAAATGGCAGACAAAAAATATTTCTGAAAGCATTTTCAGCAATTTGTTAGAAGCCAGTGGACTGACTGTGCTTTCACAGGTTGATATACTCAGTATAAAATAGCAGCTATTGACAATGTCACATTGTGAGACACACCACATTGACAAGGCCCATCAAAGCGTCATCTATAGAAGCAACAGGTATTTGAGTTCTCAACGAGATGTGTGCCCCAAATGCTGAATTTAATGAAAATAGATATATTATTCCCCAGCAATAGCTTGCCTGCTGTTAATAGGAGGAAGGGAGAAGGCTTAAACTAAAATACAGTTTTCGACTAATTTAACATAAAAATTATCTGATGGTATATGGGGGGTCTAACCCAAGTCTGCAGTACAAGGAGTTTCCCACATTATCACCATGGGATTTAATATTTATAATTTACTGCTTTACTTCAAGGAAACATTGGCCTTCCTGGAACCCAGCAGCAACTACAGGTGAGGGGGTGGGGGAGGGAGGAAGAAAGCAAGTCTCAAATCAGTAGATTGCAGGGACTTGGAAAACAGAGGTGGACGCACAATGGGGATTTGGGACATTAACCACTGTTGGGCCAGGAAATACAGAACTAGATTGGCGTTTTCTACAATCCATATCATGAGTATCCCTGTCCTAGATAAAGCAATCTAACAAAAACAAATTGCAAAACAAAAAAGGAGTTAAAAATTGCTAAGCCTTTCAACCATTCAAAATACTCACGATACATTTTAGTTCCCAACCCACTATTTTTGTTCAGTGTTAAGTGCTAATAATGCAACTGGAGGGACTGACAAGAGAAGCCACTGTGCCTTATAGAAAGATGAATTATCAGTACATACAGCCATTAACAAAGAATGCTTAAGTAATTTCAATTTTGTATGTTGGGTCCACTCTCTTACATTGTGAACTCCAACCTAGTTCCCTGATGAAGTCCTTACAAAGATAGACAGGGTAAAAAATGTACCTGTTTGTTCAAAACATATAGATAAAATTTACAAGTTCATACTTTACAATCTAAAATAGTTGCATTCTAATTATCAACTGAATGTCTGTGCAATGTCACCAACAGCAAGTGATTTTCGCAGTTTATACAATTATCGTCATGCATTAGCTACCTGGCACCCTGTTGCCAATCCAGCGGCTTTGAAACAGTTTGTTGCTTTTTCAGTCAGCGTACCCAGGTCTTTGTACTGTGGAGTGCGGAGATAATATTCCAGCTCAGAGTGTGAGGGAATAACGTTGGGCTTCGCTCCTCCATGTTTAATAATACCTAGCAGCAAAAGAGCATTATGATCAAGCAATCAAATATCTATGGAAACTCAGCATTAGAATGTTTATTCATTATTTCTTCATACATATGCACACTGTTTATATGAACCCAGTGCTTTAATCTATATTTAGTATGAAAATCCATTTAGGTTGATTCAACAAAGCGGTCAGTTTATACTAAAGATCTGCTGAGTGCTGAAATGATCAGGAAATGTGTACACAAAACAAACAAGCACCTTTCTGCTTCACTGCCTTCTCATTGACTCCAGTATGACATCCACTGCATAATGTTTTTACAGGAATAATTGACCATATAAAAATGTCAGTTTGAAATCCAATTGTAGCAAACTTCTGGACTGATTAATATCTAATTCCCAATACAAAATAATCCTTTGGAAATAAGTGCTTCAAACAGCAGATTTCAGTTCAAAATGCTGCAACACAATCTTATGTCTCCACAGGCTAAAATCAAGGCTTACTTGTGATTTGGGTTGTATTTATGCCCCCTAGATTATATTGCAGCTTTGTGACATACTCCCATACAACTGATTTTTAGCACCTGGATATTTGATATGACTGGATTTTATACAGTAAAACTGCTAAATTATTAGAAAATACAGTATTTGAATAAAATCCGTGTAATATCACACACACACACACACATATAATGTGTGTATAGGTACATAATTATGTGCCCTCGGATAACATTACCCTGCTATCCTCTTTAAAATTGTGCAACTGTGTTGCATTCTGAAAATGATGAAAATAACAGTTGCAGTTCAATATTTCACAAACATTAAAATAAAAATTCCTTCCAAACCAATCACAACTTTGCTTAGAACTTTCAAGAAAGCACAATTTCATAATGAAGTTAAATGCAAATGAAATACTATCTATTCTAGTGTTAAGTCTACTCGAGTCCCAAATATCATACATCCAATAGATTTAGCAATTAATTCCAAAATCAGAATTAAACAGAGGAAGTTTGTTAATTTCCCTAGACTGCATCTCTCAACATACACTTAGCAAATTTGCAACTACTCTCATCAGCAAGCTAATTTAATCCTGGTCTGTTTAATAGAAAAGTACATCTACAACAGACCTGTGGCACTGGGAGCAGCTGTTCTGAAAAGACAGTAATACATTCCAGTGCCAACATCTGCTTATTGTTCCAGATTCTTCTACAGACTCTACAAACTTATCTCCAAACAGACATGTATAAAAGTACAGGGGCAATATTCACTGTGGGCACAAGTGAAAAACTGGCTGATGGAAAATAAAATTGGGCGGGATGTACAACGGGCAGCAGATCCACAACGGCCAATTTTCTGCCCACACCCAAAGTGAAAATTATCCCCTACTTTTCTAGTTTCAACCAGTGTTTAGAAATTCCACTGAATACTTGACCACACTGAGTGGTTGTAGCAGAGAGCACTGCATCTTTTAAAGGCAAAGTAAAGAAATATTTGAAGCAAAGGAAGATACAAAACTATGGAGAGTCAGTGGGATTAGTTTTACAAACATACAAACAATGACAGACAGGTAAAGACCCTCTGGTCCATCAAGACTGTCCCACACAATTACGATACCTTGTGTTTCACAATATATACTCTCCACCCCACCCGAAACCATGTGATCTCCTGGCAGAGGCAAAAAAAGATTAAAAACCCAGGCCAATTTGGGGAAAAAATCTGGGAATTCTTCTCCGACCCATCTAGGCAATCAAAACTAATCCAGGAGATTACACTGGCCTTGAATTCCCTGCAGTACCTACCTTCTGTAAGAGGTGATCTCCGCATCACTCAAACCAGTCCAGTTCTCGCTTGAAGGAATTCACGTATCAGTATCCACCGCACGAGACAGCAGCCTGTTCCAGAGGTTCACTATTCTCTGGGAAAAGAACCACCTCCTGACATCTAACCTAGATCTAACCTTATACAGCTTAAATTTGTGACCCCGGTCCTCCCTAACCTATTTAATTGGAACAAATTGTCAACTGGAACACAATCTATTCCCTTCATTAACTTATAAACCTCAATCAGATTTCTCCAAAGTCTACGCTTCTCTAAAGTTCAGAGTCCCAACTCTTTTAGCCTATTTTGATAACTAAGATGCTCTAGCAACAAACTGGCACATACATGATGGGCCAAACGGCCCCCTTCTGTGCTGCAAACATCTTTGGTTCTAAACAACATGCATATGTGAAGCTTACACAGGAGTAATTTTAGTATAGAGTAGCTCCCGTTGGCCCAACCTCTCATGAATGTTCACCATTTCAGAATAGAGCTGCTCTGTTGATATTGTTAAGGAAGTGGTATCAGGGCACTGAGAAAATCATAACATGATTAGGCAGAGTCAACATGGTTTTATGAAAGGGAAATCGTGTTTGACAAATTTATTAGAGTTTTTTGAGAATGTAACTAGCAGGATAAAGGGGAACCAGTGGATGCAGCATATTTGGATTTCCAAAAGGCATTCGATAAGGTGCCACAAATAAAGGTTATTACACAAGATTAGGGCTCATGGGGTTGGGGGTAATATAGTAGCATGGATAAAGGAATGGTTAATGGACAGAAAACAGAGAATAGGGATAAACGGGTATTCTTCAGTTTGGCAGGTTGTAACTAGTGGGGTGCTGCAAGGATCAGTGTTCGGGCCTCAGCTATTTACAATCTATATTAATGACCTAGATGAAGGGACTGAGTGTAATGTATCCAAGTTTGATGATGATACAAAGCTAGGTGTGACAGTAAGCGGTGAGGAGAACAGAGTCTGCAAAGGGATATAGATAGACTAAGTGAGTGGGCAGTAAGGTGGCAGATGGAATATAATGTAGGGAAATGTGAGGTTATTCACTTTGGTAGGAAGAATAGAAAAACAGAATATTTTTTAAATGGTGAGAAACTTTCAAATGTTGGTGTTCAGAGAGATTTGGGTGTCCTCGTGTAAGAAACAGAGAAAGCTAGGTACAGCAAGCAATAGGGAAGGCAAATGGCATGTTGGCCTTTATTGCAAGGGGGTTGGAGTATAAGAGTAAGGAAGTCTTGCTACAATTGTACAGGGCCTTGGTGAGACCACACCTGGAGTACTGTGCACAGTTTTGGTCTCCTTATCTAAGGAAGGATATACTTGCCTTGGAGGCTGTGCAACAAAGGTTCACTCGATTGATTCCTGGGATGAGAGGGCTGTCCTATGATGAGATTGTGTAGAATGGGCCTATACTCTCTGGAGTTTAGAAGAATGAGAGGTGATCTCATTGAAACATACAAGATTCTGAAGGGGATTGACAGGGTAGATGCTGAGAGGTTGTTTCCACTGGCTGGAGTGTCTAGAACTAGGGGGCATAGTCTCAGGATAAGGGGTAGGCCATTTAAGACTGAGATGAGGAGGAATGTCTTCACTCAGAGGGTTGTGAATCTTTGGAATTCTCTGCCCCAGAGGGCTGTGGATGCTGAACATTTGAGTATATTCAAGGATGAGATAGATTGATTTTTGGACACACGAGGGAATCAAGGGATATGGAGATCGGGCAGGAAAGTGGAGTTGAGGTGGATGATTGGCCATGATCTTATTGAATGGCGGAACAGGCTCAAGAGGCTGTACGGCCTACTCCTGCTCCTATTTCTTATATTCTTTTGTTAATATTTATCAAAACAGGACACCAACAAGTGTATAAAGCAATGTGGTTCAATGGCTTAATATAGTCAACTCACCATGAAGTCTCCAATCTGTCTTTAGCTGTTGTCGTAGCACTGACAAGTTGGTGTAAGCCAAAACTGCAGCATCTACTGCATTTATTCCTTCCCAGGGATAAGCAGCAGCATGAGTGGCTTTTCCAAAATACCTCACAGTTACACTGAAATAAAAGTATATAATAAATTGGTCAAAAAACACACACTTTTCTTACAACTGGCAACATTAAGGTACAGATGTATTGGCACAAAATTTCCTTGCACCCTCCTTTCAATTCAAAGAGTTGGATGTCCACATTTACTTTGCACTCCGCCAACATCAAACACACAAGTATCTGGGAAACTATCGGTTAAATGCAGTTCGTTTTACTCTGCACTTTAACTCCAACCAAAAAACACAGCCCATGATATTTCAGTTTCCCACATAACCACCCATAGCCTCTCCAGAAAGCCCAAGAATAACTGGTTTTGTTCTGGGAACTGCAAGAAAAAAAAGCCTTTCAAACCATACTGCTGGCTTCTCGGAAAAACAAAAGGATTATTACAAGAACTTTGGGAAGCTGATCCAGGACTCTCAGAAAAACGAGACAAACAAAACAGTCTTTTTAATGGCAGCTGTTTCCAATAAGTGTGGTGGCATGTGAATTCAGATTTGGTACCAATATGGACAGGTCACACTTTCTGGGTAGATAAGGAATACTTGAGAGTGTCCCTAGGAAGGCCACTTTTATCTACTTCAAGTACTTTTTTCATTACAATCTAAAGCAGACAAAAGGGAGTTTTAAATTCTAACAAGGACTTTACCTTTGTCAACTAATTAGAAATATAACTGTTATAGTCCCTGAATTGTCTGTCCACATTGAATAGCACCTTAGGGTGACTCCATCAAGTAATGAAGTGAGTGGGAAAAAAAAGAATCTTACTGTGTGAAAATTAGCATATAAAAGGATTGTGCTGTTGACAGAAGTTTTGGAAAGGTTTCGGAAGTAGATATTTTAAGCTAGGGAAAGTTTAAGAATTAAAGTTGGAAGCTTGTATTGTAACAGAATAAACGTATGGGTATGGTTAATTAAGCTACGACTATAGACCTAGGAGCTGATTTTAACGTGCCAAAATCAGCGTTAACAGGACAGGGTCAGTAGATTTGCCACCCCACTAACGCTTCAGCCGGCACTATTTAAAAAAAAATTCTCAGGATGTGGGTGTTGCTGGCAAGACCAGCATTTATTGCCTTGAAAAGGTGGTGGTAGAACTGAGTGGCCTGCTAGGCCACTTCAGAGGGCTTTTAAGAGTCAATCACATGGGTGTGGGAATGGAGTCACATATAGGTCAGACCGGGCAAGGACAGCAGATTTCCTTCCCCAAGAAGGACATTAGTGAGCCAGTTGGGCTTTTACGACAAACTGACAGCTTCGTGGTCACTTTTATTTGTACCAGCTTTATTTCAAATTTTTTTTTTTTTTGTTGAAGAACTGAATTCAAATTCTCAAACTGTCATGGTGGGATGTGAAGTCATGTTCTCTGGATTATTAAGTCAGGCCTCTGAATTACGAGTCAAGTAACATAACCACTACTCTACCGTATCCGCATAAAACGCTGGACGGTCAAAGAGTCTGTTTCCTGCGGTCGGTCCTTTTAATATGCAAATCAGAGTCTAAGACACACATAGGACCCTGATTTCCATTGGAGGACTTGAACCCACAACCTTATGACTAAGCCCCATTCCAGATACATTATCTCAATGCTGTTTGCGAGAGCTTGCTGTGCACATATTGACTGCCACGTTTCCCCACATTACAACAGTGGTTACACTTCAAAAAGTACTTCATTGGCTGCAGCGCGCTTTGGAATGTCCTGACAGTGTGAAACGCAATATATAAATACAAGTTCTTTTTACTTTTTTAAAAAAGACAATGGGAAAACAAATTAGTAAAACAAAGTAAGGTGGAAAAAGTGTTTCTTTTATATAAAAATTACTTTGGAAATTGTAATTCATCAGTGAAAAAAAAATGAAGCAAATGAAAATGGAAACACTTTAAAATAAACAAGCCAAATTTTATTAAGTAGAAGAAAACCATGAAGAAAAGTTCGTTTTGAGACAACCCCCAGAGACCAACTTTAAAACTACTGTAAATTTAGAAAAGTATTCCGTACTCTAATTACCATACAAGCATGTTCTTCCTTTTTTTAAAAAGACTAAAAAGGAATGCTGCAGTAGCAATGGGAAGAATATACAGATGGTTTACACAGTCTCCTTCAGAAAGATCTGAAAAGAACTATTACTTACCTGTTTACAGCCATATCAGGTAGGAAAGAAGCATCTTCTTGCGAAGGGTGGGCCATAAGTACCATATCCAGGTCATTAAATACACCCTCTTTAATAAGATCAACCTTTCCTCCACCATCCTCTTCAGCTGGTGTTCCAATCACTGAAAGCTAAATTAGAATTATGGAATTGAGATGATGAGGGAGAGGTATAGAAGCAAGAGAGTTTGGAATACTTCATGTATCTTGGTGAGAAATAACTTTACTTAAATACTTGAAATTTCCTTGAGCTACTTAAACAGCAAATGGCACATTATGCATATATAAATTAGCAAAATAAGAAACTAAAATATACAATTTATATCCCATAATCTGTTTACCACATGAATTACCAGCAAAATTATATATTTATACATTAGTTGCTAATCTCTGCTACACCACATGCAAAAAACATCATAGCACGCCCATTTCTACGGACCCAATTGGTCTGTGGGAACCACATGACATCAATTTATTGATGGTCAGTTTGCTCTGTTTTTTAATATATAAAATGCAGTAATGGCAGCAATTTGAAGACCTGCAGATTTAACCAATTCCCAGCCTTGTCCTTTCAAAAATAAACTTCTTTTTTCAAAAACATATTTTCAAAAAATTACTATGGTGATAAAAGAATGCTTTCAATTAAAATGCTGAACTTTCCTCTGACCTGTTGCCCAATATTATGTTTCAGTGCGTGCCAAATCAAAAGCAGGAAAGACTAGTATTGAGGAACACCAACCAATCAAGTGCCTCATCACCCTGAACCTCCAAAGCTGCCAAATTGCTCAAAATGTTTCTTCACCCAGTTTTTGGCTAGCATTTTCTCTGTATATCCAGTTCAATGTACACAGCTAAAAACATCGAAAAAAAAACATACTTTTCTGAAGAAAATAAAATCACTAAAGAAACCCATAAAATTGTTTATCTTATAAATGCACGAAAAACCATTTGCCCAAACATAGATCGGTCCTGTCCAGCTGAGTTCAAAATTTCATCCTAGTCAGAGAATTTCCCACAGGGCAGGGGAAGAACACGAGGGGAGAAAGAGAATCATAAATAATCATGGTAGTTATAGCTTTCAGATTGCTCTTATAGAACTATATTACCCAGAGTATGCCATGATAACTCAAGTAAAATGACAACCAGGTAGCAAAGGGCCAGTCTCTCTTGACAGATTGGGTGAAAGAGACAGATGCAATAGGAGTTGTAGAGTATAGTACGACAATGTAGTACGACATCGCCCGCCTATGCCTCTACCTCAGCACGTGTTGCTGAAACCCTCCTCCATACCTTTGTCACATCTAGACGCAACTGGCTGTCCTCCCATCCTCCACTCTCCCTAAACTTCAGCTCCTCCAAAACTCTGCTGGCCGTATCCTATCCCACATCAAGTCCTGCTCATCCATCACCCCTGTACTTGCTGGCCTACATTCGCTCCAGTCCACCCACGCCTCCAATTTAAAATTCTCATCCTCATGTTTAAATTGCTTCATGGCCTTGCCCCTCCCTATCTCTGTAACCTCCTCCAGCCCTAAGCTGCCCTGCCCCGCTCCCACCCCTGACCAATCCATTGCACGGACTCTGACCTTTTGTGCATCCTCCACTCCTTTTGCCCTACCATTGGAAACTGTGTCTTCAGCTGCCTAGGCCCTAAACTTTTGGAATTCCCTGCATAAGCCCCTCCAGCTCCCTCTCCTTTATGACCTGGAGGGAATTGCAGAAGTAAGCGGGTGAGAAGGAGGTTGGTGAGGTCAGGTGGGCAGGCAGGCCAAGAAGTTTGTAAGGGAGGAGGATGGCAGAATTAGGGTTTCTGCTCGTATGGAGGAAGCGACGAGTGCCTCGATGGCCCTTCGGAGAATGCAGAGAGAGGCAAAGAGGATAGCAGTGGGCTTATTCAAGGGGGATTCAAGCCTGGGACAGTGGCAGGAGAGCAAGAAGGCTGATGAGTAGTGATGGGTTGGGGTAGGGATTATGGGAGGCCAAGAAACTTAACTGGACCAACCACATAAATACTGTGGCAACAAGAGCAGGTCAGAGGCTGGGTATTCTGCGGCGAGTGTCTCACCTCCTGACTCCCCAAAGCCTTTCCACCATCTACATGGCACAGGTAAGGAGTGTGATGGAATACTCGCCACTTGCCTGGATGAGTGCAGCTCCAACAACACTCAAGAAGCTCGACACCATCCAAGACAAAGCAGCCCGTTTGATTGGCACCCCATCCACCACCTTAAACATTCACTCCCTCCACCACCAGCGTACCATCTACAAGATGCACTGCAGCAACTCGCCAAGGCTTCTTCGGCAGCACCTCCCAAACCCGCGACCTCTTCCACCTAGAAGGACAAGGGCAGCAGGCGCATGGGAACACCACCACCTCCAAGTGCCCCTCCAAGTCACACACCATCCTGACTTAGAAGTATACCGCCGATCCTTCACCGTCGCTGGGTAAAAATCCTGGAAATCCCAACCTAACAGCACTGTGGGAGTACCTTCACCACACGGACTGCAGTGGTTCAAGAAGACGGCTCACCACCACCACCTTCTCAAGGGCAACTGGGGCTGGGCAATAAATGCTGGTCTTGCCAGCGACGCCCAGATCCCATAAGCAAAAAAAAAGTATTGGGAGCAGCAGCCAAGATTGAGGCACCTTAGGCGACAGAAACAGGGACCTGACTTTCAACTTTGGCAGGGGTGTAAAACGGATAGTAGTGGATCGACCGCCTGTTATACATCCTGCGCGATATGCCTTTCTATTGCCTTCAATGGAAAGAAAAATCGGTCATGTGTGTAACAGGCAGCTGATCTGCGACCACCCGTTTTACACCCCCACCGAGGTAGAAAGTTTCACCCAGGATGCTTTCTTTTGTTTTGAGGAACATAATGAGCTCTTTGTGGGGGTTTTCTCCCAGTAAATTTATGCACCGTGGGATGTTTTATTACGTTAAAGGAGTTATATAAATGTAAGTTGCTGTTGTTGTTGTGTGGTACTACTACTGCGCTATATAGACCAGGAAGCGCTACCTTGAATCTGATGGATGACAACACCGCTGATCTCATCCAATGGCAATATTTGTCTCAACATCAGAGATGCTGCCCGGGTACTCTAATGGGGGAACACAGCTCAGTGTGATTTGCATGCAGCTACGTGCCAGTCAGCATCACCTCACCAGGCACCGGACCTTGTCAAGTCAACAAATTTCCACGGTCAAAGTGCTGCATTTATTAGGACTGTCACTTTAATTGCAGTAAAAAATAATGCACAGCAAGCTGTTGGTGTCTGAAAGAACAAAGTTGTGGATCATTTTATTACCAGGTCCAATGAAGCAGGTCCAACTCAAAGGTTAATCTTTCTCTGCTAGATGCTGCCTAACCTGCTGCACGTTTGCAGAACTTTCTGTTCTTACTCTTTTGATGTAAACCAATAACGTAACTGTAACTCAATAAAACTTTAAAGGAAACTTAACAAATCAAATTAAAATTTGGTAGTCCGGGGTGACGATGCACTCCAGTCCCCGCGGTGCCCACCGGTCGCGGAAAAACTCAAGCGTGCCGGCGAACTTTCTGTTCTTATTCCAGGCTTGCAGCATTTACTTTTTTTAAAAATCTCTGCTCCAATCATACCTTTTTACTGACAATTAATTTTTAAAAAGGAGTCAGCCAGTGGCTCAGTTGGTAGCACATTCGCCTCGGAGTCAGAAGGTTGTGGATTCAACTCCTGCTCCAGGGCTTGAGCGCAAAAATCTAGGCTGACACTCAAATGCAGTACCAAAGGAGTGCTGCACTGTCGGAGGTGCCGTCTTTCGGACGAGACATTTAACCGAGGCCCCGTCTGCTCTCTCAGGTGGACGTTAACGATCTCATGGCACTATTTCGAAGAAGAGCGGGGGAGTTATCCCGTGCCCTCAACATCATTAAAAAACAGATTATCTGATCATTACCACACTGCTGTTTGTGGGAGCTTGCTGTGCACAAATTATCTGCCGAGTTTCCTACATTACACCAGTGACTACACTTCAAAAAGTACTTCATTGGCTGTAAAACACTTTGAGACGTCCGATGGTCGTGAAAGGCGCTACAGAAATGCAAGTCTTTCTTTTAAGTCTTTTAAAATTGAACCCCGGTCAGCGATATTACTGACCTTAACTTTCACGTCGGGCAAAGTCTGCAGAACTGCCTTCAGTGCCAGGGAGGTGGCAACGCCAACCTCGGCGATCAGGTTATGCCCGCAGGCGTGCCCGATCTCGGGCAGGGCGTCGTACTCGCACAGAAGCCCGACGACGAGCCCGCCTTCCGGGCCCCAGTCGGCCCTGAAAGCCGTGTCCAGGTGGTAATGAGTCTTGACCTGCCAGCCGCCCTCAGCCAGGAAGAACTTGCTAAGGGCGTCGTGCGCCCGGGTCTCCCGGTACGCCAGCTCCGGCTGGCTCCAGATCTCGTTGCTCAGCGCCGACAAGCTGCCGGCAGCGGCGTCGATGGCCTGCGAGAGCCGCTCCTTCAGCGCCGCGAGCTCCTGCCGCGTCCCCATTCCCAACCGACCCGGCTCGAGGACAACGCGCGCGTGCCAGCTTCCCGCCTGCACTCCAATACAACAGCTCCCGACTGCAGGCTCCTGTCACTGGGGTGGGTTGGGGAATACGCCGCGCATGCGCTCCTGCCTACCCTCCAACAGAGCAGCTCCCGACTGCAGGCTCCTGTCACTGGGGTGGGCGGGGCACACGCCGCGCATGCGGAGTTGCCGTTCGGCGCGACGTTGAATCGTCGTTTGAACGCCTTATTGAACTACAACTCCCGACGGGCTTTGCTGCCACAAGACCTCAGGTGTGCAGATTGTGTCATCAATGCTGGCGTGCGATGCAACAACTTGCATTGATATCGCCCCTTTAACGTAGTAAAACGTCCCAAATCACTTCACAGGAGCGCTAACAAAAAAAGTTGACATCGAGCCACATAAAGAGATATTAGGACAGGTGACCAAAAGCTTGGTCAAAGATGTAGGTTTTAAGGAGCGTCCTAAAAGCGGAGAGAAAGGCACAGAGCAATGTTCCTGTTAAGCTGTGCGGCTGCGCAGCGTTCTGGAGGTCCAGCGCAGGCTGCTCAGCAGCTTTTAAATGGAAAAACTGTGCATGCGCACTAATTTGAATGGGCCGCGCACCCAAAAAAATTAGTGGGAACATTGAGGCAGAGAGATTTAGGGTGGGAATTCCAGAGCTTAGGGCCTAGGCAACAGAAGGCACGGCCATCAATGGTTGAGCAATTTAAAAACGGGGATGCACAAGAGGCCAGAATTGGAGGAGTGCGGAGATATTGGAGCGTTTCTAGGGCTGGAGGAAGTTACAGAGATAGGGAGGGGTAAGTCCATGGAGAAATTTGAAAACAAGGATGAGAATTTTAAAATCAAGGAGTTGCTTAACCGGGAGCCAATGTAGGTCAGTGAGCACAGGGGTGATGGGTGAACAGGAGCTGGTGCGAGTTAGGATACAGGCAGCAGAGTTTTGGATGACCTTAAGTTTATGGAGGGTAGAACATGGGAGGCCAGCCGGGAGTGCGTTGGAATAGTCAAGTCTAGAGGTAACAAAGGCATGGATGAGGGTTTCAGCAACAGATCAGCTGAAGTGGGGCAGAGTTAGGCAATGTTACGGAGGTGGGTGATGTTAGTAGGTTAGTAGGATGGAAGTAGGCGGTCTTGGTGATGGAGCGGATATGTGGTCGGAAGCTTATCTCGGGGTCAAGGTGAGATGCTCAATGGAGGAGAAGGTGCCAGAAGAGTAGGGGGCAGACTACAGTGTGATTTGGTGATAAGAACCACACTGCCATCGCAGCTGTTTGGGCAGGGCAAGTGGTGGAAGGTATAGCCAGGAGGGGAGGCTTCATTTAGGAGGAATATGTCATCATCTGTCAGCCAGTTTTCCGTCAAGGCCATGATGTCAATGCAATGATCCACAATAAGCTCATGGATGACAAGGGTCTTGTTCGTAAGTGAATGGAAATTCTGGAGGGAGATGCGGAGAGGGGGAGTGATAGCCGATCCGCTGGCAGAGTCCACAGGATCAGCATTGGGAGGGGCGAGCGAGACAGGAAGGAGAATGGCAAGATTAGCCCCCAGTGGGTGCGTTGGTTGGGAACGTTGGCGGGAGAGTAGGATGGACAGCTGGGGTTGCTGCTCATAAGGAGGCAGTGACATGCCTCAATGGGCCCTTCAGAGGATGCCAAGAGAGGCACAGAGGGAAGCTATAGGCTTATCTAAGATGGAGTCAAGTGGCAGGAGAGTAGCAAGGTCGAGGAGTGCTAAAGGTTTGGAGTAGGGATTTGGGAGGGTAGAGTACCCGAGAGGGGAGAAATGAAAGGAGGCATGATGACAGGAGAGGGGCCTATGAGGCGCAAAGAGAAAAGAAGAAAAAATGGGGGAGTAATAAAGGGGAAATAGAAGTGATGGGCTCGGGTCCGGAGCAGCAGCCAAAACACGCACACGAATGGACAGGGAAACTCAAATTACATAGGCGTGGTTACATCACAAGGTCAGGATAGATATAAAAACAGAAAATGTTGGAAATACTCGGCAGTTCAGGCAGCATCGGTGGAGAGAAAAACAGAGTTAGCATTTCAGGTTGATGACCTTTCGTCAGAACTGGGGCTAACAGAGGAAGGGGGAGGGGAGGAAAGAATGAAAAGAAAGGTCTTTGATCGGGTGGAAGGCAGGAGTGATTAAATGACAAAAGGGATGATGGTGCAAAGCACTTGCTTTCTGAAAAAATAGTTATGATCTGAAATTATTGAACTCAATGTTGAGTCCGGAAGTCTGTAAAGTGTCTAATCGAACGATGAGGTGCTGTTCCTCACGCTTCCATTGAGCTTCATTGGAACAGTGCATGAGGCCGAGGACAGAGTGGGAGTGGGGCGGAGAATTAAAATGACAGGTGACTGGAAGCTCAGGGCCACGCTTGTGGACTGAACAGAGGTGTTCTGCAAACCGATCACCCAATCTGCTTTTGGTCTCCCCAATGTAGAGGAGACCGCAGCGAATACAGTATTGAAAGAACTACAAGCAAATCACTGTTCCACCTGGAAGGATAGATATAATCTGGTAATAAACGGGGAATAGAGAGGACAGAATAGGAGGGAGTCCAGAGTTAAAGTCAGAGGTCCCGTTGTGGGATAAAGTTGATGGAGGTAGGGTGGAGTCAGCGGCTTGGAGCATCAACGAACTGATGTCCAGGTATGGAGACAGGTGTGGAGGGTGAGTAAGTCCAGAAGCTAGTTGAAGGGTAGACTAATGGAGGATGCACTGCTCGAGGTATTTCCGTAGGAACAAAGAGCCAGGAGAATCAATCATGAGGCAGAAAAATGGTGGCAAATTTGGAGGTCACCATAAGATCCAGAGGCGGCAGAGAAATGGACTATGGCCCAGAAGAATGAATTTCTGGCCAAGAACCACACTGTAGCTGAAGCTGAAAAACCAGTCGGATAGTCATAAGCTCAGCAGGTAACAGCAGCGGTGGAGGATGGCCTGTAGGCTAGGCAAAGTTACCGTAAAACTTAAGCAACTGAATAGCAGCTCAGAGACACAGCAGCTGCGTCTTACAGTGTAGTCCAGTGGAGAAGCACAGTCCTGATGTCCAGAGAAGTCCAGGAACTTGGAAGTCAAATTTGACCAAATCCAGTGCTCACTGATGAAAACAAAGAGCAGGCATGGTCGGTCGGTGGATGGCCATTGGGTCCAGGTAACTTTAAACTAGCAGTTAACTTGCAGTTAGGGCTAAAATGCACCCATTATTAAAGCCTGAGGAACTTAAACAGTGGAAGAGAGGAGATTAGGGGAGAAAGAGCAATGGATGGCAATGGATGGCCAAGGATAGAGTTTGCACAGCAAAGGAGCTCCCTGCAGAGCTGCCAGCCCAGGAGCCATCAAGTATACTGTTGTCACTGTCGGGACTGCAGAGGACATGCAAAAGTCTGCAGTTCATGCAAAATCGACAGTCAGAACTAACCCAAACCTGATGCTGGAATATAATGTAATAAAATCTACCATATAACTAGTAGTGTTACTTACAACATAGCTACAAGAGTTGCTTTATTGTAACGGGACGGAAAAGGAACTTCGCAGATAGTAATTAACTCTACAAACATATCGGCAGGGTCCTGGGCAGTTCCGGGATTTCATTCACAACAAGAATGCAATTAGCATTTTAAAGTGACCTTACAGATAGTGACGCAGGGTGTTTCTTTAACCACCTTTAATTGTAAACGTTAAAGTACTGTAGACAGTATCGAGTTTTGTAGTGCTAAGGGGGGTTGATAGTTGCTGGTGATTCCGGCGTCAAATTTGATCCTGAAAAACCTACAGATTATGCACACTGCAGATTGTGTATTCAGTATCTAGTTACATTGCTCATATACATATTTGTTCACAACTGCTTGGAACATATATTAATTATCAATAAATAACGGGCCAGAAATTCAGCTGTTGTTGGGTGAGTACGCGCTGTGTACTCACCCGTAAGGCCATCTGAAGTGCCGGTTTCCTGCATGCACTGCGTATGCGCGGGAAACCGGAACTTCCGTTCCCCTGAAGGGTG